>CM022677.1:17695905-17750739 GCA_012295275.1 Chrysomallon squamiferum
ATTGCAGTTGTGTATGTGTATAAGAACATGAAATCTATTGATGTGCAGGCACATTTATAATTTTAATTTATTAAAAATGTAGATACACACACACACACACACACATCAGACAAACACGCATACACAAGTATATAAAGCAAACATGCAGATATATACATTTTAGATCATTTCTTTCATTTCTGTAGTTCATCTCTCAGAGAAGGGAAACTTCTGTTCTCATTAAACAGTCCACATTAAATAAAAAAAAATAAATAAAATAAAAAACCCTCAGTAAAGAAAAGATTATGTTTTGAATGTATGTCTGCACATCTGGCTTGTCTGTGAGAAATTCACAGATATAAATCTCTTCCTGTTAATAAAAGTATAAGACAAAAATAGCTTGCAGGAGACCTTTTTTTCTTTTTCTTTTTCTTTTTTCAATGTTTTGTCTGTATAAGTATTTCCGTATGTCAATGTATCAATAAACAGTGTGAAAATATTACATCATATCCTGTTTATTTTAATTTATGTAGCAGAGTTTTGTTATTCTTTCCTATGTATCTTGGTTTTTTTTTATTTATATGTCAAACACACGCACAAAAAACACACAAAAAAACAACAACAATACAAACAAGACAAAAATATTACACATGTGATGTTTATTTTGTTATTTTATTTTATGGTCATTCTTTCCCATATCTTAGATTTTTGTGTTTCACACAAACACATTTTTTTTTTAAAATTCTTATTCTCCACTCACCCCAACATACCTTATTTTTATCACTAATCTCCTATCTCACTATTAATACAAAATCAGTGTTTTCATTCTGAATTTTGTATGTGCCTTTCACAGCCGTAATTATGTTTACTTGTATTTTGTTAGTGACATTATGACATTATAACTATTTACTAATTTCAATGTTGACACTGTAACAATGTACTCTATAATACCTTGATGCTGAATGAAAAAGACTTGCTACATTTTACTATCAGATATTTAATTTAATTTTAATTTTGTTTTTAAAAACTGAATATTTTATTCTTCATTCTGTTAAAAAACATGTCTCTTCTGAAATAATGGGAATCTCTCTCTCTCTCTCTCTCTCTCTCTCTCTCTCTCTCTCTCTCTCTCTCTCTCTCTCTCTCTCTCTCTCTCTCTCTCTCTCTCTCTCTCTCTCTCTCTCTCTCTCCATAGACACATATTCAGAAAACTTGAAAAAAAAGAAAAGATAATAAACAGTAAAGAGAAAGAATTACAATAGATATAGATGATAGATAGAAATTAGACAAATAAAGGGTGGTAGAGAGAAGAAAGACAAAATACTGATCAGGTAGATGGATAGAAAGATAGACTGAGATAGACAGAGGGAGGGACAGACAGAACATAACCACAAACTGAGGCCAAAGTCATTAAAATGTTTAATAGACCGAGACTGAGGAAATTAATACACAAATCTCTACATGATACGCATTTTATTACTGTCATAAAATTTGTGCATCCTGACTGAACAACCTGCACAATGGTAGCACAAATTACTAGTCTGAACAAGGGAAGCTTCCAGATATAGAGGGGGGGGAGTTTTGTTCTTATTATTTATAGAATTATTTTAAACAAAATAGTTTATAATATACTTGTGTAAATATCACTTCTGTATTTATCACTTCTCTGTCCCAGATATCTTTTTATATATCATCCTTTTTTTTTTTTTGTCTGTATTATCTGTTTGTCATTACATACCATTATTTCTTTCTGTTTGTTTTCTTTTTAAGTAATACATTTCTGTCCATCTTTGTTGTTTTTTGTTTGCTATTATTTCTGTCCATTTCTTTTGTTTTTTTATATTTACCATTTCTGTCTATCCATCTGTTTTATTTTTAATGTCATTATTTCTGTCTGTCTATCTTTGTTTTGTTTTTATTTACCATTACTTCTGTATGTCTATCTGTTTTGTTTTATTTTTATATACTGTTGTTTTTCTGTCTGTCTTTGTTGTCTTTTTATATACCATTATGTTTTTGATCCCATTATTCCTGTATCACCATGTCTCTGTTTTGTTTTTATATGCCATTATTTCTGCTGTCTGTTTTCTTGTTATATAACCTGTACTTTTGTCTGTCTCTCATTCTCCTTTTATTATACCTTTATTTCTAATTTTGTCTGTCTTGTTTTCCTACTCTCTGGTTTGCTCTGTTTGTCTTTGTTTCCATATCTGCACTTGAAATAACCTGTACTTTTGTCTGTCTCTCATTCTCCTTTTATTATACCTTTATTTCTAATTTTGTCTGTCTGCTTTCCAACTCTATGGTTTGCTCTGTTTGTCTTTGTTTCCATATCTGCACTTGAAATAACTTGCAATCAAAGGTATTAAATTATATATAATAATTTTTGTACCATGTATTAAAAAACGAATTATTGTATTAAAGCTCTTTTTAATCATTGTATTAAATAATATATTAAAATTCTTTGCACTATAGCGTCTGGTAATGTTTAGCTGCCACCAGACACTGGGTGTTTGTGTGTATGTTTGTTCTGGTGTAACTAATATGTCATTAAGTGTAAAGTTTTAATGGTGGCAAAACTTCCTTTGTCTCTCTGTCTGTCTGTCTTATTTTAATGGGTGCTTGCATGTTGTGGTTTTTTATTACAGATTGGTTTAATTACAGATAACAATCTTGTATTTGGTCATTTGTTGACGTTAATGCCAGTTTTAGTGTTGGAGATTACTTTATGATGTGTGTGAATGTGTGTGATGTGTGGTTATGTGTGTGAATATGTGTTTTCTGGTTATGTATGTGTGTGTGTGTGTGTGTGTGTGTGTGTGTGTGAAAGGGATAATGTGATGCATTCTTTATTATGCATTTGACAAAGATTTAGTGTATTTAATAATGTATATTTGTATATAATAATAATAATCATAATAGTAATATAATGTTAATCAGGTGTATATTTGCGAAAAACCTGTTTGTGTCTGTCTGTGTTTCTGTTTAGAGATAAATACATGCATTTCTTACTTTATATATTTGAAAGTTAATGGATGAATGATTGTGTGTGTGCACATGTGTTTCTGTGCATCTGTTTATGCAATCATTCTTGATGTAGTTGAGATAAATATGGTTGTGTGTGTGTGTGTTGTGTCAGTATATATGTATTTATGATTGAACAGGTGCATTTCATTTTTATATTTTCAGTGTGGGAGGAATGAGATTAACTAATCTAGAGCCTATTTATATATTTCTAATGGTATTCTTAAAGTAACTGAGGTTTTGAGCAAAACCAGAACTGGAGAAAGATGAAACAGGAAGGAGAACAAAAATGGAAGAGTGGAATGAATTTTTTTTTTTTAAAGCAGGATTATCAGAAATGATGTGAAAAATAGTGTAGAGAGAATGAGAATTAGTGTAGTGAGGAATACTGTAGAGAGAATGAGAGAATGAGAATAGTGTAGTGAGGAATACTGTAGAGAGAAGAATGAGAATTAGTGAGAGAAGAAATGAGAAATTAGAGAGAATGTAGTGAGGAATACTGTAGTTAGAATGAGAATTAGTGAGGAATACTGTAGTTAGAATGAGAATTAGTGAGGAATACTGTAGAGAGAATGAGAATTAGTGAGGAATACTGTAGAGAGAATGAGAATTAGTGAGGAATACTGTAGAGAGAATGAGAATTAGTGAGGAATACTGTAGAGAGAATGAGAATTAGTGAGGAATACTGTAGAGAGAATGAGAATTAGTGAGGAATACTGTAGTTAGAATTAGAGAATGAGAATTAGTGAGGAATACTGTAGAATGAGAATGAGAATTAGAATGAGAAGTGAGGAATACTGTAGAGAGAATGAGAAGAATGAGAATGAGGAATACTGTAGTTAGAATGAGAATTAGTGAGGAATACTGTAGAGAGAATGAGAATTAGTGTAGTGAGGAATACTGTAGAGAGAATGAGAATTAGGGAGGAATACTGTAGAGAGAATGAGGAATCATAGCTCATATGAAGAAGATGAGAGATAAAGAAAACAGGATAAACAGAAGACAAAGGTTCAGAAACTATCAATACAGAGGGAGATATCTCCTATCTCAGCCACTGATTGGCTGCTGTAACAAATGATTAAATTGATAGAACTGGACATAAAGCTGGTGTCTAATTAACATTTTATGTTTAGCAATCTTCCTAAACTTCACACCAGATCATGTGTCTGTGTGTCATTTTATTTCAGATTAGTTTTATGTGTTTGTGCTGGAACTAGGACAGCTATATACAGAACAGAGAGAGATAAAGAGAGAGAAAGATAATGCATATCTATGTATGAGAATGTGTGTGCATGCATGTGTGTAAGTGACTGTGTGTGTTTGAGAGAGTAAGAGAGAGAGCTCTAAACACAAGTCTAGATGGATTAGAGATGTTTAAAAACATCTGGATGCCATCATTTCTTTGTAGTCATAACATCATCAGTACAGAACAGACCTATTTGTTCTAACATTTCATCTAGTTTGACCAGTAACCCTGGATAGTTGATCTGTAAAAACTGCTGCCAGCTTGTATCATTCATTCAGAAATATTTCTGCAAAAGATGTATAATGTATTTATTATGTGTTATTTTTTTTAAGTTTAATATTTTATTTATTTTCTACATTCTCAAGACACTGTTGCAACTTCTATCATTCATTCAGAAATATTTCTGCAAAAGATGTATAACTTATTTATTATGTGTTATTTTTTTTAGATTAATATTTTAATTTATTTTATACATTCTTAAGACACGTGTGTGTGTGTGTGTGTGTGTGTGTGTATATTTTTGTTTTTATTTACCATTATTTGTCTGTCTGCCCAACTGGTATTTTCTATGTCATTATTTCTCTTTAAATAATGTATATTATTTATTTTTCTGTTGTTTTTCAGGGATGACTTTCTGTACATGTGCAGACAACTCAACATGGAGGAGTCCGCACATGAAATCATGTTGCATCTTGGGATGGACATCACACAACAGATCTCCTTCACCGACTTCCTGCGCTGTCGGGCTCGCGTCATGCAGGAGGCGGAGCAGGCCGCGCTCCTTCCTGCCGCCGAGGACACTGGGATAGATTCTGATACCAGCGGGTTTCTTATCACCAAGGCAACCAACATGACATCATGGCCAACAATGAGTAGTGACAGTTTAGGTAAAAAAAAATTTTTTGTTTTTTGTTTTTTGTTTTTGTTTTTTGTTTTTTTTACTTCTCACTGAAGTTGGTTATAATTGTTTGGGTATTTTTGGGTAAAATACATGCTAATGATAATTTCTACTTTTCATTCTTGTAAGTTTGTTAATCTCTATTGTTAATCTATATATGAGATTTGGAATTTTTTAAATATTGAGATATTTTACTTTGAAGTAGAAATCATGCGGTAATCGTTTTATGATCAGATTGTAAAAACTAATCAAGAGATGACTACTTTACAACTTACAATTAAATCTATTATTTCCTTCTTGAATTTACAAAATAGAAAAAGACAGATAGAATCATGTACAAGCACTTTTTTATAATAATAATAATAATAATAATAATAATAATAATAATAATAATAATTTACTGATAAAGATGATGCCTTTACTTTTCACAGAACCCTGGTTTATCATGACTGTTATTATAAATAATGTAATATGTAAATGGTGTGTGTGTTGTGTGTTTATTTCCTACTGATATTATATCTGTATATTTAGTTATATAATAATAATAGTGATAATGGTAATAATAATAATAATGATGATAATAATGATGGTAATGATGATAATAATGATAATGATGATGATCAAAATAATAATGATAATGATAATAATAATAATAATAATAATAATGATAATAGTAATGAAGATAATGATAATAATGTAAAATAATAATAATAATAATAATAATAATAATAATAGTAGTAGGAGTAGTGGCAGTAGTAATAATAATAATAATAATAATAATAATAATAATAATAATAATAACAATGACAACATTACTAAATAATAATTACTGTAAACAGGTGCCCACTCAGGAAAACCTGACAGTGTGGATTACGATTCCGGAGCCAGGGACCTCTGCAGTCCCGAACCAACCTGTTTGTCGCGCCTGATGGAGTCACATGACCCAGCTACCATTCGACAGATGCAGGAGAGTTGCTCTGCGGCAGGGAACTTTCTTGAATTAGCCAATCGGGTGAGTTTTGACAAAATTCAAATTGTGTTCTGTGTAGAGATAGCCGTAGCACATTTCTATACTTTTGAGTGGTGTTTTTTCTTATATATACAGGTATAGTCTGTATAGAGATAGCCTTAGTGTATTTCTGTACTTTTGAGTGATGTTTTTTCTTATATATACAGATATAGTCTGTACAGAGATAGCCTTAGTGTATTTCTATACTTCTGAGTGATGTTTTTTCTTATATATATACAGATATAGTCTGTATAGAGATAGCCTTAGTAAATTTCTATACTTCTGAGTGATGTTTTTTCTTATATATATATATATACAGATATAGTCTGTATAGAGATAGCCTTAGTATATTTCTATACTTCTGAGTGATGTTTTTTCTTATATATACAGATATAGTCTGTATAGAGATAGCCTTAGTATATTTCAATACTTCTGAGTGATGTTTTTCTTATATATACAGATATAGTCTGTATAGAGATAGCCTTAGTGTATTTCTATACTTCTAAGAGATGTTTTTTCTTAAATTCATAAAATGCTAGCCCTCATTTGCCTATATGTTCATTAAAATGTGCTGGTGGTTTTGCAATATTACCTCAGATCTGTCTATAATTATAAATCTGTTCATAATTTGAATCATTTATTACAGGATTAGAAATATTACAATATCTTCTCAACAACTTGTTACAGTTTAATAAAATAAACTTAAAGCAAATGTCAATAACAGTTATAAGTGCCAATAAATAAATACAAACAGCATTTTTTAATGCCAATAAACAAATACAAATGGCACTTATTCATGGAAGTTTAAAAATGTCCTTTTTTCTACCTGTGTCCTTCTCTAGTCCCCTTATTAAAAACAAATACCTTTTCCATTGACTATTATTAAATGATTTCATAGAAAGACTAAATTTTGTTTTTTTTTTTTTTTTTAACCCTTTTTCTACCTTTGCTATATTGTACAATACTTTAAAATACTTTATTATTATTATTAAAGAAAAACAAATTTAAAAAGACATAACAATGAAGCACCTATCAAATTTATTCAATCCCATTTTGTGATGACATACCTGTGATTTATATTTCCAATTTAATGTTTTTATCACTTTTAGGACACTTTTATACCACATTTTTTTTTTTTTTTTTTTTTTTTTTGGTGGAAATCCATACAAAGATTTTTTTTTAGAAAAGGAACACTGAGAATTATATCTGTTTATGTTAAAAAAATAAAAACCACAAAAAAACCCATATACTCACCTTCACCAACAACCGAACTCTCTGTTTGTGTATGTTATGATTATATGTGTTTGTGCATGTGTTTTATGAGAGGGAGAGAAAAAGACTTTACTTTACCTTACAAATACTGGAAAAAAACAGCAACAGCAATCATACATTAACGTCACTTCAAAACCAGCAGTTTTGAGAAGTGTTAAGTTAAAAACAGACAGTAAAAAGTATTCATTAAGCTGTAACTAGCTATTCACTGTCGGCAACTTGAAATATTATTCTGTTCAGACTCCTTTTTTTTTTTTTTTTTTTTTAACTTTTAAGAGAAATTCTTGAAACATTACCAGACCTGTTTGTCTTTCACCAACATCCAATAGCTCTTGCAGATCTGTGCATCACAAAAAAAAAGAGAAGAGTAAATAAATAAATAAATAAATAAATAAATAAATAAAAAACAAAAAATAGAAAAGCAAAGAAAGAGAGAATACAGTGAAAGAATATTGTTCTGTTTAAAGAGTTAAGACATTTAAGCTATACTTTTCAGCACCTCTCATAAATGAAAACATACCTGCATGTGCATGCACACAAACACATGCACACAAAAATGTAAACAGACACATTTAAAAATAGAAATAATTATAGTATAGTTTACAATAGTCTGTGTTATAAAACTGCTCAAGAACTGTCATTGTTTGTGAAGCTTAAAGCAAGTCTGTATTGTTTAAAACTTAATAGATATTCCAATTCAACCTGTGAAGCAGATTTAGTTTAAAATATCTGTCACTTCATTCTTAATGCAGGATTAAAAAAAATTATCTTCTCTACAACTTAATACTGTTTGCCAAAGCAAGGTAAAGAAAATATTCTAACAAATTCTTATATTTTAAGGTGTTTATATTATCTCTACAAGTATACCTCAGTGACTTTTATAATTTGAATAATTTATTACATTATTAGAATAACTACAGCAGCTTCTCTACAAATTAATACAGTTGTAATAATTGTAAAGAAAATATTGTAACAAATTTTTATATTTTAAGGTGTTTATATTATCTCTACAAGTTGATAGACTCCTCAGTGACTTTTATGATTTGAATAATTTATTAGATTGTTAGAATAACTATAGTATCTTTTTTACAATTTTCTATAGTTATAAGAATTGTAAAGAAAATATTGTAACAAATTTTTATATTTTAAGGTGTTTATATTATCTCTACAAGTTGATAGACTGACTCCTCAGTGACTTTTTTAATTTGAATAATTTATTACATTATTAGAATAACTACAGTAGCTTCTCTACAACTTACTACAGTTTTATGAATTGTTAAGAAAATGTTCTTGCTAATTTTTATATTTTAACATGATTATATTTTCTTATTAGAGTCTGCAGTAGTGAATTGTAAAGTGGATTAACTTTTAAACAGTTTATGATTTGGTTCATACTATAGTGTTTTATAATAATTATAGTGTTTTCCCTACCTGTGAAGTTAACATTCATATCACTCTTACACTATCATTTTATTTCTCTCTCTTGCTTCCTCTCAAATTTACAGCTACCGGTAAAGAAAATATACTAATACTTTTTAAAAATGTTTTATAAATGGTTGTATTTTCTCTACAACTTAGTAAAGTTTTCTGTGTGCTGGTAAAGAAAATGTTTTAAAGAATTTTTAAATTTTACCAAAATTATATTTTCTCTACCACTTAATAGTGATAATCACTGTCATGACTTACTTTAGAATTTTCTTATAATTTAAAATATATTACATAATAATCATCTTCATCAGTTTGTTTAGTAGTTTAATAAAGAAAATATTTTAAAGTGGATATTTAATTTTTTTAAATATTGAATAGTGATAACAATTTTATTTTGATAGAGTACGTTGTAAAGAAAATATTTTAAGCAAATTGAAAAATACACAGTAATAGTTTCTTTAATACAGTATACCTCAGTGATTTGTGAAGTGGGTGTATTTTAACTTTATTTTAATACTACTTAATGATTATAACAATTACTTCTTATTCAAGTTTACCAGAGTAACTGGTAATGATAATGTTCTAAATAATTTTTATAGCATTATATACTGATAATATCTCCTCCACATCTTGGTTTAGTTTACCAAGAGACTTGTAAATCAAATTTACTCAAGAAAAAAAAAAAAAAAAAAAAAAAAAATGGCTGAACAAATTAACTGCTAGTATCTTCCAAACAACCAGTGTTGGCTTGAAATGCAATGAACGTGGAGCAGGTTATCTCATTACAGCAAACACCAAAGAGCGTTAGGAGAATTCATGCCAGAAAAGTTTCCAGACTGTGTCTGCAGTTTCAAAACTGAGGCCTCCTGGGAGAGACTAGTTCCTCAGAAGCAGCAGAAGTTACCTGTTTATTAAGACTACATGGGGGCTATTAATAATAAAAACAAACACACTCCTGCCTTGCCCAGATTCCTATCATAATTGACTTTTAAGAGTTCATCTGTAAGAATTTTTAACTCTTATCTTCAGTCAGGGAATTATATTTTTTGTATTATTTTATTTTCCATCATAAAGTTCTATTTCTTCATTTTAATACTTTTATTATGTTATTGTTATTATTATTACTTCTTTACAATTATTATCATTATTATGTTGTTATTATTATTATTATTATAATTATTATTATCATTATTATTAGGTGTTATTTTATTATCTATGAATTTAAGACACTTTTAACTAAAACAGAATAAATTACAAAAATTAAAAAAACAATACAACACAATCCATTAATAAAAATGAACACACAAAAACACACACACACACATATACACATGCATGCACACGCATTCTCTTACATAGATATGCATTATCTTTCTCTCTCTTTATCTCTCTCTGTTCTGTATCTAGCTGTCCTAGTTCCAGCACAAACACATAAAACTAATCTGAAATAAAATGACACTCAGACACACTGACAGATGATCTGGTGTGAAGTTTAGGAAGATTGCTAAACATAAAATGTTAATTAGACACCAGCTTTATGTCCACTTCTATCAATTTAATCACTTGTTACAGCAGGCAATAAAAAAATTGTCCTTATTAAAAAAATATTTAACATTATTATTAATATTAAAATAATGATTTTTTATGTTCATTCTTAAATTAAAATATTATTTCTATGGTTCATAATTGCCTGACTGTTTACATAAACTCCCATTACTGTTAACTCTTTTTTTTTCTAAAAAAACAATTTCTTCTTGAATTTATAAAATAGAAATCAACCAGAAACATGTACAAGCTGACTTGTATTAATAATAATAATAATAATAATAATAATAATGATAATGATAAAGAGTATGATAATAATAACAACAACAACAACTAATGGATAAAGATATTTAAAGATAAAGATTTTTTTTTTTTAAATTTCATTTTTACATTATTTCTATTGTTAATAATTTGCCTAAATATCTTCAATACAAACCCATTAACACCCCAGTGGTGATTTTGGACTAATAGTGCAAACCAAGTGTGTTTTCTGAAAGGTACTTTTGTTTATGTAAGTGTTGGCTAATATCTGGTTGTCAGTACTAATTGGGTTTTTTCACCTGGCTAGGATGAACTCTCACTGCTGTGTTGTTCTCATTCTTGTCAATCTTAACATGAGTCCAGACTTTACACAGACTTGTAAAAACATGTCTGTTTGCAACTCAGACGTCTAGTGTCTATATTTAGAGACTTAACAATCTGAATTAAACTGATTTTTTAAGTTAAGAAGCAAGACATAAACTCTATATCTACATACAAAAGAGTCTTTAAATAAGTATTTGACAATTTGAATTAACCAGATTTTAAAAAAAAGTTTAAAAGTAAGAAATAAACTCTATGTTTATATATAGAAGTCTTTAAATAGGTATTTAACAATTTGAAGAAAACAGATTTTTTTCAATAAGAAGTTTAAAAGTAAGAAATAAACTGTGTCTACATATAGAAGATAGTTTAAATTGGAATTTTACAATCAGAATTTAAACAGATTTCTTTAAAAAGAAGTTTAAAAGTAAGAAATAAACTCTATGTTTATATATAGAAGAGTCTTTAAATAGGTATTTAACAATTTAAAGTAAACAGATTATTTTTTAAAAGTAAGAAATAAACTATGTCTACATATAGAAGATAGTTTAAATTGGAATTTTACAATCAGAATTTAAAGTGAATTTTTACTACACGGTGTTGAGAAATAAACTCTGTGGTGTACGTTTAGAATAATTGTTAATTAAATAACCTTACAGTTTAAAAATAATGAGTTAAATAGATTTTCTTTTCTTTTTTTCTTTTTAAACAAACAATCTATTAATGAAAATTTCAACAGTTTTTCAACCTTAGAAAAACACAGTAATTTAAAAAAAAAATTATTGTTTTTTTACAACCTTAGAAAAACAGTTATTTTTAAAGTAAACTTTTACAGCTTTACTAGAAAAAAAAGAGAAAAAAGTTGCTATTTATAACAAATCTACTATGTCAGTTTTCCAATTTCACAGGCAGTATTAAAAAAAATATATATATTTATAATTTTTCATGAATTCTCTTAACTCTGATACTGAGTCAGGCTGGGTTGGCTTTAAAGCCTACTCCACTCACTGTAACCTCTAACTGTCTCTGTGTTTATGATTTACTGCTGAGCAAATGTTCTCTGTGTGTACTCTACCAGTCACGAGATACAGAAGATATTACACAGAGCATGCAACATTAACTCTGTAACCTCTCAATTCCTTTCTGTTTGAAGAGCCTGGCTAAACTAACTTGTTGATTTTTCTTAATGACAACAAGGGTTTTGCTTTGCTGGTCAGAAGAGAAACTCTTGTGTATGTGGTTTTTTTTGTTATTTTTTTAAAATTATTTATTAAAGGATTTGGTTTATTTATTTTTAGAACTATTTTTTTTTTAAATCACTACAAGTCATTATTATTATTTTTTTTTAATAGTGACTGTTTGATTGTTTGTTTTAGGTTTTGGTGGAATTTAGTAAATGGTGTTTTATCTAAAGTAATTGAATATATACATACATACACACATATACAAATATTCAAAAATATTCAAAAATAAAGATGCACACAATACATACAATTTGAATATATAAGCATAGAAAAATGGATATGCATGCACACAAAGTACTCAGTGCATATGCAAACACACACACACACACACACCACAATCTTATTTATATATATATTAATATACATTCATACAAAAAACCATAACAACATGTATACATGCCAACATTCGTATATATGTAAGAAGTTTAGAGTAAGAAATAAACTGTATTTAGAAGAGTATTTATGAACTCATGCACATATTAACATACATTCATATACATATACCAAAACATAAGTCATAGTCATCTATGTACACATGCTAACATTCATGAGCACACACACACACACACACACACACACACACACACACACACACACACACACACATACAGCAAGATCCCGCTATTTCTAAAAACTGCTATCCACAGAAATCACAGCTTAACATGAAACATAAAAATAAATCGACCATGATTTCACTGGAAACATTTCCTGCATCACAGAGATTTATTTTCTATTTTATTTTTAAAAATAAAATCTTTATAAACACCTTCACCCCTTAGAAATGACAGTGCAGCAATAACTGGATGCTTTTTATGCTGCAGTTGCCAAGAGCTAAATTGTCTTTCCTTTGAACTTTTTTTTTCCAAACCAACACTTCTGTAATGTCCTGCTACAAAGTATCTTGTATATTATAGACAATAAAATGTGATACTGTACAGCAATAGGTGAATAAACTTACTTTGATCACTGTCAGTAAAAACTTACATTGTATCGATTAGTAATACAAAAATCAAATGAACTGGTGTCTAGGTTCTTTTTTTTTTTTTTTTTAAATGGTAATGTTTCTGCTGATATGTAAATAATAGTAGACATTTGGGCAGTGGTGATGTTGATGTCCTTTTTGATGGTGATAATGATGATGATGATGGTAACTGGACATGTTGATTATGTTGATATGTCTGTTTTGCAGTTGGTAATGACCTGATACAGAATTGACAATGTTTAATGGTGACAGTATTGATGTTAACGATGTTGATGTTAAACGATAATGGCAGTTGCTGATGGTAACATGATGACGTGCATGCAGATGATGAATTGATGTTGACCTTATTGATGTTTAATATGCTTTTGGATTGTAATGATATCCAGTGTTAGTTAGTTAGTAAGAATTTAAATTCTTTCTCTATGAGCTAGTACATTTAGAAATACAAAAAGTATATAACTTTTACATATATATATTTATATATATATATATATAGGCTATAGTTGAGGTGATTAGCATTGTCCACTTCTTGGGTGGGTTTATCTGTTATTTCCCTTTCAAACCAGTTCCATTCAAATTGGTTTATTAAAAGCTGTGATGTTGAAGATTTATTTTCTATTTTAATTTTTAAAAATAAAATCATTATAAACACCTTTGACCCTCCCCACTTAGAAATGACACCTCCTAACTGTAACCATTTTCACAATTTTCCTTATTAAAAAATTTAATTAAATTTTAACATAAATAAGAAGATTATGCGACCAAGCCATTGAAACATGTTAACCATTCCATGCTATGATACTTGATAGTTTACAATCTTGTTTTCTGCCAATTTCCTCTCCTTTGTATGGGACAGTTTAATAGCTAATCACAGCTACCACACACACACACACTGCATTCAGATGTTTATCTTTTCTGTATTTCACAGCTTAATGGAAATGCACTTAGATAACTGAATTACTGCTTTGTAGCATCAAAAATAACTGACATACCTCTCTCTCTCTCTCTCTCTCTCTCTCTCTCTCTCTGTTTCTGTGTATTCATCTCTCTGTTCATCTTTCTCTCTCTTTCTGTGTGTTCATCTCTCTCTCTGTACGTTTCTGTGTGTTTGTCACTCTCTCTCTATCTCTCTCTCTCTGTCAAAAATGATATTTCTCTTTTAAATGAAATAATTGAAAACAATTGACAAATCCCTCTCTCTGAAATGAAAATGAAATCAAAAGCAAAATAAGCATGAGAAAATTTAAGGAAAGAAAGAAAAAAATTAAGTAAGAAAGATAAATGCAAAATTTTTTTTTTTTTTTTTTTTTTTTAAAAGAGAAGAAATTACAAAGTAACAAAAATACACCACTCCTGATCTTTACATAACCAGCAATTTAATGTCAGTGTACTTAGATAATTATTTAATTTTACACTAGTGAAGAATCAGTGAGGCATGAACAACAAGAAAATCACCAACTGTAGCAAATTTGAGGGCACGAGACTTGTTACTTTTTGACCCTGTTTGATCTTCCTGTTCACATAAAAGATTTCCAGTCACGTCTGAGTCTTTGCCCTTGATCACACCTTTTCTGCTTTGTTTAGATCAGAGATGCATGTTATAATGTATAATAACAGATTATGATTACAACTGCATATCTTACAATGACTCTCTCTCTCTCTCTCTCTCTCTCTCTCTCTCTCTCTCTCTCTCTCATCTATCTGTCTCTCTCATATACACTCTCTCACATACACATTCTTGTTATAAACATCAGACATTCCATTTCCTAGTTATCAATCAGTGCATCCATCAATCCATCCATCCATCAATCTGTTCATCCATTTTTCACAGGTCTGTCAATCGACACAACCATCCATTTTTCTGTGTTCTTTAATGCCATACCTATTCTTTATTTATCAGTTGTCCCTTAACCAGTTCTTCTTTTAACAGTTGTAATACAGTTTATGTTTCTATCCATTTATTCATACATTCCACCAAATAACAGCACCCATTACTAAATCATTATTAAATTTTTTAATGTTGATTTGGTTTACACCTCCATAAATGTCTGTCTCGTCATTCATCTTTCATTCATTCTTTTATTTCTCCTTCTTACATGCACAGTCTGAAAATAGCTTGTGCAAGAAGTGAACATCTGAAACAGACTTCTAATTTGTTCGTTGTTTTCAGAGTGAGAGAAATGAAAACACAACAGAGAGATAACACAGTCTGCATGATAAATTTGTGTATTTAGTGGATAACGGTGAAAATAATGGCTAGAGAGTTATTATTACAGATAATACACATCGTGTAGGTTATAGTTCATGCAACATTTCCACTGACACAGTTGCAAGAGAGGAATCTGCAAACAGTCTGTGTGCAGGAGGAAACAGAGACAGAAACTGCAGTAAAACAAGACTGGGGGAAAAGACAAGAATTCTTTTTAATTGTTAGATATTTCTCTTGGGCTGTGGTGAAATATTTAAAAAGTGACGTTTGTGTATGTGGAGGAGTGTCTTACAGAGTGAGTGTGGATGTGTTTGTGTTTGTGTTTGTGTGTGTGTGTCTTTTTAGATGGGTGTATATTTTATGTAGGCCTTTGTGTGTTTGGGAAAGTGTGTGTGTGTGTGTGTGTGTGTGTGTTTGTGTGTGTGTGTGTGTGTGTCTTTTTAGATGGGTATATATTGTATGTAGGCCTTTGTGTGTTTGGGAAAGTGTGTGTGTGTGCGAGTGTGTGCCATAATTGTTTTGTGTTGTTTACATGTGTGTTTATGAAGGTATTTGGATGTATATGCTGTGTGAGTTTGTCTGTGTTGATGTGTGTGTGTGTGTGTGTATGTGAATGTACATAATAGACACAGGCAATGAAAAAAAGAGATGAAAGACAGCAGAAATGTTTTGAATACTGGATGTGTTTGTGCTTGTTTGTGTGTGTGTGTGTGTGTGTGTGTGACAGAACGTTTCTGTCTGTTAGTATGTATAATAGAATCAAGATTATTAAAAAAAAATAATACAACATTTTTAAAACAGTAGAATTCATTAGAATACTGGCATAACTCATTTACTAGAAAGTTAATGGAAATATTTCTGTTTTTTTTTTTTATTTTTATGAATTCATGAATGTCAGTAAGTAAACAGATGTTAGATATCCTATTCAGGTATTTTATTATTATTAAAAACTCTATTAATTCTAAAAAAAAAAAAAAGCTAAATTTTAGAAAACCCTCTTGTCGTTTCAGAGATATCTAAATATAGATAAATCTGTGCTGCTCACAATAAATATTGGAAGTCGCTGATAAACAGACAGGGAACACAAGTGGAGAGTGAGATAAGGGGAGATAATAGTTTTTTTATTTATGATGTTTGTATCGGGTGAGATGCTGTTTATCTCATGTTGGTCATGTTGTTAGGTGTAAGAACCTGTCTGGTTCAGATTGTTTCGCTAAGTGGTTTCTGGTTGGGAAAACATAGCGTAAATGTGTCAGTGAATATTTCTAACCTTGGTCTTACTTCAGCCATTTTTAGTAAACGAATAGATAAATGTATTTAAATGTTTTTATTATATCAGCTGTTTCTTGAGAATTTCAAAAACAAACAAGTAATATTATAGTCACAAATAAGTTTGAAAAAAAAAAAAAAATTTTTGGTGATTTCTTGTGGATGCTGTTTTTGATCAGCAGAAAGGGAGTTCTGTGAATGCCAACCCATAGACAGAATGTCTTTTGATAAATTAGAAAACCTGTTGCCATTCTTTCAGAAGCCAGAAATGAATCTTTTATTATTTGCCTTATTATAATCAGGATATCATTTGATTATAAGTTCTGGCTAGAATGGTTTTAAAAATTAATATTTTCAGTAATTGTAATGATTAGGAGGATGGATCCAAGGAGATCAGAATATTTTACGACATTAAAATTATTATAATCTTGATACAGCTGATGAATTAAAATGGATGGATGGATGAATGGATAAAATGACTGAAGAACTGGGAAGTTTGTATGTGTGTGTGTGTTTGTGAATGCATGAGAGAGAGAGAGGGGGCTAAGCAATATTCATTCTGCAAATTTTCACCAGATGATCTTACTTCTTTTCTTGTGATGGTGAACCTGCAAACAAATATGATGTCGTCATTTCAGAGAATCTGGACAGGTAATCAAGCTTAATAATCTTAAACAGGTTGTTTAGCAAGTGAGGAAATTCACATGACTCCTCTTCCCTTGGGAAAAGTCTCCTTGCAAATACTTTGGTCTTGGAGTTAAGGTAATTGCATAAGAAAGTTGGTTAGTGCTGGAACGTTTAGGAATGTGTGGAATTGTACGACTGACAGATTATTATGTGAAAACAACATTTCTACACTAAACATTGTTTTCAAAATAGAAATCATTTCCACTCAAGTAAATTAACATATTTTAGATTAAGAGCAGATAATGAATAACAAATGTTGTTCTGTTAACAAATGCTACGGTACATTTTGTTATTTTTGAAGAGAATAATGACGACTAACCTTTACTAATAATTAATGATGCCGCGATGATAAGCCTTTGCAGAAGCATTGTAATTGATTGCCATGTTTCCAGCCTGTTTCTGTTCTTCTAAGTGATTCAATTTGTTATCAATAATGCAATAAGGATTAATAAAACTTTGTATTAGAAAGATTAATGAATTTTTTTTAAAACAGATAACACAAACAACTTAGCTAAACATTTTTGAGGAAGAATGATGAAACTATTTTTTTTAATTATTATTATGTTGATTATTTAATTACTAATTGATAATTTATAGATAAACATCTATCTATATATCTATCTATCTAGCTGTCTGTCTGTCTTTCTGTCTCTTGTCTTAGAATCAGCTTTCTAAACCTGATCCAATAATCTATAATCTAATGAAAACAACAACTATAACAGCAATAACAATAATTATAATAAACATTGTAAACAGAAAACAAATTTAATGAAGGATAAAACAATATTTAAAAAATAATTCATACTTAATAAACTTGTTTTCCAGACTTGTTTTTCAGACGTTATTTTCTCCCTGTTTTCTTAAAGGGCGAATAAAATTGATATGCGAGGCCATTCATCATTTTAATTGAGTTGTTTCCCTTTCATTGGACTCTTTTCTTTTCTTTTTTTTTTTTTTTTCTTTTGCTAGGGACTGCTGGACTAAGCAACCTAAGATTAGCAGCAGACACTTTGAGTCATCCACAGAAGTAGTATCAGTAAATTACCAAATCTGTTCCATTCCTCTATTTCCTGTTATGATCTCACACATCAATTTTATTTTAACTTGCTTCTCAGTGATTTTTATCTCTTGCTGAAAATTAGTGGTGGAATTTCTGAGAGTTGTGAAGTGTATAATTGTTATTTCTTTCAGAAGAATGTGTTAATATTTTTTTCTATCTGCAGGATAGAAGTGGAATTGTCTATTTGTTTTATAAACTGTACATTTTTTTGGGAACAATTTGATGAATATTTTTTTCTCTCTCTCAGCCAATATTAACGGAATTATGGGGAAGTTTGTTATAAATTATAATTGTTTCTGAGCATTGTGTGAATTATTGTCTATTTCTGCCAAATAATAATGGAATTGTACAATAACGCTGTATTATAAATAATAATTTTTCTGAATCTTTTCTCTCTTTCTCTCTGTGGGCCAAATTATAATGAAATTGTTCTAATGTGTTATGAAAATGTAAGTTTTTCTAAAGAATTTGATGTACACCTTCCTTCAGTAATGGATTATTGGAAATTATTAATTGAAGGAATATAATCATAGTTTTCTTTTGGAAAATCATGGAATTATGGAATTGTAATTTCTGAAGATTAAGTGTAAAGACATTTTCCTGTGCTAAATGATAATGGATATGTGTAATTTAGCTGAAAGAATATATTTTCCTTATGGAAAGAGAGAAACATATTTATAAACATCCAGCAATTGTTTCCTTCTTTCTGTCAAAATAAGAAAGGATATGAAATTTTCTCATGAAGAAAAAAGTATTCCTTTGAAATTGTTCAATATTTTTATTATCATTCTACACAAAAAAAATAATGTTTGTTATGAATGATGAATGAATGAGTGAAATGTTTTTAATGTTTTATTTGGACAAACAGGTAAATATTTTTCTCTTTGCCAAACTGTTAAACATAATTTGATGTTGAAAAAAAGAAAAAGGTTTTTTTTTTTTTTTTTTTTTCCATGTGTTAAGTGTTTTCCATTACTGCTAAATACCAGTGTTTTGAGAATATTATTTACAGTTCGCAAGCTGTTAGCACCTCATCTGGATTGAATTATAAACCGAGTTAATTACTTTATGTAATTGGTAATTTTTGGGTGCTTTGATATAATTTGTTGTGTCTGGCCTAGATTTACTTACACCTGCAAGTTATTGTTAATAGTTGTGGTTTTTCAGAAATTAATAACTGTTAAGTATTTGTTAAGTACTACTTAGAAATAGTCTTTATGGAGAAGTAAAATAAGTTATTTATGTAACTAAACCATTTTATCAAGAGGGGATAGATTATAAGCAGTTATCTTCATGATATGCACACATACAAATGCAGGCACACACATGCACACACACACACATACACTATATATATAATCACATGTACATACATATACTCATATAAAAACACATATATACACACACTGGAGATCTATTTATGAAATAAGCAGTTAAATATTTACAATTCAGATTGAATATCAATATATTACTAAAATATTATGTAAATACTTTCAACTTAGTATTTTGATAATCATCTTTTTTGTAATTAACAGTATTCCTGATACCAGGAATGTAGACTCAACACTATTGAGCAACTAAGTAACGCAGTTAGTTATTTACTAAACTAGCATGCTAACCGAAATTAGTCAATGAGGCATTCAGCAAATTGTGTGAGTCAGAGTTATTTTTAGAACGTGTGTCACTTTAAGAGAGTGACAGATCACACACAGCATCAGTGATTTCATCAAGTAATTGTCTCTTTTCACAGTGATTTCATCAAGTAATTGTCATTACAACTTTGATATGATAGAATATTTACATCCTGGCTATTTGCCCATACAGCCTCTTTGTGGTACCTTACTCCAGTCTATATACTGTAATATATATTGGATTGGACAAAAGTTTGTAACTTTTTTTCTGTAGGTTGTGGTTGAGTCAATGATTATGTTTCAAATATGATTAAATATGTAATGCACACATGCATAATACATACATATATACATATATACATATATTTTTTGTAACTGGTTATTATTTTTTTAATATATTTTTTTTTAATAAACATTTTTCATTTGTTTACATAAATAATTATTTTATGTATTTATCTGTTTTTATTATTTTATTTTTTTATTATTATTATTATTATCATTATTATTATTATTATTAAACCAAATCTGCTCTATAATTAAAAACTGGTGTTTATATGTGAGATATTGATTGTTTTTAATTAGTACACCATTAAAAATACAGTTTAGTTAAAAACTATCTAAATATTTCATAACAGCTAAAATAAAATCAAGGAAGTACTTAAGAAAAATAATTTCTGGGAAAGTGCCATAAACAAAATGTACATCATTAGGCCTATAGAATATTGCTGGAAGTAAATGTTGCTTTAAGAATTCAAAATTTTTGCAGTTCTGTAATAAAATCTGTTAAATTATTTATGGTAAAAAAATAAAAAAATAAATAAAAATAATAATTTATTTGCTTTTTTGACAAGTTTAAATTTCTTTCTTGTAAATTTAAGAACATTTTAAATACAGTTATAAAATGGGGAAAATAAAATAAATGGTAATAAATTTAATGAATAAGTAAGGAATTAAATTTGTTATTAAATTTTACTTGTTTCCCATTATTAGCTATACATATTATTTTTTTATTACACTATATAAGACAGGGATGCACATACCACATACTTTAGTAGAGCTGGACATGGAACACAGGAGTAACTGCTAGATTTTTCAGTTCTGAGTTATCTTATCAACCTTGCAGTAAACTTCATTGGAATCCTGACAAAGACATTCTTCTGTCACTGTTTGGTATATATCATTTAGAGCTAATAGTGTAGCAAGATTGCATCTGTAATCACTGACATAGGGAACTAGTCTGGAGTCTTACTGATTCTAGTGATGGTAGAACTAAAGTTCCAGTTTACCTTCTTTAGTGTGTTTGTAGTCTCATTGCTTCTGGTAGTAAAATTGTAAACTGGAGCTTTAATTGAAGATAGTAAGATCAGCACCAAGTAGGGAAGTAATACCTCCTACTGCCTCTAGTAGTGATAGTAGTAAAATTGTAAACTGGAGCTATAACTGAAGACAGTAAGATCAGCACCAAGTAGGGAAGTAATACCTCCTACTGCCTCTAGTAGTGATAGTAGTAAAATTGTAAACTGGAGCTATAACTGAAGACAGTAAGATCAGCACCAAGTAGGGAAGTAATACCTCCTACTGCCTCTAGTAGTGATAGTAGTAAAATTGTAAACTGGAGCTATAACTGAAGACAGTAAGATCAGCACCAAGTAGGGAAGTAATACCTCCTACTACCTCTAGTAGTGATAGTAGTAAAATTGTAAACTGGAGCTATAACTGAAGACAGTAAGATCTGCATCAAGTAGGGAAGTAATACCTCCTACTGCCTCTAGTAGTGATAGTAGTAAAATTGTAAACTGGAGCTAAAACTGAAGACAGTAAGATCTGCTTCAAGTAGGGAAGTAATACCTCCTACTGCCTTTAGTAGTGATAGTAGTAAAATTGTAAACTGGAGCTAAAACTGAAGACAGTAAGATCAGCATCAAGTAGGGAAGTAATACCTCCTACTGCCTCTAGTAGTCTTGAATTACTCTTTTTAGTTGTGGTAGACTTACTTTACTGCCTCTTGTGATGGTATTACTTCTTCAGTTGTCTTGAATTAAAGCTTCAGTTTGCACTTTAGCTGTCTTTAGTGATTGCTTTACTGCTCAGAATTACTGCTGTAATCTTCAGTGTTAGTTTATTACTCTGTCTCTAGTGATAGTTTTAATCTGGGACATACCTGAACCAGTCATAGGCTGTTATTATTATTATTGTGAACAGAAAATAAAATGGTTTAAGGTTAGAAATTAGCATAATATTTGACATATATTTCAGTAAGAATAACAAACCTTGTTTGCATACAAACAACAGTAAAATGAGTAAATATAAGTTAAAAATATCAGATACAACGAAACCAATAACTTTTCAAACCTGTAAGAAGAACAAACTTAGTTTACATGCAGTCAGTAGCAAAGTCCAATCACATGATATGAACTGATCATGTTTTCACATTCATCGTTACTTGTGAAAAGAAAATTTCTTGAAAATTGCTAGATTTTTGTAATAAACCACTAAACAAATCCTAAATGTAAATTTATAGCATTTATATTTGCTGCAACAAAATTAACAGTGAATATAAACCTGGTTGCCAAGGCATGGGTCAGAATTGCCTAATTAGTACAACTTGTTTCTGTGCCAGAAGTAAGAACTGAATCACCGTGTTGAGATATTGAAATATTTCCAAATTCCCACTGACTTGTTAAAGTCTCAGCACACGTCACAGATCAGAGTTGATTGGGGCTGACAGGAAAGCATTGGAAAACTGCACCAGTTGCCAGAAGTAGTTTCTGTCTGTCTGTTCAGGAATGTTTGTTTTGTTGTCTGAAACGGATTTACGGCTTGTTCTGACTTGTCACTGATGTTGTGTGTTTTTTTGGGGTTGTTTTTTTTCGATGCCATTTCAATCTGAGAATTTGTTTTTTTTATTATGAGCAGAAGTTAGGTTTTTTTTTGTTGTCTATTTGTGTTTGTTTGTGTGTTTGTGTGTGTGAGTTTCCATGTGAGTTTTTTCTATATGTGTTTTTTTGTGTATGTGTGTGTTTGTGTGTGTGTGTGAGTGTGTCAGAGTTTGCATGTGAGTGTGAGAGTGTGTGTGGGTTGCAAGTGGGGGCGTGTGTGTGTGTATATATAGGAATGTACATGAGTTTATGTGAGAGAAAGATCGTGTGAGTGTGTTATGTCATTGGCATAGGTATGTGTGTGTGTGTGTGTGTGTGTGTTTTAGATTTGTGTTTATGGCTGGAATGTGAATATGAAAATGAGTATTACACACACACACACACACACACACACACACACACACACACACACACACAAGTGTATTGCAAGCTTTCCAAATATCCTTTATTATGCCCTGGGAATATTATTATTATTATTATTTACTTATTATTATTTATTATTATTGTTGTTGTTATTATTACTTTATTTTATATATATATATTGTTCTAAAAATAACTCTGACCCAGACCCACACACATACACTCAACATGTGTGTCTGTGTGTCATAACCATATAACTGTTTTGATTATACAGCTGAAATGAAAAAGAAAATGAAAGAAAGAATTTTCTTTCTTCTTTGCTTTTGTTAAAAAAACCTGATAAGTATAAGGAGTAAAAAAAGAAAAAGAAAAAGAGTGAAAAATATTACTTTCTCTTCTTTCAAAGAATGCTTTACATCAACAATACTCTCATATTCTGGTATTTTTGTTATTACTGCTCTCACTTCTTATATACAGTCATACATCCTTTAGAGTGCTATGAGCTAAACCTCTTCACATGTTAGAGGCATATTACACAGGCACATCACAGAACACTCTTTTCAAACATGCAGTATATATTGTATTACATAGGCATTTCAAAGTAATAGGTACTTTCTAGGTTTCACTGACATTTTTCAAATAATATAGATTCTTTTCATGTGTCGTTTATAGATTACAGTTTCAGCTTCTTTTAAACAGATCATCTAAAATATCAAAGCTGCATGTAAATCATTGCAAGCTTTCCAAATATCCTTTATTATACTCTATGAATTAATAGCTTTTAGATTGACAGAGTGATTATTATTATTATTATTATTATTATTATTATTGTTATTGTTACTGTTATTATTATTATTATTATTATTTACTTATTATTTATTATTTGTTGTTATTATTATTATTTTATATTTTTATTATAATTTATTTTTATTTATTTAAAATATAATTATTTATTATTTTTTACTATAATTTATTTTTAGTTATTATAATTATTATTATAATTATTATTTTTTATTATAATTTATTTTTAGTTATAATTATTATTATAATTATTTATTATTTATTATTATTGTAATATTATTTATTAATTATTTATTGTTATTATTATTTATAGTTTTTATTATAATTATTTATTATTTATTAATGTTATTATTATTTATTATTATTATTATTATTATTATTATTACAGTATTATATACAGTTTCTTCACAGAGAGTACTCATTTCCTTATGGCTTCACACACACACACACACACACTTATGTATACAAGTTTCAGGTGTTGGCAGTTCTTTGGTATACACCCTCCAGCAACTCAATTAACTTTTATGACCAGATAAAAGGAAAGAAGAATATCAGATTTCAAACAAAAAATATGAGATACTTAGAATTATAATCTCACAGATGAAATATTAACATATTTCTTAAAGCCTGGTTAGAAATCTCATGTCATTAATTGGTCTGAAGTATCCAGTCAACACATTCCAGAAATTATCAATGATTATTTTGCTGTTAGTGTTATTACTGTTGTTGTTTGATGTCATTGATGTTGATGTTACTATTTTTCTAATTCTTCCTCTTCAATAATTTGATTTCTTCATTTAAAAATTAATATTTCAGTTTAGGTTAAAAAATTATAATAAAAGAAAGGAAAGTAGTATATATTACAGCTCTTGTTTCTCAGTTACAAAAAACATCGTCTAATAAAGAAGAAAACAAATATTGTTTTTTTGATAATCATTTTAGACAACATCAGCCATAAATAATTCAGCTGCAACATGAAGGAAATAACTTCTTTTAAATCTCTTTTTATATTAATTTTCAGTTAACATTGATATATAAGTTTTTATTATTTTTATTATAAATATCATTGTTTTGTTGTTGTTATTACAAATTATTATTATTATTATTAATATTACTGTTATTGTTATTGTTATTGTTATTGTTACTGTTATTGTTATTATTATTACATTAATATTAATATTATTAATAATATTAATATTTATTATTATTATTGTTATTGTCATAATTATTATTATTAATATTATTATTATTACTACTACCACTAATAATAATAACATAAATAATGACAACAGCATAAACAACAACAGTTATAATGATAGTTAATAATAATAAAATAGCTGAAATAAAAGCTGTAATAAATAATAACAACAACAGCAGCAGCAGCAGCAGCAGCAGCAACAACAACAACACCAACACTAACAACAACAACAACAACAAATAATACTGGTATTGATGCTGCTAATACTGACAGACACTGTACTGCACAGTGTGTGTTTCCTTGTAACTGGTCAAAGTGACCTTTCTTGTAAACACAAAAAAGATCAATTCAGTCATGTTAGTACAGAAACCTGAGAACTGTGTTTTTTTAAAAACTCATTTAGTCTTAGACACTTCAACAAATAGACCAACTTCTTGTTCACTTTCTGCTTTGAAAAATCAATTACGTCTATGATACATTAGCTGTAGAAAGAGCAGACATTTTCTAGTCTAATCCAGCCTTATATTTTATTCACCAAAATGTGTGTTATTTAGTTATTTGTCATTATTTTATTTATTATTAGTATTTAGGATTAGATTTATTATTTGCAATCTGTTATACACACATATCTGTGATCAGTAAGGTAAATTTCTTGACAATCTTTTATTTTATTTTAAAGCATGTTAGTAAGCAATGAGTAAGTAATTTATCATATATGACTGTTGTTTTTGTAGTAGTGTTAGTATGTTGCTGCAGCATCAACAACAATAATGGTATATTTTAGTTTTGCTGAAGAATATTAACAACAGTAATAATAAAATCAGAATGAAACAGACTGCACACACACACACACACACACACACACACACACACACACAAATAGTTTTTCTGGATAGTATATTGTTTAAGAAATAAATATATTTTTGGATATTACAATAATCAATACACAGCTTATAAGTTTTACAGATTATGAAATAATTTATTAATACAGCTATAACATAAAAGTAGTTACAAAAAACAATTTCCCTATTGTAACATTTGTTCAGAAACAACATTTATTTATTCTGTATTGTTTTATATTCCTTTTGTTTTAATGTTATTAAAAATTAACTGATGTCGTTAGGGAAATTTTATATAGTGTGCATTTAATGAGATGCTGATAAATAAATAAATTTATAAACGACCAAAGGAGTGTGGATTGGAAAATGTAGAATTTTTGAATCAATATATTAAACAGAACACACAAACACACACAAATGAGAATTTCAAAATCACGTTTTTAACATTACTATTACTACTGCTACTGCTACTACTACTACTACTACTACTACTACTGCTGCTGCTGCTACTGCTGCTACTACTGCTGCTACTACTGCTACTACTACTACTACTACTACAGCTGTTGCTAACATTAATATTTTGATGTTTTGGTACATTGATTTAAAAGTTTTTTTGGAATTATTCTTTATTGCAAGTGGCTATTAATGCTAATTCTTAATATTTTCAGAGCACAATTACCTAATGTGATTTTTCTGTGAAATATTATACCATTCACATTTTATCCTGATGAAAAAAGCATGGTTTAATGATATAGGAAAGTGACTTTTTTAGAGATAATTTGATAAGACAAGATATTCATCTAATAAGTTAAGTTGGTTATGTCCACATTGAAATATGATAACTTGTTAAACTGATTGCTTCTTCTTGGGATTTGTTTTTCTTTTCATCTTTTTTCCTTTTTTTTGTTTGAATTTTATCTTATTGGTTTTCAGACTTTTTTCATCCATAATAAGCTGCAATCTTGGAAACCATTGATCGGTTCTGGATATTATTGTTATTGTTGCTATTTTATATTTTTTGGCTTGTTATTATTATTATTATTATTATTATTATTATTATTATTATTATTATTATTATTATTATTATTATTATTATTTATTGTTGTTGTTGTTGTTATTATTTTATATTTTTAATTATAATTATTGTGTATTTATTATTGTTATTATTGTTACTATTATTATTTTTATTATTATTATTACCATCATCATCATCATCATCATTAATAGTATTTTTGAATTACAATTATTTTATTGCTACTGATGGTGTTGTTTATTAGGCTATTATTTTATTATTGTTGTTGCTGTTGATGTTGGTAATGGTGAAATATTTTCATACTTATGTGGTATTTGTTCAGAGTTTTTGTTTTAGTGGTAAGGACAAACATGCTATTAACTGTTATTATTTTTTATTATAACAGATGATTGTCTTCTTCTTCTTCTTATTTTTGTTATTATTAGTTTTATTTCTATTATTATTATTATTATTATCATTATTATTATTATTATTATTATTATTATTATTATTATTATTATTATTATTATTATTATTATTATTATTATTATTATTATTATTATTATTATTATTATTATTACTATCATTATTATTATCATTATTATTATTATTATTATTATTATTATTATTATTATTATTATTATTATTATTATTATTATTATTATTATTATTATTATTATTATTATTATTATTATTATTATTATTATTATTATTATTATTATTATTATTAATGAACACTGCCTGGTACTTGCTAATTCTTTTTATTATTATTAGCAAAAGTGATCACAGATCAGAATAAGTTCATCCTCTTAAGTGTGAATTCCATGACAGAATTACTTAACTGGGCATGTAAATATTTCTAAAATCCAGATAATGATTTTTTTGTAATTAAACTTACAAGAATATCTGAGAATGTGTACTAGGTTGAGACTAGACTCTGGTTTTCAACTAGAAATGTTTTCTTACTTACTATTATTTGTTTAGTGTCTTAGTGTCAGGATAAATTAGTGTTTTTTCGGTGTTTTTTTTTGCTGGGCTCCATAAAAGCCACACAAAACTAGTTACAGGTTTGTAATAATGGTAGACATTTCTTACAGGTAGGGATGAAATATCAAGTTTAAAACTTACTTCTTTTAATAATGTCTTATACATTTTCCTTTAAAAGACATTTCAAAAATGAGTTGTAGTTATATATTTTGTTTCTTCAGTTGTAATTTTAATTTAAATTTGTTTCTACGTATCTTCTTATTTCTGTTTCTTTCTATATTTCTCTAACTGATCTCAGTTTCTTAATATTTTTCTCATTTATTTATTTACTTATTTACTACTTTACTTTATTATTTATCTATTTATTTATTTGTTTATTTATTACTTTACTTTATTATTTATATATTTATTTATTTGCTTATTTAAATAATATTTATTTTCTGATTATTTTTTCAACCATTTTTGTTTTTCAACTATAAACTAGTTTAATAACATGTTATACCCCACATTTCCTATACATTACCAGGTCAAGTCTGTGGATTGATTGCCAGACTGATTTCTGATACAAACTGTTTTCCAGTCAGTGAAAAAAAACCACTTGTTAGTTACTGATCTAGATAAAGCATGTATCTACACACACCTAGTCAGTCAGATGTTGCTGATATTGGCCAGTGTTGTTCATGTAATAAAATGTTTTTAACCACAGAACTTTATTATTCTTCTGACTATTGTTTTTGTACATTGGATGTAGCCTTTATAGGTATATTTTACTACCTTGGGGCTTAAATTAGTCTGAGTATAGAAATTTATATAATAGCCTTGTTTATTTATTTTAATTAGGTGTAAAAGGATAGAAAAAGGTTTAAATTACAGGGAGAAGGAAATGCATGTAGATTTATATGTTGAGTAAGGTAATATAGAAATTTGTTTTAAACCAAAAACAAAAAAAAAAATAAAAAAAATAAATAAATAAATAACTGTAAATTGTGTGGTGGGGGGTTTGTTTTTTTTAAATGAAAAAATATTTTGATTATAGAGTGTTTGAGGATTGTGCCTGCTTCCAATCAAATAAATAAGTAAATAAATAAATAAATAAATAAATAAATAAATAAGTAAAATAACTGTAAATTGTGGAGTTTTTGTTGTTGTTTTTTTAAATGAAAAAATATTTTAATTACAGATTGAGGATTGTGCCTGCTTCCAACCATGTAGTGTTATAAATTATGTATTTATTTCATTGATTTAGATCATAATAATACTTTTTTCCCAGTAATAATTTATCAGTATTGCATTGAATTCATTTTATTTTATTTGTTCCTTTAAAGATTCATTGTAATGGAGCAGTTGTTAATTTTAAGAATTTAAAATAGATAACTACTTATTAAATATTAATAAATTTATGAAATCTTAGAATCAGTTTTTTTTGCAGTGACAGTTTAAGTATTTCAGGACAATGATGTAGTTATTTCCAAGTGATGGCTTAGTGTTTTTGAACTGGCTGTTATTTTTACCATTCATTTTCTTCTGTATTTAGAATATAGCTGTATTTTATTCTGGAAACTCTATATTAATCTCAACATTTTCAACTGCTGATAGCTGAGTTAATAATTTCACAATATTTTAATGTCTCAGATATTTGATCCCAGTAAACTGTTAAATTCAGATGTTTTTAAATATCCCAAATTAAACAGGATGTTCATTGCACAGACACTGTTGACCCTCAATTTCATGGACCTCAGTTTTGGGGATTTCAGGACCTAATCTGAGGGGAAAAAAATTAATTAATAAATTGAACTTACTGACATTTCTCACTTGAAAACTTACCTGTTGGAACTATCAAATTATTTAAGTTCCATTACATGATCCACTTTCCATCACGATTAGAGTAAATTTTATAACCATCCTAACCTAATAAATTTCACCCAGTCTACCCTTATTAGACTGAATGACTTTTTTTTTGTGTGTGTGTGTGTATATTGTTCTTATATTATTATGTTAAACTATTATATAGTTCATTTGTGTATTAAAGTAAAGTTTAATGTTTCAGTAACTTTTGAGGTTAATGTTTACATTTGCAATTTTGCAGATTTTTCCATTTCCTGGACTAGTGCCCATTAGGGGGTCTATTAGTCTTTGAAATCAAGGGGTCAGCAGTAACAATCTCACAGTATTGTTGTTTCTGAACATTGGTGTGCATGTATTTCAGTGACTGTTTGACTGGGTTATTTAGAACTCTGTCAATTAAATCAGTTGTTTCAGGTACCAGAACATTTATTTCTTAACTTTCTGAACACTGAGATATATATATATATATATATTCTTAAATTTCTGAACGCTGATGTATGTACTCTAGTAACTGGTTTGAGTAATGTATTTAGAACATGGTTACATTTGTTTCAGCAACTGTTGACATCAAGAGTTTCAAACCACTGATTGATTTGCTGCAGAAGTGATGTTTTTTTTTTCTGAACACTGTCGTTGTACATTGGTGATTTACATACACCAGTGACTGATGTATTTGTGAACTGAATGATGAAACTATTAAATAATTCAAAAAAAAAAAAAAACAACCCAAAAACGTCATGGATTATTGTGCCAATAACTGTTTTCCAATTTTCCAATAATTTGAACAGTTACAGCAGCATGGAGCTGTCCTTCTCCTCCTTCTTCTTCTTCTCCTGGTCTCACCAACATGGCTAGTAAGTCAGACTGTGTGTTTCTCCCATATTGATTTTTCACCAACAACAACTCACAGCATAGGACGGCCTGAATTTTATACTGCATCCTCACTGTTTTATAATGTAACCGCCAAGAAAAACTGCAAAGCTTTATGAAAAATTATGAATGTACATATGTTAACTTCACTATGGCAGAAACTGGACGGCCTCTGACCTTTCACCCCTGACCTCCAATATGGCTGAAAGTGATGCTAGTAGCTCACAGTATTACGACTCGGATTATTCCGAGCCCCAGGTTGGTATGAAGATTTTTGTTTCTCGAAAATTGGCGACAGTTAGAATAATCTGTTAATTGGCGAACGTGCTTGTCGTATTGCAAGACCTGTGAAATACTTGTCTCTTGTTATTTTTAATTTTTTTTTTTTTTTATCATTTTAAAAACGGAATTTGTTGATACGTAGAAATGTCGATAGACTGATCATGTTATTGGTTTGCAGTGACCAACTGGCTTCACTGATTATTGTTGGGTTTTTTTAAAAATATTTTATAACATTTATCTGCAGTGCATGTTTGTAATTAATAGAATTGTAATCTGCATGCGTATTTACTGGAAAAATTAATAGAATTTATGATAATTTAGAAACGTTATTTCTCTCTCTCTGTGTGTATGTTTTACATCTGGGATAGGCCAGATTGGTGATTAATTTTTAATGTTTTATTCGAAATATTTAAATTAGTTTATTAGCATTGCATATTTAATGAAATAAGAAAATGAACATAAAAATTATGAACTAAAATGGTGTTGGTTAATAACATGGTAAAACCAAGAAATATGGTTTCTCTGTGTTTAATTGGTTATTATTTGTCTGGGTCAAATCTAGCTTTGCTTCAGTGATTATTTTTATTTGTATATATTTTATATATATATATATATATTTTAATATTTAAATTAAATTTATCTGAAATCAACATTTAATGAAAATAGAGGAATCATATTGATTGGTATAGGACAAATACAAATGTCTGTTTTGTTTGTCTGGGAAAACAGCTTAGCTGTATTGATTATTTTCTTGTTTATCTTTCTGTTTTATCAGAAATATTTACAGTGATAGATCTGAAATGCTTATTTAATTGAAAACAATCAGAGATGTAGAGATAAGTAGTCAAATCATATCCTCCATCTTGATTTGTGCAGACCAGCTTGGCTTCTCTGTTTTAATTCTGGTTTTTTTTTTTGGTTTTTTTAAAAATATTTACAGGAAGAGAAACCTGGAAAGGGAAAAAATAAAAATAAAAATAGAAAATAAATAAATAAATAAATAAATAAATAAATAAATAAAATATAAAACCTGATCCAAAACAATCTAGTTGCATAATTAACAGGAACTGTAGTTATTCTTTTTATTATTTTCATATTATTTTCATCTCATTGCATAAAACAGTTCAGAATTTCAAATTCTCTGAGAGGTTAGTAATTTTGATTTAATATAATATATGATTCAGTTTTATTATTATTATGTTTTTTTGATGATAATACACACAACTGGAGTTTATTAGTATTTCAAAATATTTTTTTATAAAGTATATAATGCAGCTAATATAATTAAAAAACATATAACAACCACAACAACAACTGCAACAACTACTACTACTACTATTATTATTATTATTATTATTATTTTTTTTTTTTATTTATTCTTTAATTCAGTATTCACAGACATCATAATTTTTATTTTTATTATTATTATTATGATTATTTTTAATGTTTATAAACACTGAAGTAAATATAAAAATATCAGATGAAATATTTAGTTTATTTCGTTATTCCAAATGTTGTTGTTTCCACTAAATTCATAACCAATACTTTTGGATAATGCATATTTAATGAGTTATATTTTAACTCAGAAAATTTTGAATTAAGCGGAGTGACAAGAAATGCTATTACTCTGTTCGCAAGGCTGGTTAAAGGACAAAATAATTTGTCTTTAATGTGTAATTAATTCCACCTCTGCTGTTGATTTATTTGATTTCCTTTAATATATTTTTCAGGTCACTGAAAGTTTAATTTGAAGTTGTTGATAATTTTTAAAATGCATTAAGATATTTATTTTTACATTATTAAAAGACAAAGTTCTCAAAGAATGTTTTTTTAATTTATTTATTTTTATTATTTTATTATTATTATTATTTTTTTTTTTTTTTTTTTTTTGCTAATTTATATTTGATTCATTAATAATTTTTTTTTTAGAGTGACCTTTTTTTATTTGTAAATATTTTTTTTAAATTTTATTTTTGTTATTAATATTGCTTTTTTTCGTCTTTTTTTTTGTATCATAAATTATTTATTTTGATGCTGTTTCAAGCTGGTATGATTTATTACAACAATCTTTTAGCAGTTTATGAGAATTTAATATTGTGAATAATGTTTTTCTTCATAAAAAGAAAATATCATTGATTTTAAGTCCTTTTTTAATTATGAATGTAGTAATTCTTTAAACAAATATTTTTTTAAATTATTATAATATCAAAAAAGAAGAAAATAAACAAATATTCAATAATTTATTTTATTATAATTTATTATTATTATTATTATTATTATTATTTATTTTTTTCCATTATGAAAAGTGAGATATTCAATTAGCACTCATTTTCATTAATTTTTTTCCTTCATATATGTTAGAAATAATATACAGTATTCACTTTCCTTACAAAAGTTGTATTTGTAATAAAAAAAAAAAAAAAAAAAAAAAAAAAAAAAAAAAACAATATTATTGTTTACATTCCTGATAAACAACAAGACAGAACAGTGAAGAAGAAACTTAAGTTCACATTCTGGATTGGGAAAAACATTAAATACATAGAAATTAAAAATATTCTGCTGCATCACATACTAACAAAACCAGACATCACTGAGTAGCTGAATATGTACAAGAATTACTTCACTGACTGTATTAGTTCTATCATTTCACTAACAGAATCGCATTTACACTCTTACGTTTTAATTTACATATATTTTCTATAGATTCGGTTTTGTACAGAATCACTAGAATCATTTCACAAACGGAATCACATTAACACCCTCGTGATTTCATTTACATATATTTTCCATAGATTCGGTTTTGTACAGAATCACTAGAATCATTTCACAAACGGAATCACATTAACACCCTTGTGATTTCATTTACATATATTTTCTGTAGATTCAGATTGCAAAATCCCTGGGGAAATCCCAAACTAAAAGTCAAAACTCAGCCATGAACAAGTGTTATAACAAATGAAGAATGATATATGGTATCAGTTTCAAGATCAGCCAGCAAACTAGAATCAAATTAGCAGCTCTCTTGTGGTTTCAGCTACCTATTGCCTTTATATTTTCAGCAGTGAACACTTGAAATGACAGTACTAAATTATAATATCAGTTACAAAGGCCAGTCTAAACTAGGATAAATGATTATTAATGCCCATGATGTTAATTAGCTTTTGATTTCAGTTAAATTTTTTTATATTTTGGGGAATTATAATTTTATCCTCAACCATAAAATAGCCAAATTATAATACGAAAATACCAGTTATGAAGTCAAGTTTAGAACCAGGAAAAGTCGTAATATTAATTCCCTTTTGATTTCTGCAGTTAGAGTCTTTATGAAACTGTCAAATCTATTTAATTCAGCATAACAGTGCCAAATTATAATAGGGTTAAGGCCAGAACAGAATTTATATGCTAACTTATTTTTCATTTCAGCTTCATATATCTTGTTTATTTTCAATGGGGAAAGCCCAGGGAAACCTCCAACTAAAACTGCATAATGTAACCTTGACCTTAATTAATGTCAGAATAATGTAAAATTACCAATTATTAAGCCATTAGTGAAAAAAAATAGATAATTGTAGAAAAATTACATTGACACTCAGTAAAATTAAATCAGAATTAGTACTTGAAACCAGAATATGATAATGTAGCCATTCTCATTAAATTGGTTAACCAGTTTTAAACCTCTTTTAAGACTTAAGACGGAGAAAAATTACAAATTACCAGGGCCTGTCTAATGTCTGATTAATACTGCCCATGTTATTAATGTTCACTGAAAACTGGGAATGACTCTATTCTACTCTGTTAAAGCTGTTGTTAAAGAAAAATATGAAAGATCAATCAATCAGAACTGACTAGTTATTAATGTCAAGTTAATACTCGTTATAATTGTTTATAAATAAATGAAAATAAATATTTAGACCGAATTATTGTCCAAATAACTAACTAAAATGTTTTAGTTTTTTATATATATATATATATATATATATATATATTGTAATGTTATTTATTCTATCCCTCTTTTAAATTTTTAGCCTGCTAAATAATAAAAAAAAGTGTTAGTTATGGAATATTGAGTGTTGACATAGTAACTAAAATAGATTATGTATCATGTTGTGTTATCATACTTGAACAATGTTTAAAATTAAACACTTAGTTTATTCTTTATGAGCCAGTAACAAATATTATTACTGACTTCTTCACTTTCCTCCTCTGTCTAACAGAGTCCCAGATCCAGAATATTATTGCCATCCATTAAAAAAACATCATTAAAACATTTTAGAAAACAGTTTAAAAAAAATTAAATATCGAAAAAAAAACAAAAAATTTGACCATTTATTTATTTATTAAGTTACTTCTAGAAATGTATTTTTGACTGCTACCATATATATATATATATATATAAAACACAATATTTCTAGAAATAACTTCTAACAGTACTTTAATATCTATTTTCTGTTTGAGTAATCAATTTGAGGTCATTAACCGACATCATAATGTCTGTATTTAGAAATAACTTACTATCAATGTCAATAATAATTTAGTAATAATATTAATACTATGTGTGTATATGTATGTATTTGTGTTTATGTGTTTCTGTGTTTGTAATATGTATGAAGTGTCCAGTGTTTAACATCACTGAATCTGACCTTGGACTCGGCACTTTTGAAAGTTTAATATGCTCGGGTCACACTGCACTAGCTGAAAGCGTCTGGTGGGCAGTGTATCAATCGATAGCGACATTCAGATGTGATTATGAAGCCTGGTTTAATTTTGTTGCGTGTGACTGGTTTATGTGATTAATGAGAACTGTATTGATTGTCTGTGTTTATTGTTTAGTCTGGAATTAACACAGTCGGAAGTGTTTAACCTCACTGTGTTATGTAACACGCAGTTATCAGATATGATTTTTATTTTATTTTTTATTACACCGGTCAGGGGGAAAAAATAACTTTTTAACCAGTTATTGTGTTATCAGTTACTCGTTAATATCAATGAAATAGAGTGCGTTTATAACTAGGCTTAGTCATAATTCATGCTGATATATAGAATATTAATAATTATGCTACTACAGTTTATAAACAAATATTAATTATGACATTGGTGAAAATAGTTCATGGCGAAAATAGTTCTTTCTTGCATAGCCTTATAATGTTAATGCATTTTAAATATTTTCCTGGATGGCAAATATGCATGTAACTAAGTTTCATTATCTTCAAAATAATTAAAACACAACTTGATAATATTACTTATCCGTAAAATTTATGGAGAACAAATGTTATTTTTTTATTTATTTTTTTTATAATCTGTACATGGTAACGAGGTAAAATTTTCAAATAATAGATACTACTCAGCCATTATACTGACAGGAAAAAAAACACATTTATAAACTTATTTGTAGTCACTAGGTAAAAGGGATATATATCAGGGATCCTTTAGGATTCACTAAATACAAAAGGAGTTATTACAACAACATACATCCTATTTATATCCTACTGATTTGATTATAAAGACGCATCATAATATAATACTGTTAGTGGCAAATAAATAAATAAATAAATAAATAAATAACTTGGATTAATAATAATAATATTATTATTATTATATTAGATATATTGTGTTACATTACATTGTGTTAATAATATTTTTAGAGGGGAAATAAAAAAATATATATATAAACAAACTGTATTAGTAATAATATTATATTACAATATATTGTCTTACATTACATTATAGTAATAATATTATTATTATTATATTACAGTATGTTGTGTTACATTACATTGTATTAATTATTAACTTAGATAATATTAATAATTAAGAAAATAAACACAAAACACCAAAAAGGGTCCATGATTACTGTACATCATCTGGAAAATATATCATCTGGAGAATACATCATCTGCAGAATAAATAAATAAACTTTAATAAAAATGTATAATTATTATTGACATCTATATCTAATAAGTGCTGTTTCTACAAATAAATAAATAAATAAATAAATAAATAAATAAAAATAATTAAATTACCTGTAAGTACAATTTTTACTTGTGAGGATATATAAACACAACTTGTAGAAGTCACTTCTAAGTCACTTTAATATATATTTTCTGTAGTAATTTGAGGTCATTAACTGACATCATATGGCTGTATTTGAAATAATTTATTATCAGTGTCAATAATTTAGTATTATTAATAATATGATGTGTATGTATGTATGTATATGTGTTTGTATATGTGTCTGTTTGTAATATGTATGAAGTGTCCAGTATTTAACTTCTACAATGTAAAGTAGCAAAAATCCGAAATAAAGAAAGAATTCATTATTGTTACTGAGTAGTAATTGTATCACTTAGCTGTGTATTGGCAGATTTTTGTACAAACATACTCAGACTACTCAGACTAATTTGAGTTCTATTGACTCAGTTATTTTTATCTTCTCTCCGTCTGTTTCCATAGTAAATGTCTGCCTCCATATTGAATTTTAACACATAGACTTGAAATTTGCCGTTTTTGACATTTAGAAAGAAGATTAAGGTCAAAGTAAAAATATGTAACACAATATTAATACCTATACAAATGTTCTAACAGGACAGTAATATATTTTATCACACACACATGCACACATACATAACAAAAAGAACAGTAAGAAAGAAACCTTATTGAAAATAACCACAAACACATTCAAACACAAACACACAACCATTCACACACAAACACAAACATTCACACAGACATACACACAGGTTTTTTTTTAATATGAAAATATGTTGGCTTATGATCATATTACATTTGTAACTGTCTTTTTCACTTCACATTGGCTTATTTATTTTAGTGTGTGTGTGTGTGTGTGTGTGTGTGTGTGTGTGTGTGTGTTTACATCTATATAATATAGATATGTGTGTTTTTAATATTTAACAGTGTGTACATCTGTTCAGGTTCATATCTATCTGCATGTGTTTGTGTGTGTGTGTTACATGTGAAATTACATAATAATTATTTATATTTATTTATTTGTTTTCATAAAAAAATGAAAATATCTATAATCAGCAACGTTTTAAAACCTCAATCAAAGTACAGTCAGTTGACATTCCTACAGATAGGTTCACAAATAAAAAGTAGGTCATATGCAAATGAGGTGTTAGATTGATGGAATTTCATTGGTGGAGACTTACAGACACTATAATCTAGTGGATTCTTCAGTTGTTGAATTAGATACATAAAGTACAGAACAGAATTTTTTGTTCTTGCATTAAATTTGAAAATTGTTTATAAAATTAATTATTCAGGTAAGAAATTCTTATTATATATTTGTTTTTTTCCAATGTTTAATTTTGCAGGTAACAGAGACTTCTGAAATGAATAGCATATTTTAATATTTTATTTTATTTTTAAATATTTAGTTTATTATCACTAATATTATTATTATTTTAATTATCAGTGTTTTTCCATTAATTAGCTTTAGGAATAGATAAATGATAAAAAGGATTGAATCAAGAAAATTCACAAATAACATGTTTTAATTTGGTTTTAAATTAAACATAATAATTTAAAATTCTTTCTTTTTTTCCCCAGCTTCACCAGGCGGCCTTGACCTCTCTGAAAGGGGAGATAATCGAGCTGAACAACAGGTTGGCACATGTAATAGCTGAAAGAGATCAGTTAGAAAAACAACTGACTAAATGTCAGGTAGGAATTGTTTGGTTTTTATTTTTATTTTTCTTTTTTTCTTTAGTATTATTATTATTATTATTTTTATCCTAGCACTAAACTGTCATGAAATTAAATATCCAGCTCACTTTTAATGTTGTTATTCTGGTAACAGTAATAAGAAGATAGCCTGACTAGAAAATAACATGTTTGGCAATAACTCTTGGTGATGATTTAAAGTTATTCAGGCTATCTTTCTGCTAAAGATTTAGAAAATATTTACGTTAATGTTATGACTAAATTTAAACTGAAAAAAAAAAAGAGTTTTATTTTATTATTTATTTACTTGCTTCCTTATTTGGTTATTGATGTGTTTATTTGATTATTTATTTATGATGTTTTATTACACAGACACTAAAACACAGAATACTTTCACAGGTCCAATAAATACAGGGTGGCCCAGATGTAACCGGACCTGAATTGTTTTGTAAAGTTACAGTTAAATGAAACAAATTTTATTTCATATAGTTACAGCAAATGTTCAAAATGCAAACCATTATTTGTAATACAGTGATGACATCGTTCAGTGGTTGATTCTGTTACTTTTTTGCACATTTCCGTTAAGACTTGAAATCAGTGATCATCAATTGAGCTTTTGGGTTCAGTTACATCTGGGCCACCCTGTATAATATATACAAATTCACATTCATAAAAAGAAATGTCTGTTGTGATTTTGAATACTGAGAAGATTTTGTCTGAAGTTTTTAATTTACTAATTTACTAATAGACACAATTATATACAAAAACCATTCAAAACTTCAAATATTTCAGTGATTTTAAATATTTTTAAATTTTATTGTTTTTAATTTACAAGTTTATATATATATATATATATATATATATATATATATATATATATATATTTATTTACTAATATATATATATATATATATGTTTCTAATGTGATTTTAAATATTATTTTGTTTGTTTTTAATAACATAATTGCATATACCATTAATAAATAATTTTCTTATATGCTATAATTTTGATTTTTTTTTAAATTTTGTAAAAGGATGCATATACCATTAATAAATAATTTTCTTATATGCTATAATTTTGATTTTTTTTTTAATTTTGTAAAAGGATGCATATACCATTAATAAATAATTTTCTTATATGCTATAATTTTGATTTTTTTTTTAATTTTGTTAAATGATGCATATACCATTAATAAATAATTTTCTTATATTTATTATTATTATTAGTTTTTTTTGTTTTTATAATTGCATTAATAAATCATTTTCTTATCCTGTCTGTTTAATTATTATTTTATGTGTTTGTTACTGAAATGTGATTGTTTGTTGTCACTAAGACTGAGAAGATTCACAGTCAGAAAGACTTTGATGACAGAGTTGACCAGACAGCGGCACGCTACGAGGAACGCGTCACTGAACTTCACAGCGTCATTGCAGAGCTGATGAAGAAAACAGACAGACACCAGATTAATGTCATCAGGTCAGTGGTCTTTAGACAGATGTGACATAATATGTAATACGAGTTTGCTGTTCTTCACTGTTTTTAATGCCACATAAATGAAACACAGTACACGTTTGTCGTTTTTCAATTCTAAAAGTACCATGAATTTGCTGTTCTTCACTGTTTTTAATGCCACATAAATGAAACATATTACACGTTTGTCGTTTTTCAATTGTAAAAATACCATGAGTTTTCTGTTCTTCACTGTTTTTAATGCCACATAAATGGAACACAGCACAGGTTTGTTGTTATTCAATTGTAAAAATACCATGAGTTTGCTGTTCTTAACTGTTTTTAATGCCACATAAATGAAACATATTACACGTTTGTCGTTTTTCAATTGTAAAAATACCATGAGTTTTCTGTTCTTCACTGTTTTTAATGCTACATAAATGAAAATTAGTACAGGTTTGTCATTTTTAAACTAGTAAATTACCATTAGTTTGCTGTTCTTCACTGTTTTTTAATGCATTTTAAACACATGAAGCAGTGGTATATTATTTTGGAAACATAATGAAAAATAGTATTTTGTCTTTATTCAGATGTAAAATAATACCATGCTGTTCTTCACTGTTTTTAATGTGATTAAAAACAATAATATAATATATCTGTACACATAATGAAACAGTTTTGGTCTGTCATTATTCCTTTTAAAAATAATACCATATGTTTGCTTTTCTTCACTGTTTTTAATGCAGTTTTAACAAGAAAAGATTTCTAGGAATTTGCTGAAAATATGAAATTCCAGAAATATGTGAAGGCATTTAACCATTGTTTTCTTTCATTGTATGAGTCAAGTCAGTCATTCTTCAGATGTAAAACAACACCATTAGCTTGCTGTTCTTCACTGTGTTTAGTGCAAGAAATTCCAGAAAAGTGTAAAGACATTTAAACATTGTTTTTTTTATTATTTCTGTGTAGAGAAGAAGATGAGTTTGAAGACTCGGACAAAAGCAATGATGGAGGAAGTATCAATGAGAATAATGCAAATGGCTCCCAATCTGCGAGTCTTGGTAATCAGCTACATTTATAACTTGTTTTTGACTATTTTANTTTAGCTGTTTTTAGACAGATGTCCAATTGTTTTAAAAGTTTATTAATTTTAATTTACTGTATAACTAATACTTATATTATATATAAATATTAAAATTTGTGGGATTTTTTGAAATATTAAATTATAATAATTTTTTAAAATGTTTATTTTTTTCTCATTTACTTACTGTTAGAAGGAATTAAAAAGAAAAGTAACAAATAAATATATAATTAAAATTAGATATTTTCTCAATCAGTTAATTTGATCAGAAAAAAAAAATAAATAGATTAAATTTACAAATAAAATTAAAATTCACTTCATGTCCTTTTTATTCTTTAATTACTAAATAAATAACCATATATCCACAACATTAAAACTGAGAATAATTATAAATTAACTTAAGAAAAAAAAAAATATATATATATATATATTTTTTTTTTTTAGAAATAGGTAATGAAATAAATGCAGAATTTTCCCGAGTTGTCACAGAACTGGAGTCAGCCATTGCAGAAAGAAAAGACTTTCCTCTCCACGATGTGTCTGATGATCGCAACGTCGTTCAGCGTCTCAGGGCAGATGTTGAAAAAGACAACGCCGAAAGTCAGCTCCTTCAGAGCATCGGCAACAACAGCATGCAGCAGCTGAGAGACAATGGCGACAGTGACAGCCTCGATGACAAACTGGGAGACAACGAGGACAGCAGTGAATCTCCTCCCACCATCCCACCTCGAGAACCACGCAATGTCCCATTCCACCCACCCCCTCCACCTCCACCTAACAGGGTCCCAGACCCAGAGTACCTGCAGGAGGAGGTGAACTCACTGCGAGTAGAAAACAATGCTCTACAAGAACAGATAGGCAGACAGGAAATAGAACTTATACAGCTACGTAGCCATATTGAATATATCAATGATGACAGGGAGAAGTTGAAAAGAAAGGTAACTCCGCATAAATATTTAAAAAATGGTTATAATTTACATTTTTTTATTTGTAGATAGAATTAAAACACAAAACCATAAGTGGTCTTATTTATTTTAGATTCCATTTTCCTTCAGTTACATTTGAAAGAGTTACAGGATAAATTGTTGCATTTTTGTTACTGTTGAAAGAGTTAGAGGATAAACTCTTAAAAACATTTTTGTTACAATTGAAGGAGTTACAGGATAAATTGTTACATTTTTGTTACAGTAAAAAGAGTTACATGATAAACTGTTGCATTTTCAGTGCAGTTTAAAGAGAGAATAAATTGTTACATTTTTGTTACAGTTGAAGGAGTTACAGGATAAGTTACCTCTGACAGATTTGTCTTCTAGTCCCATGAACAGTCGAACATCAACACCAACAAAGACACAAGTGAATCCTAATACAGGAGAGAGGTATAAAAAAACATTTCTTATATTCCTAGTAACCAAGGAATCAGTGTAGACAGACATATTTGTTTGTTGTGTTTATGTTTATTTTTATAAGTGGAACTTTGAGAATATACAAATTCAGGAAATAAAGAATTGAAAATGGATATATTATATGCAAAAACTTATTATTATTATTATTATTTTTTTTTTTTTTTTTTGTATATTTTTGTTTCTATTGTATGACTTCCATTTGCTGCTTATTTACCTATTAAAAATATTTTATAGAGTATTTATTATTTAAGTATATATGTAAATATTTTATTTATTTATTTATGTAGTTAGTTAATTATTGATTTATTGATTTACTGATTTATTTAATTAATTATTTACTTATTGATTTATTGATTGATTTATTTAATTATTTATTGATTTATTTATTTATTTATTAATTCACAGGACCACTGCAGGCAGTGATCAGTTTCCTGTAGCTAAAATAGCAGAACTGAAGAAACTAAAAACATGTGCTGGAGACAGACAGATTCTTGGTGCTGAAATTACCTCCCTTGGGGTAAATCTCATTTAACATAATTTTAATCTGTTGTAAAGCTTTTGTTAATTCATTCATTTTTATTATTATTTTTATTAAAAATAATTTCCAATATGTAAATTATGAGGAATTTTACTGAATTTTTGCTAATGTTAGATAAATTAAAAAATTACGTTATACACACACACGCATGCAGGCACACACACACACACAAACACACACATTTTAGCAAATTTATAATTAATGCTTAACATATTTAAATGTTAAATTGGAATATACTGGCAATATGTATAAACTTTTTTATTAATTCAATTAATGTTTTAGTTCACAATTGTTATTTGACTGATAATTGTAATAATATGAAGAAAAATAATGAGCACTGACTGAATAACTCAATGACAATAATTTTCATAATTTCCAGTATGATGTTTTAATTTATTAAGGTTTTTTCATTTTTTTTTTTTTTTTATTTTTTTTTATTGATAATTCAGTCATGTCACCTGAGAATAAATTAAACTGACATAAAATTATTTATTGACAGTATTTTTCAAAATCTAACTGATTCTTAAATTTAGAAATGTTTTCCAACTACAATCATTCCAAATGAAATTCATTTTATACACCCAAATAAATACATTTTTAACAATAACTCAGGATTATTATTCATTATTTTTCATGATTTTTAACCCTACATGTTTTGCCCTATGGTAATACTGTTTCAAATCAACTAAAATAAATATACATTTTTCAGAAAATAACACAGAATAAGTCATTGATGTATTATTTTTCATGACATCTGATATGAAACTGTTTTTAAAGCTTGCTTATGTTTTAAGCATCTTTAAAATCATCTAAAACAAGACATTTTTAAACAATGACACAGAATAAGTCACTGACATATTATTTTTCATGACATCTGATATGAATTTAACTTATTTTAACCTTGCTTATGTTTTTTGCCCTGTAGAAATATCCTTTCACATCATTTTTTAACAGTAACACAAAATAAATAACTCATGACTTATTAATTTTTCTCAATTTCTTCTTCAGCTTCCAAATACGAAATTAGCCGAACATTTAGTGCAGAGTTTACAGGGCTGTTCTAACATGCAGGAAATTGTTCAGACTTTGTACAAGTGTGGTTCTGAGATAGGAGAAACCAAAGTTAAAGAGTTTGAAATTGAGTTTGAAAGACTTCAGAGCAAAATTGACCACCTCAAGTCACAGAATGACTTGGCTAACCTGACACTGAATGAGAGCAAGTCCTACTCAGAGAGGTTGACGGTGTTGATGGGGAAGTATGAGTCTAACAACACAGCGCTGCAGTTGGCAATCAACTACTCTGATCAGGCGATAGAGGCGTATGAAGTGTTGTGTGTTCTGCTGGAGAGTGAGATGGGAGTTTTGTTAGCTAACTGTAGAGCTGCAGGACTTGGAAGTCTGGGTAAGTTACAACTAAAATTCTTATTTTAAAAATATATTATTTCAGTAATTGCTACTTCATTGAAATTCATTCCTTTTTATACATAAATGAAATTAATTTTTGCATGTGTGTGTGTGTGTGTGTGTGTGTGTGTGTGTGTGTGTCCATTTATTTATCATCTACAAATTCAGTATTTAAGTAATTTTCAGTGTGCATGTATTTCATTTCAGTAAGAAGGATTTCATTTCAGTGTAACCTTTCTGTATGTGTAATGTTAACTTTCAGTGTGTGTAGCTGTTAATACATAGACACTGAAATTAGCCTAAAGTACAGATGCTGAAAATAACAGTCTTATATATATATTTTATATCTGTGTATTTTAGTGTAAGTTAATTTTTGACATCTGTGCATGTTAGTGTTGTATGCTAACTCTCCAGTAAGTCTCTATGTTAATTTTACTAATTAGTGTATGTGTGTTAATTTCAGTAAATCTTTATTTTAATTAGTTAGATTGTATATGTTAATTTCAGTGACAGCATATTAATTTCTGTAAGTCTGTGTTTATGTGTGTGCATGTGTGTGTGTGTGTGAGAGAGAGAGAGAGAGAGAGAGAGAGTCATTTTAATAAGTCTATATTAATTTCAGTAAGGTTGTGTATTAATTTCAGTAAGTCTGTATATTATTTTTACCATGTCTTGATGTTATTTTTACTAAGATTGTATTTAAAACATAAGTGCATTTTCTCTGTGTTTATATTCAGTAAGTGTGTATATTAATAGAGAAGTGTATTTTCTCTGTGTTTATTTTCAGTAAATGTGTATATTAATACAGAAGTATGTTTTCTCTGTGTTTATTTTCAGTAAGTGTATATTAATACAGAAGTGTATTTTCTCTGTGTTTATTTTCAGTAAGTGTGTATATTAATAGAGAAGTGTATTTTCTCTGTGTTTATTTTCAGTAAGTGTGTATATTAATACAGAAGTGTGTTTTCTCTGTGTTTATTTTCAGTAAGTGTGTATATTAATAGAGAAGTGTGTTTTCTCTGTGTTTATTTTCAGTAAGTGTGTATATTAATACAGAAGTGTGTTTTCTGTGTGTTTATTTTCAGTAAGTGTGTATATTAATACAGAAGAGTGTATTTTCTCTGTGTTTATTTTCAGTAAGTGTGTATATTAATACAGAAGTGTGTTTTCTCTGTGTTTATTTTCAGTAAGTGTGTATATTAATAGAGAAGTGTGTTTACTCTGTGTTTATTTTCAGTAAGTGTTTATATTAATACAGAAGTGTGTTTTCTCTGTGTTTATTTTCAGTAAGTGTTTATATTAATACAGAAGTGTGTTTTCTCTGTGTTTATTTTCAGTAAGTGTATATATTAATACAGAAGTGTGTTTCTCTGTGTTTATTTTCAGCTGATGAGTCAGGGGAGTGTGAGGATCAGGTGGAGGTGACGTCTATACTACAGAGAGCTCATCACTCGAGGAAGTCTGCTGAAGGCGTGGCTCGACATCTACTTCACAAACTGGACAGAAGCTGTGGAGTTCACACCACACCCTGTACTTCTCACCCCTGGGAGGATCTGTCTTCTAACAGCAGAACTGCAAGGTGACACTTTACTTGAAGTCTTTTTGTGTTAAATGGACTTTGTTTTCTATTATTTTATATTTAGTTGTGTAAATACTGAAATTGACTTTATTAATTAATACACTTTATTTTTCACTACTTCAAGGTGACACCTGATATTATACTTTCACTTTGTTTTTATACCTTACTATAATTACTTTTCTGTCTAAAGAGATTCTGTCTTTAACATTTTAATTATTCTTTTAAAATTGTCTTTATTTTGTACATTAATAATTTGTTTTTCAGTAATTAAACTGCATTTATATTTAAATGGACTATTTGTTTTACCTTGTATTGAATTAAATCCACTTTGTTTTTAATACTTTAAGTGATTTTGTTTTTATATATATAAATTATCTTTATTTTATATTTATTGAAATCCAATTTTATACCTTTGATATTGCTTTTATTAACCTAAATGGACTTGTAATTAAAAAAAAATAGTTTTGCATCTGACTGGAATTTTTTTTCAGTAAGATAGATTTTGATTTTGCTGTAGTCTACAGTCTATTCTGTAATTTAATTATCTTTTTAAAAGTATTTGACCTAATTAGAGTATTATAAATTTCAAGTGCATTAACTTATTTTTCCATGACTAGTGATAATCTTTACCAAACCAACTTTTCATTTTGAATTGTCCAGCACGTCCAGTTCTACGGCCAGCTCAGTGGACACTGACTTCACCAAACTCGATGAACAGAGACTGCGTGAGTACATTCAGTCACTGAAGAATGACCGGGCAGCGGTCAGAATGACCGTCATGGAGCTGGAGAGTTTACACTGTGATCCTCTGCTTGATGAACCCAAGAAAACTCCAGAAGCTCAAAGACTGGATTTGGAAAATGCTGTGTTAATGCAGGAGCTGATGGCTATGAAGGTCAGTGTTACTAAATGTGTTGTTCTGTCTGTATAAAAATTCCTTGCTGCTAATCTTAAAAGAGAATAACCCATTATTTTTGGTGAACAGGAGTCTTCTCTCATTGTGTTTGTGTTTTTAAAGTTTGAATAAATTAATATAAAAATTGTCTTCTATTTTTGTATTGTATTTTTTCTTTTCATATTCTTTTATCAATAACACTTTGATCTTTGTTTTATATTTATTATTATGTTCATTCTGTGTATTTAAAAATATTTTCTGGGATTCTAGACAGATTTATTCTTAACATTAGAATAGCATATTATTAAAACTACCTTGATGTCTTGTACTACATTAACTAGTATTTCTGTTCTTTTGATTTTATTAATGACACTTTGGTCTTTATTTTGAATCATACTGTATTTATATTAAAATATTTTCTGAATTCTGGACAGACTCAATTTGCTCACCTTGTTGTAATTTTGTTTTTCAGGAGGAGAAGGCAGAGCTGAAGGCTCAGAACTACTTGATGGAGAAGGAGAAGAGAGCTCTGGAGTTGAGACTGAGTGGTAAGGAGTCACAGGAGCAGGCCTACAGAGTACAGATAGAGCATCTCAAGTGTGAGATCTCAGAGCACCAGCAGAGACTGGGCAGAGACGGCAAACACAAACATGTGATTATCTCTGTTTTATCTATCATTTTATCTGTTCTAAGTTTTATATATATAATTATATCTGTTCATGTGATTATTTTATTTATCACTTTATCTCTTCTAAGTTAGATATATATATATATATATATTATATAAACAGACTGGACAAAACAAACAAACATGTGATTTATCTCTGTTTCTAAGTTTAGTATATATATATATATAATTTATAAACAGACTGGGCAAACAAACACAAACTTCTGATTAGTTTTAGATTTATCTCTTCTAAGTTAGATTATATATATATATATATATATATATATATATATAAAATTATATAATTATATAAACAGACTGGGCAAACAGAAACATGTGATTTTCTCTTACTTTATCTCTTCTAGTAGTTAGACAGATATAATTATGTAAACAGGGGAACCAAATATAATAATAACATACACAGTAGATATGTCACATTATTTATTTTATTATTTGTATGTTTTAAACCCGATTTAAAAAAAGAAAAAAATCTAAATAATATTTATAGAATATGTCTGTTTATTTTATTATGTAAGTATTCTAAATAAAGAGACTTGTTCAAATAAACAGAGAAAACCAAATAATACAAACTTACTGTATAGATCATTGTGTCATAACTACTGATACTGTTTATCACAGTTCTTTATTATAATTTTAAATTGTATCTTTTCTAAGAATACTGAGTATTGTAATACAGAAATGTAATAATAATAGGTTATATCATAATATTGATTTTGTATGCCATAACCACTGATACTCTTTTTCATAATTACTTTTAAAATTTTAAATGTATCGTTATGATAATAATTAATTGAAAACATTTGTAATTATTAAATTTTAAATGTTTTAAATTTTGATTCATCAAGGTGTTAAGGTAAGGAACAGACAACAATCAAGTTTTCATTATTATCGTCATCATAAAGATGATAATTTGATAGTTTTCATAATTACTAAAGTTCTTAATGAATAATTGTTTATCATCAGGATGATGAAGATGATGAGCTGACAGCGACAGCTATCTGTGAGTTGAGATCAAATGATGTGATGGAGATAGCTCAGGACCTGTGTGAGTCACTCAGAAGAGAAAAACGACTCAAATTCAGAGTACAAGAGTTAGTGGCTGCTCTAGAGAAAATCTCTAAAAACTCAGAAATCAGACATCAGCAGTCAGCAGAGTTTGTCAATGACCTGAAACGAGCTAACAGGTAAACATACAGGTGTATGCATGTCATGCATAATCTTCATGTTCTACACTAAACATTGGTCTATGCAAACACATACACACGTTTCAAACAGAAATTCAAATTATATTTAGAGACATTTTTATTATAAACTTATTGTGTGAATATTATAATTATATAAACAGTATATAAATTGACATAATGTCATTGGTTTTTCTGTCTGGGATTTTTTGTGGAGTACTAAAATCACTTTTACTAATATTGTTGTTATTAACATTTATAAATTTTTATTTTATTTTTGTTTTGTTTTGTTTTGTAATGTTTTGTAGTGATAGCATTAGTATTTCTGTAATATAATTGACATATCTAATCTTTATTTTACTTTATTTTTTGCCCTGTAATGTCTTGATATCATTATTATTCTAATGTTTTTAATTTTATTTTTGTAATATAAATAATTTAATTTTACGTCTTCTTATTTCACTTTATTTTATAAAGCATTGCTTTATTATTTTTATTTTTAAATCAAATTAACATAATAGTTACATAGCTTTTTAATTTTATTTTGTAGTTCCTTATATGATTAGTATTTTTGTAACATAAATAACATATTGTAATTTTATATTCTTTTCATTTTCCTTTGTTTTCCCCATAGTGCCTTAATACTATAAACTAATCTTAAATAATAATCTTTTATTTTATTTTATTAATTTATTTATTTATATATTTATTTATTTATTTTTTTTTTTTATTACAGTGCCTTGATATCAGCGTTTGATAAAGCAAAGAAGAAGTACCAGAGCAAGCTGAAGAAACTTGAGACTCAGTTACAGGGGATGACAGATCGCTACGAGAGACAGATAAAACTGCTCAAACAAAGAATTGAAGTGCTTGAGATAGACACTGTTAGGCCACCAACCAATGAGACTTCATTATAGCAGATCTGGGATTTTAAATTAACCAATCACTATGATTGTAACAAAATTCTGAGAGTTCTGTTATCCAGTCACTGTGTCTGTAAGAAAAGTCTGGTAAAAAAGTGTGTTATTTACCAATCATGTAACCATGGTGATCTGAGAGTTAAAAATAGCCAGTCATGGTGTCTGTAATAAAAGACTGGCCACTGATCTGTAATAAACCAATCATCATGAATGTGACAAATGACCCACCAAAACCAATCAGTGTTGTTCTTGAAAAATTCAGGCCAGAGAAATATTGGCATACATTATTCAATACCTTGGACCATTCAAACAAATGTGCAAATGAAACATTATTGTGAAAGAACTTTGTGTTTATTTTGACCAACGTCTGTGACCAAAATGAACAAAACAGACATTACAGAAAACACTTCATTTAAATTACCATTGATGATCTAAAGAAAATGTTTGTGTGAATCAGTGTCAAAGGATCACCAGTTACATCTGAAGAAACAATACAACACAGTGGTACAACACACTAGTCAGTGAAATCTTATTACAGGAAACAGTCTCAGAAAAAATGAATTGTTCATCTTACCAGATTTTTGTACATATTTGTTAATGTTTTAGTGGATTTACATTTTAAACTCAGCACTTGAATCAAACAGTGAAAACTGTGCACAGAAAAAACTCTTTAATTATAAATGAAATCCTGAGAGGTGATTGGATTGTCAGCTGACCAATGAAAATAGGAATGGCTTTAATAATTAACCAATGAAATTATTTATTTATTAGAGCTTCTGGCCAGTCAAACAGTAGAATAGATCTGAGCTTTAACCAATGAACAATCCTGTTTTATAACATGACATCAGACAAAGAAAAATATCACATGAAAATTAAAATGTCAGTTTTGATATTTATGTATTATCTATAAAAATATATGTGACAACTGTTTTTAAACCAATGAAAATGATTTTCTCAGACATATTAGCCAATCAAAAGTAGTTTACTATCTGTATTGATCATTGAAAACAGATGTATCTATTTTATCTTTTTTAAAATATTGACTTTGTAATTCACTCTTAGTGAACATGAAAAAAATATCTTACTGTAATTTTATATTTAAACCATCCTATATTATAATATTTTCAATGGATTGGTTAATTATATAGTATGAATATTTTTATTAAGTGTTTAAGAACATTATTTGAGTCATTTCTGTAATGATAATGACAGAAAATAGACTCTTTGAAGTTAATGTCTTATATCAAATGGTGAAATGTAAAAATTCTATAATATTTTTATTTTTATTATTATTATTATTATTATTCTTATTATTATTATTATTATTATGCTATTATGCTAATAATATTAAGATAATTATTGTTATTACAACTTCTATTATTATTATTATTATTATTATTATTATTATTATTATTATTATTATTTTTTATTAACATTACTGTCATTAGTATTATTATATTTTTATTACTTCCACTACTACTACTGTTAGCAAAATAATTCTTATTAATATTCACCATCTTTGATTTTAACTAAACTAAATGCTGTATTTGTTTCATCATGATATTACACCAGCTGTTAGGCTTTTTTTAATTCACAAGTGTTGAAAATATTTGTTATTAGCTGATTATATGCAAAACTTATTTGTGATATGTGTCTTCATTATGCATAATTAGAATCACACTGAATTGTTTGTGGCACTCTAACATCATGAAAAGTGATCTAATTTTTTTTTTATAAATATGTTTTCAAAAGTGCTGTTTTGCTAAGTGAGAGATGATTCTTGTATTATTAAACAAAATGTTCTCTTTCACAATTTAAGAGTATGGTCTGAATTTGAATGAATAAAAAGAAATAAGATGTATATATGTTTGTATAACTCAGAAATTTACAGAATGTTTAGATGTACCAGTTTCTGCAGCTGATTACATCTGGAAATAGAGTTTCACATCAGCAAACTTTGTATTTGTAGACAAACTAAAACCTTTAAGAATAAGATAATTTCCCTTTAGTTGGCCTAATGGTCTATTAAAAAATGTATTAAAAAATATATATATTTTCGTTAACATCTTAAATGTAGAATTATATGCAGATTTCTTACTTGTTGGCCAATATCGTTAAACATTCATTAAAATAGATTGTTATGACATTTTAATTTAAAAATGTTTTAAATATATGTACATTTCCCTTTGTCTAAAACAAAAATTCATTAAAATTAGATAGTGTCAACATATTAATTTAAATATATTTTAAATGATATAAATTTCTTATTCGGTGGCCTATAATGTATTTAAATTTAATTACATTTCCCATTTGGCAACCTAGATCAGTAAAAACATACACAAAGACATTGTAAAGGCACATACTGAACTTGAAATAATATGTAAATGTTTTTGTGGGCTGGTGTGAATAGTTACTTTATAAAAAACAGACATGATCATGATGGTAAAGTTTACAAATTGTTAAATGGGCATTATCATGTTTAATGTTACTTTGTATGCAATAAAAAAAACTCATCTATTTCAGCTAAGAAAGTTGTTTAGTTTTATTTCCAAGTGAAGAAACCCAGTGAATAATGACAGGCAGAATTATTTATAATAATAATAATAATAATAATACAATGACAATAATAATAATAACAAGAACAACAATAATAATAGTAATAATAGTAATACCAATAATAATAATAGTAATAATAATAACAATAATAACTAGAATGGAAATAACAATAATAGGAATATAATAATAATAATAATAATAATAATAATAATTAAAGAAGATAATAATTATAATAAAATAAAAATAATACTTTATTTTATATAATTTAAATGAATTCTCTCTAGAGATAGCTGGTGTGAGTTGTACTTTTTATTCTCTCTTCATAAAATATTAAGTGAAGTAACAATAATCAAATATTTTTTACAAAATCTGTTAGTAGTGAAAATTAAGTTACTAATAACCACAAATCTGATATTTATTTTCACTCATTCTAACAACCATTTGATTAACAAACTATAGATGTCAATAGTCCAACTTTGTCTTAAGTTATGGTGGAATTTAAGACTGTTTTGATTATGCTGAAAATTTAGTTAACTTGGCTGCACATTGAGTTTGAAATACAGTGATGTCACTTCTAGCTCTGTTTTTCACTTTAATTTCTAACTATATCCAACCAAAAGCAAAAACAAAAACAAAACTTAAATAATAATTAATAATAAACAGTAAATACAACAAATAAATAAAATAATTATAAATAGAGATAGATAGAAACAAGTGAATGAGGCAGAGACAAATGACAGAGACAACTGAATTAGACTGAGACAAGTTAGAGATACAAATGAGACAGAGACAAGTTATAAAGACAGCTAAGTGAATGAGAGAGACAGCTGAATGAGATATTTTACTTTCATTCAAACACTCAAAGAATGAACAGATTATATAAATATGTATATTTCATTAATGTTTTCATGTTGACATTTTTCTTTGATTCATATAGTAAAAATAAAAATCTTTCTCATAGATAAATGAGACAATTCCAGTGAAAGTCTGTCATTGCTGTCACTGTGCATAGAAATATTTCTCCATATTTTTAATAATGTTTTTATGATTTTTTGAAAAGACTATTTTAATGAACACTAGTGAAATTTCATGCTTCTTTCATTTATCAGATATATTTTTAAATATAGAAATAAGACATTTTTGAAGCAGTAATTTAACATTAGTCCTAGAAGCAGAACATAATATTTATTAATAGGTTGAAATAGTATATACCTATCTAAAAGATGATTTTCTATGTTTAACAAACAGAGAAGTAAATAATAACACTTCTATAAGACCAGTAAGATTGATTGCAATAGGATTATTGCATTATTTTCCTCTAAGAATGCAAAAATAAATAAATAATTAAATTAATAACTAAGTAAGTAATAACGTTAGAAACAACACCGTTATTACGACAACAACGGCGACATTAATAAAAACTAATAATACATTTTAATGGGATGCGGACACTAAGAAGTTAAGAACAACCCCTTTACGATCACCCCATTAATAGATACACCAAAACGTTCAGAACAACGCTGGTACGACGGCAATGACGGCGACATTAACAGAAATTGCATTAATATATTTTAACGTAGTATGTGCCCGCTCAGAAAGTATGAGGAAATAAAAAGCGCAAAAGAATAACACTACTACGACGGCAACGACGGCGTCATTAATAAAAATAGTGATAATATTTTTTAACATAGGTTGTGGACACTAAGAAAGTTTGAATACTAGTTAATAAAAAGCAAAATAATACAGAGAACGTTGAGAACAACGTCGTATACGATGGTAATGACGGCGACATTAATAGAGATGATAATCATAATATAAGATGGGAACGGTCAGAAAATAAGAATAACAGCGAATAAAAATTGAAAAGGAATAATAAGGAGTACACCAATAACGTTAGGGGCAACGACAGTGACATTAATAGAAATTACAATAATATATTTTAATAGGTGATGCGCCCGCTCAGAAACTAACTTGAACGTACTCAGTAAATAAAGAGGAAACACGACCCCTAACACCCGGATTTAAAAACGTGTCTGTAGATCTCCAGTATACAGTTTCATATTTAGTCATGTTTTTAAAACATCGTTATTTTATTTATGTTTTTATGTTTTTATTTGCACTTTTCGTTCGTGCGACTGTTTCTCCAATTTTATTTTTGATGGTGTGTGTGTGGGGAGAGAGAGAGAGAGAGAGAGAGAGAGAGAGAGAGAGAGAGAGAGAGAGAGAGAGAGAGAGAGAGAGGACAAAACTGGGTGAAAAATTTAAAAGTAAATCACATTTTGTTTTGATAATTTTAATCTTAGCAATTTTAGTATTTTAAAC
>CM022677.1:17750939-17758439 GCA_012295275.1 Chrysomallon squamiferum
TTAGAACACCTCACCGCTTACCTAATCTGGAGATTGCCAGTTTTGGCAACATACCATTTGAACCACAGGAAATCCCAGTAATCTATTTTTAGCTGGGTGGGTAAAACCCAACTGATTTCTGCAGCGAAAAAATAATAATAATAACAGGTCTTACTTATTATTGTTTTCGAAGAAATGCAGATTATTTATTTATTTATTTATTTATTTTTCATACAATTCCCATGTTGATGTGTCCCGAGGTCCTACTAAATGAACAAAGATCCGCCATTTTACTCTGATATTAGAGTCGTCAGAAAACATCAAAGGAACAATCACAGTTCTCTGTTTTAATGAACTGGAACAAAAAAATGGGTCAAGTCTTACTGCCACACGTAAACAAGCAAATAGGAATATTAATACGCCAACATAAATAAATAAGCAAACAAAAAAGAAAAAGGAAATCGATAAATAAAATAAATAAATTAATTAATTAATTAAATTTAATTTAATTTAAGAAATAAAGAAACTATATAAGCAAATGTTCTATCTCTCTCTCTATCTATCTATCTATTCATCTATACATATATAAATGGTAAAAAAAAATAATAATAATAATAATAATAATAATAAAAGAATAGTACATATTACTGATGATTGATAAATTTAATACATAGCTCTTTAGTACGAAAATAAATTAATGAATAAATAAATGTAAAATAATAATAATAATAATAATAATAATAATAAGAAAGTAAAATAAAAAAATAATTATTAAAAAAAAGAAATAAAAACAAACACGTATTAAACGTTGTTACAAAACATCTGCACTATTTATTCTTGATCCAGCTCTCTGAATCAAACATTTTCCCACTGAATATTAAAGTACGCCTTTCTTGGACACACAAGGGAAAAAAATATTATGTATATGAAATACAACAACCAGGAAAAACAAAGAAAAAAAAAAAAAAAAAAAAAAAAAAAAAAAAAAACAACAACAAACAACTACAAACAAAATAAATCAATACTAGATAATCTTACGTATTTTCATTACAAGGTCATGGTTAAGGTCATCTTCGTATCTACCCTTCCTATATATTTTTATCAATGTCTGTTGTCTCCAACAACGAAACCATGGAATTGAGTTACGTGTAGAAAGATAATGTGTATATGTATATGTATGTATGTGTGTGTATATATAACATTCTCTGAAACGAACCAGCAGGACACGCAACGAAAACAAAAATAAAACATCCAGCATTGCGTGATCAAAATAGAATTCAGTCGAGTGTGAAATTTAGACTGAGAGAGAGAGAATGGGATATAAAGAGATAAATGAGAGAAAATGGAGACACAGAGAGAGAGATGATAGAATGAAGGTGAGTGATGATAGTGAGAGAGAGAGAGAGAGAAAGAGAGAGAGAGAGAGAGAGTTTAGAATTGAGTTCTTAATTAAAGTTGCGTGACAAAGAGATTGCGCAGATGAACAAACAACTAATAAAGACGAGATTAAACTCTGACGTATATTTACAGTCTCCCTCAGCGAATGACGTAATGACTGAAACAATGTATCACAGGTTAGCTAGGTGGCGTATGACAGCGATATCTTGAAAAATCTTGTATCGAGAGAACAATAGTTTTAATTGTGTTCTTAATTACTCAGTCTGCCGCAACAAGTTGAGATATTTGGTTCTGCTATTTACAAATACTTAGTAGGCTTTGTTCAAGTATGCAGGTGTTTGTGTGAGTATGTGACGAAAAATACAATCTTCAATATAACGTGCGCATTAGGAATGAGAAATAGCTCTATTCTTGTCAGGCAGAATATCAAACAACACAAGGAGTTGAAGACAACACTACAACGATCTAAAAGCAGTTCGTCAGAAAAAAGACAAAACAAAAGAAAGTTATTACATTTTTCTGTCATTACTTTTATTTTTTTTTTTTCTGTGATTATTTTTTTATTAATTTTTTGATTTTATTTTTATTTTTTTCTATTATTAATAATTTTTATTTGCTTTCTTTTTAGTTATTATTTTTATTTTTTTTGACTACTAAGTCTAATTAGCTCGTACATTAAATACTTTGAGAAATAATTGCTGTTCTTCTAAAACCTTCATTGTGATAACGAAACAAAATGGCCATTTGTTTTGGCTGTACTACTTTCTGTGTTTGTTATCTTGTCTTTCGTTCATTTATCCGTTCTTTGTTTCATTTTTCTTTAATTTCATTTTTCCAATAGTAATATATAAAAGATAAGCTAGTAGGAAAAAATATTTCTTAGCTATTTCTTGTTTCTGTTGATTTTATTTCTTCACTCGTTGACTACTGAATGTTTTTCTTTGTCTCTCTCTGTGTCTTCTCTTTTTCTGTCTCTCTGAATCTTTCTATTTCCGTCTCCTCTGTACTTTTTTTTTCTCTCTCTCTCTGTGTCTTTCATTTTCTTTCTCTCTCTCTGTCTTTTTTTTGTCTTTCTCTCAGTGTCTTTCTTTTTCTCAGTCTCTCAGTTTTTTTTTTTCTCTCTCAGTGTCTTTCCTTTTCTGTCTCTCTCAGTGTCTTTCTTTTCTGTCTCTCTCTCTGTGTCTTTCTTTTTCTCTCTCTAGTGTCTTTCTTTTTCTGTCTCTCTCAGTGTCTTTCTTTTCTGTCTCTCTCTGTGTCTTTCTTTTTCTGTCTCTCTCAGTGTCTTTCTCTTTTTTCTCTCTCTCAGTCTTTCTTTTTCTTCTCTCTCTGTCTCTTTCTTTTCTGTCTCTCTCAGTGTCTTTCTTTTCTGTCTCTCTCATTGTCTTTTTTTTTTTCTCTCTCTCTTTCTTTTCCTTTCTCTCTCTGAGTTTTTCTTTTTGTCTTTCTCTCAGTGTCTTTTTTCTTCGTTCTTTCTCAGTCTTTCTTTTTCTGTCTCTCTCAGTGTCTTTCTTTTTTGTCTCTGTGTCTTTCTTTTCTGTCTTTCTTTTTCTTTTCTGTCTCTCTCTGTGGTTTTCTTTTTTCGTGTCTCTCTGAGTCTTTTTCTTTTTCTGTCTCTCTCTGTGTCTTTCTTTTTCTCTCTCTCAGTCTTTCTTTTTCTGTCTCTCTCTGTGTCTTTCTTTTCTTTCTGTCTCTCAGTGTCATTTCTTTTTCTCTGTCTATCTGTTTTTTCTTTCTCTCTCTCTGTGTCTTTCTTTTTTGTCTCTCTCTCTTTCTTTCTTTTTCTCTCTCTCTGTGTCTTTCTTTTTCTGTGTCTCTCATTGTCTTTCTTTTTTCTGTCTCTCTCTCTGTGTCTTTCTTTTTCTTTCTCTCTCTCAGTGTCTTTTTTTTCTCTCTCTCTCTTTCTTTTTTCTTTCTCTCTCAGTGTCTTTCTTTTCTGTCTCTCTGTGTCTTTCTTTCTTCTGTCTTTCTGTCTTTCTTTTCTGTCTCTCTCTTTGTCTTTCTTTTCTCTCTCTCAGTGTCTTTCTTTTTCTGTCTGTCTCTCTCTGTGTTTTTTTTTCTGTCTCTCTCTGTGTCTTTTTTTTCTGTCTCTCTCAGTCTCTTTCTTTTCTTTCTCTCTCTCTGTGTCTTTCTTTTTTCTGTCTCTCTCAGTGTCTTTCTTTTTCCATTTCAGTGTCTTTCTTTTTTGTCTGTGTCTTTTTTTCTTTTCTGTCTCTCTCTGTGTCTTTCTTTTTTCTCTCTTTCTTTCTTTTTTTTTCTGTCTCTCTCTCTTTCTTTCTTTTCTCTGTGTCTTTCTTTTCTGTCTCTCTCTAGTGTCTTTCTTTTTCTGTCTCTCTCTGTGTCTTTTTTTTTGTCTCTCTCAGTGTCTTTCTTTTTCTGTCTCTCTCAGTGTCTTTCTTTTTTCTGTCTTTTCTGTCTATCTGTGTTTTTTTTTTCTCTGTCTCTCTGTGTCTTTCTTTTTCTGTCTGTCTCTCTGTGTCTTTCTTTTCTGTGTCTTTCTGTCTTTCTTTTCTGTCTCTCTCTGTCTTTCTTTTTCTTCTCTCTCTGTCTTTCTTTTCTCTGTCTCTCTCTGTCTTTTCTTTTTTCTGTCTCTCTCTGTGTCTTTCTTTTTCTGTCCTTTCAGTGTCTTTGTTTTTCTGTCTCTCTCTGTGTCTTTCTTTTTTTCTTTCTCTCTCAGTGTCTTTCTTTTCTGTCTATCTGTGTTTTCTTTTTCTGTCTCTCTCTCTGTCTCTTTCTTTTTCTGTCTCTCTCAGTGTCTTTCTTTTTTTTTCTCTCTCTCAGTGTCTTTCTTTTCTGTCTCTCTTGTCTTTCTTTTCTTTTTCTCTCTCTCAGTGTCTTTCTTTTTCTGTCCTCTTTGTGTCTTTCTTTTCTGTCTCTGTCTCAGTATCTTTCTTTTTTCTCTCTCAGTGTCTTTCTTTTTTTGTCTTCTGTGTTTTCTTTCTCTGTCTCTCTCTCTTTTTCTTTTCTGTTTCTCTTCAGTCTCTTTCTTTTTCTGTCTCTCTCAGTGTCTTTCTTTTTCGTGTCTCTCAATGTCTTTCTGTTTCTGTCTCTCTCTTAGTCTATCTGTCCCACGTTGTGTTTCTGTCTGAAAATCTCTCGGCTGTTTTACAGCCCTGTTCATCATTTTTATCTTTTGCTGATTCCTTTCAACTCTTTTGTGTAACACATAATATTTGTTATTTCTGGTCATAATACCAATCGCAGTTCGAAAAATATGTTGTTGTTTTTTTTTTTAAAAAAAAAAAGCTGTATTCTCCATTTTGGTATGATAATGTTTTGTTGAAAATCTTGCATACTCACATACAGACACACAGACACACAGACAACCCAGATACACACACACAGTCACAATGAAAAACACACAGACACAGATACACACACACACAGACACACAGATACACAGACACATAGCGACACAGATACACAGATGACACACAGACACACAGGCGCATAGACATATATACACGCAGACACAGACACATAGATATGTAGTCACACAGACAAAGACACACACAGACACACAGATACACACAGACACACAGATACACAGAAACACAAACATGGACACACAGGGACACACACACATACACACACACACATACACAGACACACCAGGCACACAGACACACAGACACACACACACATGGACACAGACACATAGACACACAGACACATAGACACATAGACACACAGACACACACAACACATAAACACACAGACACACAGATACACAGAAACACAGAAGAAATTGACACAGTACACTTTTGAACAATTCTAAATTGTTAACTACATTGGTAAAAACAATCTTTATCTTTTTTTAATTCTTTGTTGTTTCTTCAAAAATAATCTTTTATGTTTTTCTTTTATTGTTTCTTCCAAGCAATATTAAATAAATAAATAAATAAATAAATAAATAAATAAATAAAAATAAATAACAGTATAGAATATTTGCCCCTTTGATATTAAATAAAAGGATAACGTGTGTAAAGTGTGTGTTTTATTTTTATTATCGTGATATCATATATGTATATAAAACACTATCTCCTGTGTTTGAAATGTAAATTATCTGTGTCATGCGTGTCACTTCGCCATTCAAATAAAACATTCTATTTATAGATTAAAATAAAGTTTTCAAACGGATACCATGCTCTCGTAATGTGAGACAACAAATTACTCGTAATAAATCTAAACGGACGTTCACTCAAACTAATACATATTAACTCTTTTTTAATATATAATTATTATTATAAAATGATGAATAAAATGCAGAGACTAGTGTATATACCCCTTTACCAGCATCATAACATTGTTACTAATCCTCATTTATAATACATTTTTAAAATACGAGTGTATAAAATCAAATTATAATATATTATCCACTATAAAAATGGCTATATATATATACACTCATATTTTAAAACCATTATAATAAATGTATTCTTATGTAGTTGACTTTGCAGTATTTTTTCAAATGTTGATGAGAAATAGCGATGATACTGAAATCGTTATTATAATTATATTAGTCTCCTTAAATATTGCTTCAGTTATATATTAAAGAGATTTGGAAAGAGATCAGGCGGGATAACCAGTCTTTTTCTTTTGCTTAACGTTTGATAACAGAGTTACTTCCCATGACGTAAACTCAAACAAAAATTTAAATAGTATTGATAACTGTTACGTTTGTTTAAACCAAACTGGATTATACGTGTATTAAGAAAGCTCAAATAACACACATAAACAGTTTATTTATTTGTTTAATATGTGGCATAGTGTTGTCATTATATATATTTAAATTCATCGTAATTATTATTATTATTATTATTATTATTATTATACTATACTATTATTACTATTGTTTATTTTGTTATTACTTGTTGTTGTTGTTGTTGTTTTTTTGTTTGTGTTTTTTAATTAATTAATTATATGTAAACATATATAAATCGAGCCTGTCAAAAATGAAAACATATCAGGTGAATCATCCTTTTCATTATTTTTGCTGTTTTTACTACTACTACAACAACGGCTACGACGTCAACAACAATAATAAATCCAAGAATTAATGTAACCAAATAATAATAATAATAATAATAATAATAATAATAATAATAATAATAATAATATTGATAATAATAATAATAATAATAATAAAATAAAATAAATGAACTAATAACTTCAACATTTCATTTCATATTTTTTCTTTTTCTTTCTATCTTTCTACTTTTCACACGCATTAGTGCGTGTGACACTTTTTGTTGTCTTTTATCTCTCTGTCAGTACATCTACAAACACCACTTAAACAACGCCGACTGGTTCATGAAAGCAGACGACAATACTTACGTCATCGTAGAGAACTTACGTAACTTCCTGTCCACAAAAAAAGACGTCAGTTTTTCAAGAAGCTTGCTACGTGCTCAGTAAAGAAACACTGACACGCTTGAGCACAAGGGGAAATAACTCTACGATCTGCAGACAATGTGGTTCAAAAGAAGATGTAGTAATAGCAAATTGTCTTAAAAGACAGAGTGTTGACCCGATAGCTGGTATTAACAAATTGAGCAGAAATCTTTTCCACTGTATGAACTCTGGAGCTCATGTGACAGGGCGTTTACCGTACTGGTACTATCAACTTGGTCAGTCAAGAAAGTAAGTAAATAAATAATCTTTCTGATTCAGTGGTACCTCACGTAACGAGTGCTCCAACTTACGAGTTTTTCGAGTTACGAGCGAGCTTCTTTGCGAACCAAAATCGAGATACACTGCCAGTAGTTGGCGCTACGAACAACAAAACATCCGCCTATGAACCCACGTCTCACTCGTTTCCTTAACGTGGTTACCGCGGTTTGGAAGCATCTCTTTTGTGTTGTACTCGCACTTTGTCCAGTATTTTGAGAGATTTCCATGAATCCTAAGAAAGTGAGTGCAAAGGACAGTGCCGAGAAGAAGAAGCGGATGATATCCATTGAATTAAAGCATCCGCCCATAATCCCGCGTCAAGAGCGAGATATGCCTTTTGTCAACATGGCTAGGTAGTTCGAGCGTAGTACTTTTACGATATGTACCATACTGAAACAGAAGGAGTCGATAAAGGCGTTAAAATAACCTCTAATTGTAGACCTCTGTCCATGA
>CM022677.1:17760939-17775939 GCA_012295275.1 Chrysomallon squamiferum
TATGTAAATGTGTGTGCGTGTGTGCACGCATACCACATGCAGTCACGCACTGATTCGGACATCCAGCCACACAGATACACAGACATACAGACGCCAAAAAAAAGTATCTTTTAAAAACTTGTAAATTGTTAAAATGTTTTATCTTCTTTTTTTTTTTGTTCCTTCAAGTGTATGTGAAATGAACCATAACCGTTAAAAATAATAAATTAACAAATAAAAATTAATAAAAATAAAATTAAATAAGTAAATAAATAAATAAATCTTTTACTTCTATGTTTTAGTTATTAATATTTATAGATTTTTGATGAGTTTACTGTTACAGATGACTTGTGACGCTTCACATATTAGGTAATGTGACACTCGTGTTTGTAAAGAACATTCTAAAAGTTTAGTAGCTAATTTCAACTATACAATCTCTTCACAACCGCACCATGCTCAGGTGCAGACGTATCAATGAACATCTAAAGAAATAAATCTAAAGGTACATTCACACAAAACATTTCATATTAACGCGTTTTTACTATATGTTTATTATTACAACAAGATCATTAAAATGCATCAACTACTATATTCTCCGTTTTACCAGTATCTCAGTAACGGATTGTTCTTTTATATTATTTATATTCTCCAATTTTTTTTTTTTTTATATTTGTTTTTATTACCCTGTCACTCTCTGTACTTCTCGCATTTTTATTGAAATTACGTATCAAAAGGCTGTAAAGATTACAGTGATAAAGAATTGAATTGGTCCACATATCTCTACAATAAACACATGTAAACAAAACATTAAACCCATTTGACTGACTGCCTGAATTGATATCATGTTGTCATTAGGCCAAGTGCTTTACAGTCTTGGGCATTACGTCAAATGTCTAGCTGCTCGTGTTCACTGTAAAAATTACAGTTACTAAAAATAACAGGCAAAGTGGGAAATCTGGGTGCATACAATGACTTTGACAATTACTTTGCAATGACATTGACAGTGACTTTCAAAATAACTTTGCAATCACTTTATATGACTTTGCAATGTCTTTGACAATGACATTGAGTTTATTCTCATAGACTACAGGATTACAGTACAGAGAAGAATGTATTATAGATAATAACAAAACTGAAAACCACTGGTTGGTTAGACGATATCGTGTATAAACATTTCACATAGGGAAGAAAAATGAGAGAAAGAGAGCGAGAGAGAGAAAGAGATATATATCTATATATTTGGGAGAGAGAGATAAAAGAGAGAGACATATACATACATGCATACATATATACATACATAACTGTATGTCATTAGGTGTGCCCATGGAAATAAATATATTAATTGTTAACTTTATTAAGTGGTTATAATAAAATGGTCACTCTGTAATTGCCTTCAGCTGTTTCTTTAGAAAAATAAACAAATTATAAATCACAAGAAAATTAAAACAAAATAATGAAAAGAGCATAAATGACAATATAAATAAATAAACAAATAAATTCGTTTTTAGATATTTGTTCAACCATTGAAAAAAAATGATACTGAAATTGTTATAAAATCGTATAGATAATTGTTATTTGTTTAAATAAAACTGGATAAAACATGTCTTAAGAATAGACATATAACACACATAAAATGTTTATTTATTTATTTAGTATTTGGCACAGAGTTGTCATTATAAATTTAAGTTCATCGTCATTATTATTATTATTGTTGTTGTCGTTGTTCTCGTTGTTGTTGCTGCTGTTGTTGCTATTGTTGTTCTTTTTATTAGTTAATTATATATAAATGGAGTCTGTCAAAACTGAAAGGACCTCTGCTGAATCATCCTTTTTGATACTTGTTGTTTATACTACTACTACTACCACGACGACGACGAAAACAACAACAACAACTACAACCCAAAAACTTAACTAAACAAAAAAAACACAAGTAATCGATGAATGAATCAACTAACAAGTTCAAAATTTCATTTCATTTTTTCTTATTCTTCTTTTCTCTTTTGTACTTGTAGCATTTTTTTTTTATGACATTGCAAATGAATAAGCTGTAAAGCTAACGATCATAAAGAATTGAAATGAACCACTAATCCCTACAACGAACACTGTCTGACTGATAAACCCATTTCACTGACTACCTGAATCCAAAATAACTGGCAAAGAATCAGGATCACGTAGATCAATGTAGGAAGGACAGTATAGGTAACTAGATTGTATCACAGGTTGTGTATGAACAGTTCCAAAGCGACAATGATTATCGGTGTTTAAGGCGTGGCCAAATGACGTTTGAAATATTATCTGTAGAGCGCATGATGAGCAGTGTGACTGTTATTGATAATTGGCAAAACGCCATGTCTCACCCCATTCACAGATCATATAGGACGGTGTTTCAAGTTTAATCATCTCATTAGTCGCAAAACGTCTTAAAGGAAACATCAAACAAACATTTCTCAGTTCACAGTTTGCATCTGAGCGATATACAAGTTTTCTAAGACAGAAAAGAAATGGATCAAAACAACGAAAGTTTGTTACAAAACAAAGAAGTGAAACAGAGAGAAAGGTGTAATCCAGGTAGCAGTGACGAGCCACTCATCAAAACAAATGGAGAAAAAAATTTAGACAAAGAAAAGAACGCAGAAAAAGAGAAAAAGAAATTCTGGACAGAGGTCATTGTCCTTTTTCTTCCCATTAACATATTTCTGGTGATCGTTATATCTCTAACTTTCACTACACCACGGGTGCAGTCACAACGTCAAACCGTTGTGCAATGGGACGACGACGTCTGCTTTCCGTGCAAAGATGTTTATCTCACCGACGATGACAAAACTGACAACATCTACGACTTCGACGTTCGAGAAGATGGAAATCTCTGCTGTGCTGGTCGTGAGCGAAACCTGATCGACATCGTAACAAAGGTTTTTATTATTATTATTATTATTATTATTGTTATTATTATTATTATTATTATTATTATTATTATTATTATTATTATAATTATAATTATTATTATTTTTATTATTATTATTAGTAGTAGTATGATTAGTAGTAGTATATTTTTACGTATCAACCAAAATTGGTTGATTCTTGTCTACAATTCTATTTATTCGCAGTTTGCAGAAACTCAGTACCAGCAAGAGAGAGCCAAACGTGAGTAGTAAATCATTCTTAATATACAGTAATATTCTTAATACATTCAAAACTAAAAACTGACATTTGTTACAGACACACACACAAACACGCACAAGCACACAACATTTATATACATACAGGTTTAAGAAAAAAACAACAACAAGCAAACACACAGGTATGTGTTAAACTTGATATTCAGGCTTCGACAGTAAGACACGTCTGAACGACATTTTCTAGTAAACGACTGGTTCGATCTGATCACAACTGTTTCTAACTAGACCGACTGGTCGTGTTAATAATGTATGAACGTGAATTAATTTACTATCCAGTGATCCTATAAACATTAATATATTCTATTTTTATTCGTCAGTACGGAAATCCCCGGTTCTATAATTAGACGTGTTGTGTGCAGTGGGCAGTGAATAAGTAAACAATCCCGACTTCGTGCTAACCGCTGAGTAATAAGGACATTTTTTTGTAGAGGCGGGATTCGTTGCAAGTCGGTCGATTCCGTACCTCGTTACACATTCGGAACATTTCGTACATTTCTTTGAAATATGAGCGTAGCGGAAAGTGACGAGGTGTTCCGACTGACCGGAATATAGAGTGTGCGTGTGCTAAATGTAGTACGCATAATTAAAAACATTAATGTCGAAATATATATAGATATATATATATATCTAAATATATTGTTTTTAGATTCCGAAAAACGTTTTGATGGGGAGAGTGACCGTTTAGCATATCTACGCGAAATTGACTGGGTGAGGTCAGGTGAGGTCAAAGTTCATCAAAGGTTAAACAGTAATGAATTATTAAAGTATTAAAAATCATTTTTAAATAACAGATGTGTTCATTATTTACCTTACTAGCTATTTATTATAAAATAATAATAATAATAATAATAATAATAATAATAATAATAATAATTTATAAGTCTCTTTACTAGATTGCTTAGATCGAATGTAGATAGAGAAAGAGAGTTTGCTAAACAATTATTATTATTATTATTATTATCATTATCATTATCAGTATCATTATCATTATCATCATTATTATTATTATTATTATTATTATTATTATTATTATTATTATTATTATTATTATTATTATTATTTTGCAGAAGGACAAACTATACTGCACTGGAAACAAGACGCTTCGTTCATTGGGAAGAAGATGATGTACAAAGATGGCCGCATTCAAGTAAAAACGCCTGGCACGTGTTTTATTTACGCTCATCTTGTTTTCGTGAACAACCAAACACAAGACGACGCCACTTCTGCTCATTCCATCTGGCTTAGAAATGGCTGGAAACAGGAAGAGAAATTACTCGAACTATTCAACTCTCACGTTGCTTTGCCATCACCAGAGACAGCAGGGTTTACTCCCACTTACCAAGGTGCGTTGTTTGAACTGAAAGCAGACGACAGTATTGAACTGCGCGTGCAGAACATTAAAAATCTTCAAAAGGACAAAAACAAACACAACTTCGGAATTGATTGCTTTCAATAATTTTGATTAACTAACAAGTGGAGATGTCGTGATTTAATAAAAGAAAATGATTAAACACGAAATACAAACTTACAAAACACAGACATAACTTTCACTTAGAGAAGTTTGATGAGAATCAGTTTTCTGAATTTAATGTTACTACTACTACTACTACTACTAAATACAATGTTTTTCTACAAAATACAACAGAACCTCTGCTGAAGTTAACTTTTTTGTTTAAGATTAATATTAAAGCCCTTTAATTTGAAACATGGTCTTGTTTATTTATTCCTTAGACACGTGATTTCATGTAGTGAGTAACTAGATATATATATATATATTCGTATGTATGTATGTATGTGTGTATGCATGTATGTATGTATGTATGAATATATGTATGTATTGAAGTAGTATAATTATTTTCGAGAATAGTTGTTAATCTGAAATCAGACTGATCAAAGTAAACTGTGGCTATTATCTCTAAGTGGGTGAGAATACCGGGAAATCCGAGGTCAACACTGTCAGTAACAACAAGCAGAGACAACACAGAGTTGTCCTGATTTAGTGTTAAACTATGTTAGTTTTATTTAAAGGTGTTAAATGAACTCACGTTATCAGACAGATTTGATCCACAGCAAATCACAGTCATCTATTTTTAACTGGGTTGGTAAACCCCAACTGAATTCTGGGGCGAAATCAAAATAAAATAATAACAAACCTTACTTATTATTGTTTTCGAAGAAATGCAGATTAGTATTTATATATTTATTTATTTTTCATATAATTCCCGTGTTGATGTATCATGAGATTCCATTAAATCAGTAATGATCCGCCATTTTACTTTATTATTAGAGTCGTCAGAAAACATCAAATGAAGAATCACATTTCGCAGTTTCAATGAACTGGAACAAAAAAAATTGGTGAAGTCTTACTGCCGCACGTAAACACACCAAAATAAATAAATGAACAAACAAACAAACATATATATATATTTAATTGGTCAGAAAATAAAATACGATTAAACACGAAACACAAACTTACAAATCACAGACATAACTTTCACTTACAGAACTTTGGTCTCTTTTATATTTTTTCTATAATAATAATAATAACAACAATAATAATAATAGTGGTAGTAGTACTAGTAGTAGTAGTAGTAGTAGTAATAACATTGTAATTAGTTCTGGTTAACATGTGGTAGAAATTATTAGAGATAGTATTAGTGTGCCAGTTGTCAAAGTGCCAGAATTAGATAAACATCAAATCATAGACTAGATTGTAATTTTTTCCTACAAAAGGCAACATAACCTCTGCTGAAGGTAATTGCTTTTGTTAAATATTACTTTGAACACATTGGGATTGGAGTGGAACTGAAATAATTTATGAGTGAATGAACATTAACTGTTGATATTAATTTATACATGCATGTAACTGACTTATCCTCAGATTTCATTGTAATGAACTGAAAATTAATACATGTATTATGGTTTTGATTATATGTTTGTTGAATATTTTTGTTTTATCTAACCATCCGTTGTTTCGTATTGGTTTGATTTCTTTAATTTTTGTAAACGTTAACATTGCTATATCAGGAATTTACTAATATTAGAGTCCATTAATTTGAAACCCAGTTTTTTTTTTCTTTATTCCTTAGAAAATATATTTATGATAAACACAGTTACTTCCCTTGTCGGTGGGAGGGAATCCAAATCTTATTGATCATTGTTACGTTTGTTTACCATGAATTAACTGATATTAAACTCTATTAATGTGAAACCCCGGCTTGTTTGTTTATTCTTTAGAAACGTGATTTGATGTAGTGAGTAACTATAATATTTCTTTAACCATAGATCTGAGATAGCAATAATACTGAAATCGTTATAATCATTGTATTCTTCTTCTTGACTATTGCTTCAGTTATATATATATATAATTATACTTATATATCAAATGGTTTCAAAAGAAATCAGGCGGTGTACTCAGAGTTTTCATTTACTTAACATTTGATAAACAGAGTTACTTCCCTTGTCGGGAAATACGGAGGTTGGAATCGAAATATTATTGATAATTGTTACGTTCGTTTAAACAAAACTGTATTAAACATGTATTAAAAATGCACGTACAACACACATAAACGGTTTATTTATTTGTTTAGTATTTGATATAGAGTTCTCATTATATGCTTAAATTCATCGTATTTAATATTATTATTATTATTATTATTAATATTATTTTTATTATTATTAATTTTATTATTATTATTATTATTATTATTATTATTATTATTATTATTATTATTATTATTACTGTTGTTGTTGTTGTTTCGTTGTTGTTGTTGTGGTTTCTTTGCTGTTTTTATTTTTTTATTATTTGATTAATTAATTATCTGTAAACATACATAAATCGAGCGTGCCAAAAATGAAAACATTTCAGGTGAATCCTTATTTTCATTTTTGTCGCTGTTTTACTACTACTACAACAACGACCACGACGGCGACGAAAACAACAATAATAAATCCAAAAATTAAACTATAAGAAAAAAAACAACAAAAACAATCGAGGTATAAATGTACTAATAACTTCAACACTTCATTTTTTTTTTCTTTCTCTCTTTGTTTTTTTCACACGTATTAGTGTGTGTGTTATTGTTTTTCTGTTGTTGTTTTTTTGCCCCAGGAAATCAGTATCTTAACTGTTATATTCATAAATTGGTTATCATAAAATGTTCACTATGAAATTGCCTTCAGCTGTTTCTTCAGACGGAATTAAATAAGGAAAACATTAAAAATAATAAAATGTAAAACAAAAAGATATAAAAAAATATAATTAATTAATTAAGATAAGTAAGTATGTGAGTACTAATGCTTCGGAAGAAAAAACATATATTTTTTAAAATCCTTAAAATAAATGTATCATTATGTACTTGCGATTTACAGTATTTCTTTGACCATTGATCTGAAATAGCAATAATACTGAAATCGTTATAATGATTACATTGTTCTTCATGAATATTGATTCACTTTATCTATATATTTACCAGTTTCAAAAAGAGATCAGGCGCTATAATCAGGGTTTTCATTTAGTCAACATTTGGTGAACAGAGTTACTTCCCTTGTCCGGAAACTCGGAGGTTGGAATCGAAATCTTATTGATAATTGTTACATTTGTTTAAATGAAACTGCATTATACATGTGTTAAAAAAACACGAATAACTCTCATAAAAGTGTTTAGCGTAGAGTTGTCTTTATATATCTAAAACCATCCTCATTATTATTATTATTATCATTATTACTGTTGATGTTGTTATTGTTTGTTTTTTTATTAATTAATTATATATAAACATATATAAATAGAGCCTGTCAAAAATGAAAACATATCAGGTGAATCATCCTTTTCATTATTGTTGCTGTCTTTACTACGATTCCTACTACAACAACAACAAACTATTCGACGAATAAATGAAATAATAACTTTAAAAAAATTCATTTCATTTTGTTCTTTTTATTTCTCTCTTTCTGTCTTTCTGTTTGTGTGTGCGTTTGTGCCTGAGAGTGCCTGTGTGTGTGTGTATGTGTGTGCGTCCTTTTCTCTTTTCTCTCTATCCTAACTTAACCGTATCGTGACGTCATATATTCCATAACTTTGCTGAGACAAACTCCGTAACCTTTATCTTTAACATCAGCCGACTTTCCTTTCTTGAAGTCAAACTTTTCCACAAATTTCAAATCAAAATACTTCAGTAAACGACTATAGGAAAAAAACTGGAGGCTTCTTGTTATTCATGTATGCGATTCCAAACAATCACACATACTCAAACATGAATCTTTCCATTCTTCTCGTGTCCTGAATCTTAACTAAAGAATTGCTAGTGGTCTTCAGTTTCCACCTAACGTACAAGTTAAATGTTTTTCTTCGTTTGTACGTCGCGCTGTGAGTATAATTACCCAGAAGGCCAAGATTTCCGTCCAGTCACCACTTTTCGTCTGAACCAGCTTCTCTTGTGTTACTATAAGCTGCCGTCGTAGTTGCAGAACTCAGAATGACGTCTTTCCTTGTTACCAGATGTACTTTATTGTTAGAGTTATCTGCCGCTGTACGACGTGAATGATGATGACATCTCATTCCACGTCATCTTAAACACGAACAGCGAAGTTTTCTAAAATACGTTTTCTCGCTGTTTTCGTCGTATAAATACATTTTAATTAGAATTACTGAAATGGCGATCAGAATAAATATCCAGACAGACATTTAATTTATCCATGTTTTAAAAATATGTTGTTCTGTTCGACGTTTAATAACGCTGAATTTGCAGTTACAGTGCAAGACAGAGAGAGAGAGAGAGAGAGAGAGAGAGAGAGAGAGAGAGAGAGAGAGAGAGAGAGAGAGAGAGAGAGAGAGAGAGAGAGGGAGAGAGAGAGTTGTACTGATTTAGTATTACATTAGATTAGTTTTATTTAAAGCTGTTTATCAAATACACTGATAAGATATCAAACGTTTGACAGACACACTTGAACCACAGTGAATCTCTTTAATCTATTTTTAACAACGTAAGTAAACTGATATCTGGGGGAAAAAAGTAACAATAAGAATAGTAACAAACCTTACTTTTTATTGCACATTTTTTTTATTTCTTTATTTCTTTATTATTTTACTTTTATTTCTTTATTTATTTCTTTATTTCTTTATTTTTTGTATTTTCATTTGATATAATTCCCACGTTGACGTATCCCAAGGTCTCACTAAATGAACAGTGATCCGCCATTTTACTCTGTTACAGGAATCACACCAACACGTGCACCAGATCGCCCCCAAGAACCACATGAGTCGCCCGCAGAGCTGTTCCTGAAACATTTAAACAACTACTGAGATAAACAGAATCAAAGTTTGAATACTGATCTTATCTGTGTCAGACTTTACTATCCTGAAACATTTAAACAACTACTGAGATAAACAGAATCAAAGTTTGAATACTGATCTTATCTGTGTCAGACTTTACTATCCTGAAACATTTAAACAACTACTGAGATAAACAGAATCAAAGTTTGAATACTGATCTTATCTGTATCCGACTTTGTTATTCTGAAACATTTAAACAACTACTGAGATAAACAGAATCAAAGTTTGAATACTGATCTTATCTGTATCCGACTTTGTTATCCTGAAACATTTAAACAACTACTGAGATAAACAGAATCAAAGTTTGAATACTGATCTTATCTGTATCAGACTTTGTTATCCTGAAACATTTAAACAACTACTGAGATAAACAGAATCAAAGTTTGAATACTGATCTTATCTGTATCCTATCTTGTAATTCTGAAACATCATAAACATGATCATCGTCATCAAACAGATGGGTATTTTTAATAATAATATACAACGAAAGATAAACTGAACAAAGTTTTTTAGTTCAGAAGAGGGTATCAGACTGATAGCCCCTAACTCTGTGCCTGTCAAGTAACTCTCATGTTGAAAAGGCATGATAGCCCTGATCTATTATTAGTCACACAGGAAATCCACAGCAGGAAAGCAAAGAAAAAAGTAATAAAAATGATTTCCTTTGTACGACTTTCTATTAGTCAGAAAACAGTCGCAAGGAAAAAGCAAAGCAATAATCACAGTTCGTAGTTTCAAAGAAATGAAAAAGTCAGTAGAGGTATTTCACATTCCACTGCGCATGTGCCCGTTGCTTGGATAAGTCGAGAGATCTCTCCAAAACAGTCCTACTTGTAAACTGATAGGCAAAAGCAAACATGCTGTAATGGGAGACCATGACACGCTGGATAACAGCATTTATATTGTGACTCGTGATATAAATTTAAAATTACGATTCTTCTACTGCTTCTATTCAAAACTTTAATTTCTGATGTCTGTAACTTATTATATAAATATATTTAGTTTCTGGTCTATTACACTAATGGCAGTTCTAAAAATAAGTGTTACATCTTTAAAGCTGTCTTCTCTATTTTACTTTGATAAAGTTTTGTGAAAATGTCTCGCTGCCAAAGTGAGGCCCTTTTAGTATGTAAATGTGTGTGCGTGTGTGCACGCATACCACATGCAGTCACGCCTAGTCTAGTTTCACATGTTGACTGTCATATAAAAATTTCAGAAAGGACTAAGTCTACTGTTTCTAAAACTAACTGGCAAAGTGCGAAATCTGATCCGAATCACTGGGTGCATAGAATGACTTTGCACAATAACTTTGACAATGACATTGAGTTTATTCTCATAGACTACAGGATTACAGTACAGAGAAGAATGTATTATAGCTAATAAAAAAAACACTGGTTGGATAGACGATATCGTGTATAAACATTTCACATAGGGAAGAAAAATGAGAGAGAAAGTGAGAGAGAGAGAGAGAGAGAGAGAGAGAGAGAGAGAGAGAGAGAGAGAGAGAGAGAGAGAGAGAGAGAGAGAGAGAGAGATAATTGGGAGAGAGAGAAAGAGAGAGAGAGAGAGAGAGAGAGAGAGAGAGAGAGAGAGAGAGAGAGAGAGAGAGAGAGAGAGAGAGAGAGAGACAGAGAGAGAGAGAGAGAGAGATGGAGGGACGGAGGGATAGAGAGTGAGAGAAAGACAGAGAGAGACAGAGAAGGACAGAGAGAGACAGAGAGAGACAGAGAAAGTGTGATAGAGACAGAAAGAGAGAGGGGGAGAGACACAGAGAGAAACAGAGAGAGATAGACAGAGAGACAGAGACATAGAGGGAGAGGGGGAGAGAGGGACAGAGAGAGACAGAGAGGGACAGAAACAGAGACAGAGAGAAACAGAGAGACACGGAGACAGAGAGAGGCAGAGATTAGATATTAGAGAGTGAGACAGACAGTGAGACAGAGAGGGACATACAGAGAGAGAGAGGGGGAGAGAGAGACAGAGAGAGATAGATGGTAAGAGAGAGACAGAGAGAGACAGAGAGAGAGGGAGAGCGTTGTTCTCATTTAGTTTTAAATTATGTTAGTTTATGTTAATATCTTTAATACACTGGGTATACACTGATAATATCAGATATCAGACATTTCACCTTTGAACCACAGTAGATGTCAGTAATCTATTTTTAGCTCGTTGGGTAATTTGCATGTTGGAAAATGATCCGTCATATTACTGTATTATTAGAGTCGTGACGAAACATTAAATGAACAATCACAGTTCTCAGTTTCTACTGCGGGTGTGTCCCTTGCTGTGAAAATAGCGAGATCTCGTCTTAATATCACAACTTGGTGGCAAAAGCTATCAAGCTGTAATGGGAGGCCATGACATATTGCATGTATGCGTCTCTGTCTATATACATATATGTGTGTGTGTGTGTATATAGAGAGAGAGAGAGAGAGAGAGAGAGAGAGAGAGAGAGAGAGAGAGAGAGAGAGAGAGAGAGAGAGAGAGAGAGAGAGAGAGAGAGAGAGAGAGAGAGTTGTACTGGTTTAGTATTAGATTAGATTAGTTTTATTTAAAGTTGTTTACTAATCTGAGTTTATCATATACACTGATAAGATATCAAACCTTTGACAGACGCACTTGAACCACAGCAAATCTCAGTAATCTATTTTTAGCAACGTAAGCAAACTGCTATCTGGGGGGGAATTAATAATAACAAACCTTACTTATTATGACACATTTTATTATTTCTTGATTTTATTTTATTTTATTCTATTTTATTTTATTTTATTTTATTTTTGTTTTATTTTATTTCTATTTTTTTTTTCGTTTGATATAATCCCCACGTTTTGACGTGTCCCAAGGTCTCACTAAATGAACAGTGATCCGCCATTTTACTCTGTTACAGGAATCACACCAACACGTGCACCAGGTCATTCCCAAGAACCACATGAGTCTCCCGCAGAGCTGTTCCTGAAACATTTAAACAACTACTGAGAGAAACAGAATCAAAGTTCGAATACTGATCTTATCTGTATCCGACTTTGTTATTCTGAAACATTTAAACAACTACTGAGATAAACAGAATCAAAGTTTGAATACTGATCTTATCTGTATCTGACTTTGTTATTCTGAAACATTTAAACAACTACTGAGATAAACAGAATCAAAGTTTGAATACTGATCTTATCTGTATCCGACTTTGTTATTCTGAAACATTTAAACAGCTACTGAGATAAACAGAATCAAAGTTTGAATACTGATCTTATCTGTATCTGACTTTGTTATTCTGAAACATTTAAACAGCTACTGAGATAAACAGAATCAAAGTTTGAATACTGATCTTATCTGTATCCGACCTCGAAAACGAAAGCCGATAGAGGTGTGTAATATTCCACTCTGCATGTGCCATTTGCAGGGTAAATCGATACAGACCTATATCTATTGTCTCTTAATAAGATTCACACATTGTACACGATGATATCGTGTTTAAACAATTTCATTGGTCAGAAACCGTATTATGATTGACAGATGTCATCCCATTCACAGATCTTATAGGACGGTGTGTGAAGTTTAATCATTTCATTAGTCGCAAAACGTCTTAAAGGAAACATCAAACAAACATTTCTCAGTTCGCAGTTTGTATCTGAGCGATATACAAGTTTTCTGAGACAGAAAAGAAATGGATCACAACAACGAAAGTTTGATGCAAAAGAAAGAAGTGAAACAGAGAGAAAGGTGTAATCCAGGTAGCAGTGACGAGCCACTCATCAAACCAAATGGAGAAGCAAATTTAGACAAAGAAAAAGACACAGAAAAAGAGAAAAACAAATTCTGGACAGAGGTCATTGTCCTTTTTCTTTTCATCGACATCTTTCTGGTGATCGTTATATCTCTAACTTTCACTACACCACGGGTGCAGCCAGAACGTCAAACCGTTGTGCAATGGGACGACGACGTCTGCTTTCCGTGCAAAGATGTTTATCTCACCGACGATGACAAAACTGACAACATCTACGACTTCGACGTTCGAGAAGATGGAAATATCTGCTGTGCTGGTCGTGAGCGAAACCTGATCGACATCGTAACAAAGGTTTTTATTATTATTATTATTATTATTACTATTATTATTATTGTTATGCTTGTTGTTGGTGTTGTTGATGATGTATGTATGTATGTTCTTACATATCAACCAAAATATGTTGATTCTTTTCTACAATTCTATTTATTCGCAGTTTGCAATAACACAGTACCAGCAAGAGAGAGCCAAAAGTGAGTAGTAAATCATTCTTAATATACAATAATATTCTTAATACATTAAAAAAAAAACTGACATTTGTGACATACACACACACACAAACACACAGTATTTATATACATACATATCTAATAAACAAAGAAAAACCCCAGAAAACACACAGGTATGTGTTAAACTATATATTCAGGCTCCGACAGTAAGGCACGTCTGAACGACATTGTCTAGTAAACGACTGGTTCGGTCTAATCACAACTATTTCTAACTTGGTCGTGTTAATAATGTCTGAATGTGAATTAATTTGCTATCCAGTGATCCTACAAACTTTAATATATTCTATTTTTATTCATCGGAAGATTGACGAAATATGAAACGATCGACGCGGTTATTCCAGGTTCTATAAATAGACATGTTAAGCGCAGTGAGCAGTGAATAACTAAACAATCCCGACTTCGTGCTAACCGCTGACTAATATTGAAATTTTTGTGGAGGCGGGATTCGTTACAACTCGGTCGATTCCGTACCTCGTTATACAGTCGGAACATTTCGTACATTTCTTTGAAATATAAGCGTAGCGGAATGTGACGAGGTGTTCCGACTGACCGGAATCGGCCGAGATATTTTCAATATAGAGTGAACGTGTGGTCAATGTTGCAAAAACATTAACATCGAAATATATATATATCAATTTTTTTCTTTAGATTCTGAATTGAGTTTTCATGGGGAGAGTGACCGTTCAGCCCATCTACGCGAAATTGACTGGGTGAGGTCAGGTGAGGTCAAAGTTCATCTAAGGTTAAAGAGTAATGAATTATTAAAGTATTAAATAACATTTTTAAATAACAGATGTGTTCATCTTGCTACCATATTAGCTATTTATTATAAAATAATAATAATAATAATAATAATAATAATTTATCAGTCTGTTTATTAGAAGTTCTAGCTTTAATGTGGATGTGGAGCTGTGTATGAGAGATAGAGAGAAAGACAGAGTTTGCTAAACAATTATTATTATTATTATTTTGCAGAAGGACAAACTATACTCCATTGGAAACAAGACTCTGCGTTCATTGGGAAGAAGATGATGTACAAAGATGGCCTCATTCAAGTAGAAACGCCTGGCACGTGTTTTATTTACGCTCATCTTGTTTTCGTGAACAACCAAACACAAGACGACGCCACTTCTGCTCATTCCATCTGGCTTAGAAATGGGGGAAAACACGAAGAGAAATTACTCCAACTTTACAACTCTCAAGTTGCTTTGCCATCACCAGAGA
>CM022677.1:17785939-17795939 GCA_012295275.1 Chrysomallon squamiferum
AAATAGGTATGTAGACAAATCAACTGACTGATAATGTTCAGTGACTAACATACTAACGGTAAACAAAGTAAAATAAGTAATTAATTTGTAAATTGCGCAATGAAATATTTTAGTGGAATAGTTCACAGCTGACGGTTTCGTTACAAAAATCAGGTAAAATAAATGTAACAGGTCATTCGTGCAACTAGATGCATTTGCGAGATCGTAAACAGTTTCTTGTTGTTTCATTTCTTTTATGTCTTCGTAATTCTGCAACAGAACTTTTCAAGCTTTCGCGTAATGTTAAGAGATAAATAAAACAAAAATGCATATAACCGAAAACAAGAAGAACTGTATTTACTTATAGCTTCGGGCAAAGGTTTTGTTTTGTTGTTGTTGTTTTTTTAATCTTTTGTTGTTGTTTTTTTCATTTTTTCTTTCATTTTTTTTTCTTAAAAAAAACAACAACAACAAAAAACCAGCAACAAAAAAACAATGAAAGAAAAAGAAAATTAAAACAACACGAAAAAAGAAATGATAAGAAACATATATCTGTTTATTAAACGACTGAGAACGTTGCAGATGGTATCAAAAATCAAATATAGAAGAAAACAATTATTTTTATGGTGTATTGTAAAATTAAGTTTAAAATTGTTACTATAACAACAGATACTACTACTATTACTACTACTACTACTACTACTACTACTACTACTACAGCTATTATACAACTACCATTACAGTTGTATGTAGCACTAGTTGTTGCTGTAATAGTATATGTGTTATGTTGCTGTAGTAATTGTTGTTTTGTTGTTTCGTGATAGTAGTAGTTGCTGTTGTTATTGTTGTTGTTGTTGTTGTTGTTGTGATAGTAGTAGCTGTTGTTGTTGCTGTTGTTTTGTTTGTATTTTTTCTATTGTTTTGTTGTTGTTGTTGTTTTTGTTTGTTGTTGGTGTTGTTTTTGTTTTTGTTTGTTGTTGTTGGTATTATCGCATTTATAGTTTTATATTTAAACAAGAAAAAGAAAAAAAAAAAATTAAGTACAAACTTCGTAACCTAATGTAGAGGTATGCCGTTCGTTTTTCCAGAGTGATGCTTTCTTTCTGATGGGAGGAATTTACTAAAGCGAAATATATCCGCTTACACGTTCCGGATTTTAGAAGTTGTTTACAAAATTGCCTCGTGCAGTGTTTGAACAAAATTCAGATATGGGTTTGTTTCGTTTAATGAGCAACAGGAAGAAAACAGTATGTTTTTTGTGTATTTTAAGTAAATAACCTTTTATAATTTTAATAAACTAAGTAATTATTCCAGATGTACTTTGTTGATAAATTAATATATTGTACGATAGTTATTTCGATCGACAACGTGGTTTTTCTTCTGTGTTTGCATTTCCGTAAATTTCTAAGGAGCACAGATAACTATTAATTAATCTGTCAAACCAAATTAAAGATATTAGTTTACGTTTGACTTTTTAATATATTTTTTTAAATCGTTGTTAGATAAATAATTGTTAATTATTAAATATAAACCTAACTTGTTGAACGTTTTTACTACAGTAATAATGAATTTCTGAAACCATATATGATATAACTTAAAAGTTCCTCTTTACGTATTTTTAGATCAAACGTAATTACATATATCTTAAAATCAGTAATTTAATTTTCTTTGCCATTTTCATGATTTTTGTTATCTTCAGTGCCAGTTTGTTAAATCTTGAGCTTCTGTCTTATTTATTTGTTTTATTTTTCTACCTGTCTATTTTAGTATAAGTATGTATTTCTCTATTTATTCTGAAATGTTTACCTGCTGTAAGTTTAAATCTGTAGCTTGAATATACATGATAAAAGTAATATATCATTAAATAACAAAATTTCCATTCTACACAGTGTTTATGATTAGTTCATCAAATGCTGTTTTGTCCATTTTTCTGTTCATGGGGGTGTAATTATAATAATATTTCTGCCTGCTATAATTATGATAAAGTCATCAGTACGATATACAGGCAGCATCATTTGACCTTCTTTATTATATCAGTATTAAGATTATAACTTTATAAAATTGATGACTAATATTAATTAAGATATAATTACAATAATATTTAATATTATTTATTTATTATTAAATTAGTAGTAGTAGTAGTATAGGGAACTAGTATTACTATTAGTAGAAGTGGTACTGATACTACTGCACTTTATTGTTTTACTAGATATGCTAGTAGTAATAGCCATGACAGTTATTATCATCATTATTATTGCTGTTTACACATATGTCTGTAATATTATTTTAGTTGCTATCAAGAGATATTGACTTTTGCTTATGTCTGTCTGTCTGTCCTATCTTTTGGTCTAATTTTTCACACACACACACACACACACACATATATATCATTATATGCCTATGAGTTATTCAGTAAATCTCCATCTTTCCATTTATTATTGTCATTATTATTTATCATTATTACTGTTGTTGTTGTTATTACTATTTTAAATTGTATTATTATTATTATGGGAAAAAGAAAGCTAAGAAATATAAACACCACACAATTAGCTGTTGTTATTTTTATTATTAATGTTGTCATTTATTCTTATTTATTATTGTTGTTGCTGTTATTATTATTATTATTACAGAATAAAGAAGCTCAGAAATATAAACAGGATTATCTGTTGTTTTTATTATTAATATTGTCATTTACTTTTATTTATTATTGTTTCTGTTATTATTATCATTATTACCAAAAAAGGAAGCTAAGAAATCTAAACATCACAGAATTAGCTTCTTTTTTCTTTTTTTTAATTATTGTTGTCATTATTCTTCTTATTTATTTATTTATTATTATTGTTGTTGTTGTTATTATTACAGAATAAAGAAGCTAAGAAGTACAAACACCACAGAATCAAAAAAGCTGAAATAAAAAAGCGAAAAGGAACAAAAGTGATCGAACTTGAACACATGGAACTGCTCAGCAAGGAGCAACTGAAGAATAAAACGTGAGAACAGATCTGCATAACATTAACATAAATTTGCATATTTAATAAACGTGGTGTAAATTTTAAAATAACGTCACATGATACAGTGGGTCATTGACGTGCACTGATTCGACTTTACGGCAGAAACTCCGTGAATCATTTTAAAAATAAAGATTTTGACTCGAAGCTGAGTAGTGTAAATTTATACATCATGGGTGAACTTGTGTGTTAGCAGAAGACAATGTTGTTACGTGGCGTTTGTCAGAGAGAGGCAGTGTTGCTTGGATACCGCATGTTTTATTTATATCCACTTTTGTGACTTTTTTAACCCTTCAGTATGGCTCTGTTTTGTTTTTACATGGATTAGTTCTATTTCTAGATATATATGTCTGACTTTAGGGTGTTTTAGGTTATGTAAGTGACTTAGAATATGGTAATTCTGATTTGTATCAAAAAAATTGCCATATGTCTGTCTGTATGGACAAATCTCTAATGGACATTAATCTCAAGGATCCTATGTATATAAATGAATTTGAATACTTAATAGTATGACATACAGTTTAGTTTAAATAACTTTGTGATGCTTTAATAAAATTTTGACATTTAAGAAATTTTACACCTTCTTTAAATGTATTTAAATAATATTTATAAATTTTCAGGATAATTGCATTGTCTTTATTAAATTTATTTACGGTTCAGAATATATTTGTAATAATATTTAAATACACGTGCCAAACATTTAAATTAATTTTCATAATATTCAAATAAAAAAAACAGCCATGTTTTAATGTTTAGTGAATTTTATAACAGAATCTAGTGTATAACTATTTGTTAAATACTCAAAAAGAAACATTATTTTATTTTTCAATGTTTTTATTATTATTATTATTATTATTATTTATTACCTGATGATATTATTTTATTTAGTTTATATTTTTATTTTATTTTTTAAGTTTAATAAAAAAATGTTCTTTTAACAGTAAAAATGTACATAGTAATATCACAGTGTCTGGTAAAAGGAGGAGAAAAATGCTCAAAAGACTGAGGCACCAGGAAAGAACAAGAGTATCGGATGCAATGGAAGGTATTTATTTTTTTTTTTTTTTTTTTTTTCCCCAGTTTAGAAACAAAAATCAGCCCTTTTATTATTTATTTTTTTTAGTTGAACTTTTTACTGAAGTAGAAAATACTATTATTATTATTATTTTAATCTATATGTAATGAGTAAGACCTTTTTCTTTTTATATTATTTATTTGTTACTTTTGTCAAACCATGTTATATAAGTATGATGCAAATGTAAATATATATTTATTTCTATTTCTATATAAATATATATATTTTTATTTTTTTTATTATTTTTTTGCAGTTGAAGCTAGTAAAACAAATAAATCTAAGAAAAAGGGAGATAAATCTGTACCAGCGGAAGACATTGAAATGTCTGAAGACAAAGAAACATCTTGAAAAAAAATAAAAACAAACTCATTAAAAACATAACACAAGATAGAATGAAACAAGAGTTCTTTATTAAAAACCTAGAGAAAAAGTAAATAAAGTAACCAAGTAAATATATGTTAGATCTGGGGGAAATTTTGCAAATGGAGTAAACATCCAAAGAAGACATTTTACTGAAATTAGATACTGCTCTGTTTCTGTATGTATGAAAGAACGTGTGTGTGTATATATATATATATATATGTGTGTGTGTGTGTGTATGTACTATACCATAAAAATATTGGGATTTTTATTCCATTTTATGTTCATTATTACTCAAAAGCCTGCAACTGCATAATTATGTAATATGTCATCTAATAAAGTTAATAATAATAAATTCTTTGAATTATTTAATTATCACCAGTAATGTCTTGCTTCATGGAAACAACAAAAGTTTTGGACATGCAAATGGTTACCTTTTTAATTTGACTGTTACATTTTTGGAAGTGGTAAATAAATTTGTTTAAATATATGTTACTTTGTTTACTTATATTTTATTATTATTTGCAAAAACATGCCTAATTTGTATTACCCTTGTTAAAAAAGAAACGGAAAAAAAATAATAATAATGTTAAAGGTAGATAATTCTTGGCAGGAATCTGCTTTAATTCTGGAGTTACCTACCTTTAATGGGTTTGGTTTCGTAGCCGCAATTCATAATTTTAATTCTTTGTCCACATGCAGCCTTTTAGGAATATCATGTAGGATTTATCACAAACGTAGTGTATAAATAGATAGATAGATGACAGACAGACAGACAGAAATAGAGATGGATAGACAATCACCCAGATAGGAAGTGATAACAGCATAGATTTTTTATATTCATACAAGATGTATATATATATATATATGTGGGTTCTTTCTTACCAATTAGCTGCAAGTGATCCTTTACACATACCTTCTCATAAACAGCGCAAACAGTACCACAGCTTTAAGTAGCTGGACAGTAAACAGAACTAGTTGGAACGTGAAATTAAAAAAAAAAAATGGACGTACCGAGAGTGAATCATTATTAAAGATTAATCATACGACAAGAGGTCTAACCGCGGAAGCGTTAATCAATTCCTGAGAGTACATCTTTTATTTCTTATTATACCAACAGACAGTCGAGAACGATTCATAACACGAAAGTTTGGACACGTCCGAATTACGAGTCACGCCTAGAAACCGTCTGGATGGAACTCGAGAAGTCCGCTTTCCATATTTAGCCGCGGTTTCGTAAACACTCCGTTTTTTAACCAAGTCTGCGACCGACCGGTTTAAAGAAAGATGTCACAGATCCTCGAAAATTTCAAAGCCTTCCAGACAGATGATATCGTCTACAGGTCACGTGACTTGTCGTTTGACTTGTGAAGGGTTAATTGATTGGTCGATGAAACTGAAAAAAAAAAAAAAAATAAAGAAGGAAAATCCTCTTGAATTTGATAAAAAAAAAAAAAAAAAAAAAAAATAAAATAAATAAAATTAAGGAACAGGTAGATTTATAATATATAGTAATAATAATAATAATTACAATAAAGAATTGAATAAATAAATTTGTATAGCACTATCACTATAAAAATAAATAAACGAAATTATAAATGCAACAACACCTACACAGTCACATCCTTGATTTTAAATTTAGCTATCTGTTTACTTGCGATAAGAAAGGTTAAAGGTTATTGCATTATGACGTCATAAACGTCGTGACGTTTTCGTAGAGACATTGTTACTGGAAAGTCGGTTTTATGGTTTTTATCGTATTTAATGGAATTTATATAAATTGTGAAATATATATTGGTCTGCCAATAAGGTAAGAATTTTAATTTTTATATTTATAAAACTATCGCCTATAACGCAGTATAATTATATTGTGTTTTGCGGATAACTGTTTTGTTTGTTTAATATCGATTTATATTTTGCTACTAATAAAATAACCATTTTATTTGTTGTGTATGTGATTATGTTTAAGATCATACGTGTACATGTTAGTATACATGCGTATGCATTTAAATGTGTGTTCTTTCTAAAAGTATATTACATATTTCCGTATGTATATATGTACAAATACAGATGTGCATATATATGTGTGTGTGTGTAGGTATGTTTGTTTATTGCCGTGTTCCTGTTATTATTATTATTATTATTATTATTATTGTTATTATTATTATTATTATTATTATTATTTTCTTTTATTTAGTCACTAATTTAATTTTTTTATTTTAAATCTTAATATTTATTTTAATTTTCAAATACGAGAATCTGTTATTCACTTACTTGATGTGTTTTTAGACAAGTGTGTAACTATTTCTTTGATGTCCAGACACCCGTACGTCTCTATCGTCCATCATTACTACTATCTGTCTATCAATCATTCCTCCGTTTATCTGTCCTCACTTTTATGGCGACGTCGTAAACTATCTAATTTGTAAATCAAAACGATTTGAATGGTATTGTTTAAAAATATATATATCATTATCTATAACTATGATTTTTCTCTTTTTCTTTCTTTCTTTCTTTCTGTCTCTGTCTCTCGGTCGCTCTTTCTATCTCTAGCTTATCTCTCTCTCTCTGTCGCTTTCAGGTTCTGTCAATCGGTCTCCTACAAATAGAGTTATTCTGTTCTTCCTTCTTTCTGTCTCATACACATGTCTACACGCACACACACACTCTCTCTCTCTCTCTCTCTCTCTCTCTCTCTCTCTCTCTCTCTCTCTCTCTCTCTCTCTCTCTCTCTCTCTCTGTAAAAATTCAAAATATCTGTTAAATCTCCGCACATTTTTGTCATCACTGGTCCCTAATCCTCGTTTTCATCACAAACATTTTCCCCGAGCAGACACTCGCCTCTCCATCTATAGACAAACACAACAGACAACGAAACAAAAAACAAAAAAAACTACAAAAAAACCCACCTAATCTCGTTAAGGCAGCAAAAAATCGTGTTATTCACATCACTGTTAATATAACCTTTTGTTTGTCTCCCGTTACTAATGTCAGTATTTTTCTCCGCATAAACTGACTCATTATCTTCTCAGCCATTTTCGCCAAGTCCGTTAAAACTGGCCAATCGCAATTATTTATTTGATAAATCGCGGTCTTAGACTTCTCTTTGTGTTTGTCAGTTCCGCGTGCATTCGGAAAATGCGAAGTTAATTTTTGTTTTTCACGTTGAGGATTTTGTAAACCGAAAGCGGAATAATAATAATAATAATAATAATAATTTTAATATTATTTTCAAATTCATTTATGGTAATTTTTGGGTCTGTTACATTCAGAGTAGCAGCCTTTACATTTTGTTTTCTATATTCTGAAAATCTCTCCGACTTTGTGTATCTTTCTGTTTCTCTAATTTGTCTCTCATTTATAACTTCTTTTTCTCTTTTCTTCTTTTTGTTTATCTTTCTGTTTCTCTAATTTGTCTCTCATTTATAACTTCTTTTCTCTTTCTTTATCCTTTTGACATAGACACAACCATCCAAACATAAAAACAACCACACAAACCAAAAAACAACCACATAACACACACACACACACACACACACACACACACACACACAGAAACGCCTAACAACACATCTCCAAAAAACACGCGCTTAAACAAACATGTTGACAAGGCGGCCATCTTGGTTTCATTAATCCTGCATTTATACATAATTTAACTTAATCAAGGGAGAAAGAGACAATCGAGTCTCGCGTGCTGGTCCGTACTTCTCTCGACTGCAATTATCAAACGCAAAAATCAGCGCATTTTTTATTTATAGGCCCTATTCGCTGGCGAAGACGTACGGAAATTAATTATTCACGAAACTCGCCCGGCTCGGCAGTTATCGGCTAATCATGCAAGAAAAGGAATACGAATTAATTACGTTCCGGTCGCGTTCGTTCGTCTTGAGGGAAAATTTGAACAGCGACTGTAAAGACTAAACTGACATTGGTGAAATAATCCACCTTCGTTTGTGTAATATAATCGATTTGCTTTAACATACAAAAGTTGTGTGTGTGTGTATATATATATATATATATATATATATATATATATATATATATATATAATATATATATATATATATATATATATATATATAGTCTGTATATTATATATTAGGCTGTTCTAGTCTAGTCTATCCTATATTAATCTGGTATATTATATATTAGTCTAGAGTATTCTATACTAATCTGGTATATTATATATTTGGCTAATCTATTGTAGTGTATTCTGTAGTAGTCTGGTAATATCATATTCTTGTTAAGTCTAGTAAATTCTAGCTTACTTTGATATAATCTGTTCTATTCTAGTCTAGTGTATTCCGTTATAATATATTCTGGTCCTGTCTTGTTTATACTAGTTTAGTAAATTCATCCAGGATATATATATATATATGATATAATTCAGTATTCTATTCTAGTCTAGTGTTTCCGTTATAATGATCCATTTAAAAATGTCCGTTTTAGTCTAACGTTTAAAGTAACGTATTTCGCGGAACGGATTCCTTCAGTAATATACGGTTAAATAACTCATTCAGGATATATATCCAGTATTAAAAATATGATTTCAAAAACGTAAAATAACATTTTAAATACGCTACGGATTCCGAAATGTTTCAGTAATAAATTATCTAATAACGTAAACTTAAACTTCGTGTTTCTGTGATGAATGATCCAGTAGGTTAAAAACGTACGTTTTAGAAACGTAAAGTAACGTACAAAGTAACGTATCATGCGGAACGGATTCCGAAATACATTCAGTAATATACGGTTAAATAACGTAAACTTCGTGTTTCTGTGATGAATGATCCAGTAGGTTAAAAACGTACGTTTTAGAAACGTAAAGTAACGTACAAAGTAACGTACAGAGTACCGTGCGGAACGGATGCGGAAAAAATACGGTATACGGAATGATACTGTAATATATGGTTAAATAAGATAAAAAAATAATAATAATAATAATAATAATAATCAGACAGTGACAACTGTAACATAATAATTATGCTTTAGAAGTAATATCTTTCTCGTAATGTATCTTTCAATAACCTAATCATTATTTTGTTCACAATATTAATGCTACGTTGACGCATGTGTTGAATACACAATAACTTTCTATTAGGCATAATAATGGCTGTATTATGGGTCTCTGGGCTCAATTCTGAATAGCTGTGTGCTTGTATGTACTTCGTGAGGTTTTATTTAGACGTATGTCGGGTTGTTACAGATGTAATACAAATGGCAGAAAAGATTTAAAAAAAAAAAAAAAAAATGGGTGTGGAGTTTACTGTCTTTTTGTATTAGGGGATAGCTGTTTAACTATAAAATGTGAGATTGTGTGTGAGAGTGTATGTGTCCATAAATGTATGAATGATGTGCATGGGTATATGTGCGCGTGTGTTTAAGTGTTTATATTGTGTGTGTGTATATATATATGAGGGGGTATGAATGGTGTGTGTGTGTTTCTATATGTGCGTACATGTATGTGATAGATATACAGATATGTCATGGATGCATGAATTAAACCGAACGACAAATAAATAAAAAAACTTAGATTTGGCAGCGATCAACGAATGAACGGAAAGACGGACTGAAAACA
>CM022677.1:17803439-17813439 GCA_012295275.1 Chrysomallon squamiferum
AACAAACAAACAGATACACAAAGAAAGAAAGAAAGAAAGAAAGATGGAAACAGAGTTACAGCTAAAAGCATTTTATTTTATTTTTATTTATTTTTTTATTTTTTATGTTTTGATGTTTTGCTTTTTATTACTCTGGGAAGGTTGTTATAAAAAGACTTGTTGCTGCTAATCGGTAAGAGTAACCAAGCAACGGTTTTCTTCTCATATATTGTTAACATGATTCGAAACAATTCTGAAACCGAGATATACATCTTAACATGACAAGTGACGCTTTTTACCATCATCATCATCAGCAGCATCATTATCATCACTACCACGAACATCATCACAGTCCGTGTTATTCATTGTTTAAAATAAAAATAAAAATAAACTTTAGTACCTTCACTCGTCCGCATAACGCAGATCCGACAATATTTCTGTTGTATCTTTTTTAGCGGAGAAACGTACAACGCATGCGTCGTTTTCACTTTCGTGGGTTTTCGCTGTATGCCAAACAACAACAACTACAACAACAACAACAACAATAATAACAACAATAATAATAATAATAATAATAATAATAATAATTAAAAACGAAATAAAAATTCATTAAGAAATACAACCTCTCTCCTTGTTGATTGACACTCAAGTCGAGCCGCCATCTTGGATTTCTGAAAGTCTCTTCGCGGCAATTAAAAAAAAACGACTGTACAAAAGCTATCGAACGTTTTTTGGCGAATCTCTCTTTTTTTATTTTATTTATTTTTTTTTTTTTTTTTTTTTTTTTTTTTTTTCTCTCTCGTTTGTCAATATATTCGTACTAGTTCTGTCATGTTTTGGTATCGATCTCCGACCGATGAAAGCCAGATCGTTAGAATCCGCGTGAATAGGTTTCCGAAGACTGCCGAGAAGCTGCGTTGTCATGTCTTTTTGTACTTTTCTGCAGATATTGTCAAACAGCCTCTCAAAAGAACCGCGTAGCATTTCTATAGCAGTTTAAATTGACCAATATGCCTTGAGCGTAAAAAAAAAAAAAAAAAAAAAAAAAATCTACTTGTACCAATAATAACACTTTGGGAAAAAGAAACATTGACGGCAATATGTTTTTTTTTTTTTTTTTTTTTTTTTTTTTTCATGCTTTCTGTTTTCTTCATGGCTTCATGATTTTTTTTATTATTATTATTTTTTTTATTTTTTTATTATTATTTGGTTTTTATTTTTTTTTTTTTTTTTTTTTTTTACTGCGGATGCGGTTAATAAGAAAAAGAACAGTGGTAGAGACAGACAGGGACAGAGACAGAGAGACAGAAAAACGGAAAGACAGTGAGGGAGAGAGACTGAGAGAAAAAGGAGAAAGATAAACAGAATGACAGAGAGAGAAAGGAAAAGAGAGAGACTGAGAGACAGAGAGAGAAAAATATGAGAAAGAAGATAAGAATAAAAAATAAGAGATGAAGAAAGACAGAAACAAAAAAAATGGAAAGAGAGAGAAGAAGAAAAAAGAGAGAGAGAGAGAGAGAGAGAGAGAGAGAGAGAGAGAGAGAGAGAGAGAGAGAGAGAGAGAGAGAGTCCAAACACAAAAAGGTGAAAAAAATAACTGGAGACAAAGAAAAAAAGAATTAAAAATAAAAGAATGAAGAAAAAAAAAGATAAAAAGAAGGAAAGAAGAAGAAAGATTAAAGAAACTGAAGAAAATTAGCAGGAGGAAGCTACAAATTAAGGAATAAAGAAATAAACGAAAACAAATTCGATACTGACGATATCAAACAAAATTTCACGGTGTAAAGATTGTTACAAAGAAGATGAAGAAAAGAGAAATCGATCTCGTTGTAAATAATTTAGATGAGAATTCGATACAGGTTTGAAAATTCTATCTTTTTGTTATTATTCTTTTTATTTTTTTTTTTTTAAATTCTTGATTTTTTCGTGGTTTCTTTTACCAATTCTTATAATATTTTTTTCGTACATTTTTCATTCATTCTATTTTATTTATTATTTTATTTTATTATTTTTGTGTTATTCCTTTTTATCTTTTTCTTTCTTTCTTTCTTTCTTTCTTTTCATTCTTTTTCTTTTTTTTTCTTTTTTTTTTTACTGTTTAATTTCTTTTACTTTAACCAGGAAAAGAAGCATTTCGATTGTTTTCGTTCAGTCTTTCTTTCTGTTTTCTTATTCCTCATCATCTTCATCATCATCATCATCATCTTTTTCACTATCTTCTTCATCATCTTAGAAATCCAATACAATCATTTATTTATTTATTATTTATTATTCTTATAAACTCTACTTTATTCGGCGTCATCCGAATATTCCGCCATTACGCAAACTGCAATACAGTTTCTTATATTTATTTATTTTTTATTTTTCATTTTCCACCGCTTGAGTTTCAAAATCGAGGTTTTATCAACACAAACGGAATCAATAATAATAATAATAATAACCAAAAAAAATTGTTACTGACATCTAAATCCAAGAATTTGCAAAGCTTAAGCTAATCCAATATATTGTGTTTGCAGTTCTATCCGGAAGTTCTAACTAACGTCAAGATAGACTGGTGTCGGGTCAAGTAGTGCGCTCACGTTTTTCTAACTAACAAAAGAATCCTATTACCAGTCTAGGGATTAGAAAGAAAACAGGCGCGGGACTGTGCACGTGCAGATAAATTGGGAGAAGGGTTCTTCACCCCCAAAAATGGCCAGAGACCTAACGATGTTTATTTCTTCTTCTTCTTCTTCTTCTTCTTCTTCTTCTTCTTCTTCTTATTCTTCTTCTTCTTATTATTATTATTATTATTATTGTTGTTGTTGTTGTTGTTGTTGGTTTATTAACTCTTAGGTATTACAGGAGCTAATGCAAAGATAATAGAGAGAAAGAGTGAGAGACAGAAAGAAAGGCAAAGAGAGATATAGACAGAGATAGGGACAGAGACAGACAGATAGATAGATAGAGAGAGAGAGAGAGAGAGAGAGAGAGAGAGAGAGAGAGAGAGAGAGAGAGAGAGAGAGAGAGAGAGAGAGAGAGAGAGAGAGACAGAGAGAGACAAACAGAGATACAGAGAGAGAGCGAGAAAGAAAGCGAGTGAGAGAGCGAGAGAGAGAGAGAAAAAAAAAAAAAAAAAAACAAAGAGACACAGGGAAGGGAGGGAGGGGCAGGTTGGATCCGCCCCTGACGGTGCGGTTATTATGAACGAAGTAATTATTGTTAAACTCTGGAGATCGACATGCCACGACAGAGAAAGATGAAATGAACGAGGTATTCAGTGCTGGTGTGAAGATTACTCCTGTTTATTTCCCCTTTCACTTTAACGGGTGGAAAATATTTTGTATTTATACTTAAAATTTAAAAAAAAAATTTAAAAAAAAGAATTAAAAAAAAAAAAAAAGCAACAGATCATGGAGTAATTTAGAACACATGCATGGACGGATAATTCGGTTGGATAGACAGAACGTTGAATGGGATACAGTGGAGAAATAAAGACGGGTTAAATAACAGGATTAAGTGACGGCACGGAGAAAACGAAGGAGTGAGTGAATGAACAAATACGGATGGATTAAAGAGAATAAAGGAGATCGGGTGGACAGATCGAAAGATAGAGTGAAGGGAGGAATAAAGAAGGGAACGAAGGAACGAAAATAGAAGGGAACGAAGGAACGAGATAAAATGGATGGATAGAGGAAGGAAAGGGGAAGATAAAGAGAGAAAAAATTCAAGATAGAAAGAAAAAATAAATAAATAACGAAGGATAGACTGAATGTGAGACAAATAAATATGAGAAAAATGGGTAGAAAGTGTAATTGGTAATGACGATTTTAATATATGTGCATATATATATATATATATATATATATATATACACACATAGACACATACATACAACAATAATTCTAATATGTATGTATTCACAAACACACACACAAAACACACACACACACACACAGAGACACATACATATATATATATATATATATATATATATATATATTATACACACACACACAGAGACATATACATACACACATAATTCTAATATGTATGTATTCACAAACACATACAGACACACAATATATATAAACAAACACACATATATAAATACAAACACACACACACACACACACACACACACACACACACACACACACACACATACATATATACTTAGTTCATCGCAGCATGTCGAAAGGAAAACGCCTGGTGTTTTGTACGCCTAAAACGTGTTTTTCTTCACACAAATGATTCATACACTTAAATATACAACAAGAATCCTATCATAAAAAAAAAATAAAAATAAAAAAACAGCTTGTGTACCTTAATTTACACGGTTTTTTTTTTCTAAGCGTTTTTCTCGGTTGTGAAACATTCACAGGGCAATTTCCCATCGAGAAGAAATTCTACGGTCTTTTCTTCTTTTCTTTTCTTTTCTTTCGTTTTTTTTAATTTTTTTTTTAATTTTTTTTTAAATGGACGTGTTTTGGGGTATATTTAAGAGAGAAAATTATCCATAGAGAGAGAGAGATCCATAGTTTTTAAATAACTAGCTGTGAAATAAAATTAAAAAAAAAGAGATTTAAAAAATAAAATAAAAATATAAAAATTATCCATAGTTTTTAAAAACAGAAAAATATTTATTATGATAAAACAGAATGATTATGAAATTAAAAAAAAAAAAACAATTGAAACCAGATGTTTTTTTGTTTTTTTTTCCAAAACGAACTTATTTACTTATAAAACCCCACCTCTCCACGTTTATAATTTTTCACAAACTGACACATATCAGACAAACAAACAGACATGCTGACAGACAGACAGAGAAGATACCATGGTGTGTTTAAACAATTACGTGGACGTGAACACAAACAGTTTACACAATCTGAAATTAAGCGCATATGTTTTGTATTTCTAAAAAAATAAAATTGTGTACTTTATCACCTGTGTTTAATATCTTCATTATTATAACAGTTAATTGTATGCGTGCTTTCGGCTTCGTAAACAGTCTCTCTCTCTCTCTCTCTCTCTCTCTCTCTCTCTCTCTCTCTCTCTCTCTCTCTCTCTCTCTCTCTCTCTCTCTCTCTCTCTCTCTCTCTCTCTCTCTCTCTGTTTTCACCCCATTAATGTACAAATATTGATTCATGCCGACGTTTATATATAATCTCTCTCTCGCTTTCTCTTTCGCTCTCTCTGTCCCTCTCTCTCTCACTCTCTCTCTGTCTGTCTCTCTCTCTCTCTCTCTTTGCTCTCTCTCTCTCTCTCTCTCTCTCTCTCTCTCTCTCTATTTCTCTCTCTGTCCCTCTCTCTCTCTCTCTCTCTCTCTCTCTCTCTCTCTCTCTCTCTCTCTCTCTCTCTCTCTCTCTCTCTGTCTCTCTCTCTCTGTTTTCACCCCATTAATGTACAAATATTGATTCATGCCAACGTATATATAATACATGGTGAATAATGAATAAACATCTACACGCACATCAAACACATACGCTTCCATTCATTCTGGCACACACAGTTTAATGTTCAGCTCCATCAGTTATATCACAGTGAAACTCATTCACCATGGAAACAAGTCACATGACTTGACATTCCAAATATTTTTTTTATTTTTTTTTTTAGTAAACGTACGCTACCTCGCTTGGCTTGGTTTATCAACACTTGACAAACAAAATTTATGGATTTTTATTTTTTATTTTTTTTATTTGTCACATTGGCTGTTTTTAACAGTGCATAGCTTATTTACAAAAAAAAAAAAAAAAAAAAAATCTAAAAATCCTTTTACAGAATATACATGTACTATTATAATGGAAATAGAGATCTCTGGAGAAATTAATTTTTTTTTTTTTTTTTTTTTTCACGCGTTTTGTTAAAGTGTACATATTGTATTTCAGTGTGTGTGTGTGTGTGTGTGTGTGTGTGTGTGTGTGTGTGTACGTGTGCATACGCTCGTGTTTGTTTCTGGTTTATAATTTCGTGTCCATTAATGTATGTTTGACGTCCATATCTCTCTTTCTCTCTCTCCTCTTTCTTTCTGTCTCGCTTTTTCTATGTATGTAAGTGTCACTGTCGTTTCCCATGCTCTGTTGCTTTCCTTCTCTCTCTCTCTCTCTCTCTCTCTCTCTCTCTCTCTCTCTCTCTCTCTCTCTCTCTCTCTCTCTCTCTCTCTCTCTCTCTCTCTCTCTCGCTCTCTCTCTCTGTCTCTGTCTCTCTCACCGTCTGTCTGTCTCTCTCTCTCTGTGTCTTTGTGTCTGTATGTTACATTTGAATGAACAAAAGTAACGACAACAACAACTGCAACAACAACAACAGCAATAACAATAACAATAATAATAATAATAAATAAAATAATAATATTAATAATAATAATAAATAAATAAATAAATAAATAAATAAATAAACAAGCAAACAAAGAGATAGAGAGAGTTAGGGAGAAAAATAAATAAATAAATAAATAAATAAATAAATAACGAAAAAGAAAAGCAAAAAACACTTGTAGTTTAACAAGTATAATTTATTTAACAATTTCTGACATATTATTCACGTTTCACACGACTCTAACAAACCTGTGCTAACGATAATTGAAATGTCATGAATCGTAACTCGAAAACATTGGCCACATTCTTTCCGTCACTTACGGAAAGTCGTGAAATTCTTACGAATCTCTTTTTACGGAAATAGCCGAACACTGATTATTGACAGATGTAATGCATATTTCTTTTTAGTTGTTGTTTGTTTGTGTGTTTAACGACCGACCGACCTCTCTCTCTCTCTCTCTCTCTCTCTCTCTCTCTCTCTCTCTCTCTCTCTCTCTCTCTCTCTGCTATATTTATTTTTTATTTGTGGGATATCAATGCAAATGACAATAATAGTACAAACAACAACAACAATAAATAAATAAATAAATAAATAAACAAACAAACATAGATAGATATATAATATAAACAGACAGACACACAGACAGACAGACAAATAAATAAATACATAAATAGCGAAAAAGAAAATAAATATATTTATATTTAAAAATAATAATAATAATAATAATAATAATTAAAAAAAAAACTTGTAGGTTAACAAGTATAATTTATCTAAAATTCCCTGCCACTTTAGCCACCTTTTAAACCACAGCAAAATAAAAATAAAAACTAAAAATAAAAAACAAGAAAGAAAAAGAAACAAACCTGTGCTAACGATAATTGAAATGTCATGAATCGTAACTCGAAAACATTGGCCACATTCTTTCCGTCACTTACGGAAAGTCGTGAAATTCTTACGAATCTTGTTCACGGAAACAGCCGAGCAATGACGAATATCCGTGAGCATGCAGATAAATGTAGCGTAAATGGCTTGCTAGTTGTTTTTGTTTATTATTATTATTATTATTATTATTATTATTATTATTTTGTGTTTTTTGTGTTTTGTGTTTTTGCTTTTTTGTGTGTGATATTTTATTATTTTTTGTCTGTTTGCGTGCTTTTGGGGGTGTTTTTTTTTTGTTGTTTTTTTTTTTTTTTTTTTTTGGGGGGGGCGGTTATTATCATCCAGGTCCTTATTTTTGTTATGATTCCTTTATTTCTATTACTACTACTACTACTACTACTACTACTACTACTAATACTAATACTAATACTAATATTAATACTAATACTAATACTAATACTACTAATACTACTAATACTACTATTACCACTACTACTACTAAGATTATGATTATTTTGAGATTAACACCCCGATGACGTCACTTCGTAGACTATACAAATCACTTAACAACATGAGATATTTCAGAATGCGATAAACAGAAAAAGAATGTACATTGCCTTTAAAAAAAAAAAAAAAAAAAAAAAAAAAAAGCAGTCTTAAAACACTGGTAGTAAGAAGAAGAAGAAGAAAGAAAGAAAGAAAGAAAGAAAGAAAAAAAGAAAGAAAGAAAAAAGAAAAGCAAGAAAGAAGAAGAAAGAAAGAAATAAAAAAAAAAAAATAAAAATAATGAAGATAAGCAAACAAGCTAACTCAAGTACAGCCACTTATTCCGAAGTGCCACGGAATGTGCCGAGAACAATCGACAATCGCCGCCTCGGGGTTCGCCGTAAAACAGTAAAACGAAGACAAATGGCGGGCGATTGACGACGAGCTGGAGCGGGCACATAACGATCTAAAAATTATCGTCGTTAAATTATCTGATTAGCCTGCCCAGGTGCCTGGAAGGCGTCGTCGTCTGCGAATCGTTGCAGCAGTCACAGAAAAACAATTGGCCGGAGACGACTTCAGAAAGCAAAACGGCTTCTTAATTAACAGTGGAAAAGGAAAAATTTCGTAAAAACATTTTTTCCGGAAAATTAGGCAGCCGCGTATCCACAGACGCCATTTTAGCTTGAGGGTAGGTGGGAGGTAGGTGGGGGGGGTGAAAGGCTCGCGCGTCAATAATGGCGGAGCTCGATAGATTTTTTTTGTTTTTTTTGTCTGAGTGTGTAGAAATAAGGTGTGATGTCTTAAAAGAAAAAAAGAAAAAAAGATGATATAGAGAAATGAAGAGTTTAGTAAAGGTGTGCGTTGTTTTAAAGTTATTTTATTTTCAAAATAGCGAGGACTGTTAAACAGACGTAGAATCACACCTAGCTACACCATAACAACAAGAAAAAAAAAAAAAAAAAAAAAAGACAAATAGATAGAAAAAAAAAAAACCTGATAAATCGTTAACCAGAAAGGAGATTGATTATATATGACAGACAGACAGACAGACAAAAGACACACACACACCACACAATATACATACGGAACAAAATACCTTACTATCCAGAAGAAACATTATACCGTTGACACCGGATTTACCTATAACACACCAGGGAGAGAGAATCAAAAAAGAAGAAGAGATATTACACACTTGAAAGCTTTACAGTTGTATATTAAAAACCGATCAAATTATAACGGTATACAGAAGAAACTTTACACCGCTGACATTTACAACCCTTATAAATCATGGATAAAATGTTGACGTACGCTTTTCTATTTTAGTTTTAACAAAGTGTTCATTATTCTACTACTCTGCATTTAACATGGAATAAAGAAGTATACATTAAAGTACACACTACTGTATTTAACATAGAACAAAATAACACGGTATGCAAAAGAAACATTACACCGTTAACTATTGTGATACCATGGTTACATGTTGCTTTATAACTTTGTACTTTAATTTAGGTATTAACAAAAGTGTACATTAGATTACTATATTGTATTTCATAAGAAACAAAATAACATGGTATGCAGATGAAGCCTTACACCGCTAACTCTTGTAAATTATAGTAAATTATGGTTAAAAGTGGCTTCGTATCTCTTTAATTTGGTTCAGAAGTGTACAACAGACTACCATACATTATTTACACGGAACAAAATAACATGGTATGCAGAAGAAACCTTACACAGCAAACTCCAGTAAAAAAAAAAATGACTAAAAAGGGACAGAACAAATATTTGATTGGCTTATAGTGACCACGTGACGTTAATATTGACACAGCATTTATACTTTTTTCTTTATACTATAGCCTTACCAAAAGTGTACATTAAAACTACTATCTTGTATTTTAACACGGAACACAAAATAACATGGTATGCAGAGAAAACCTCACACCGGTAACACCAGTAAATCGTGAATTAAAAATGTTGCTTTGTACCTTTGCACTGTGATTTAGGGAGATTACGAGGTCAGGTACCTTTTACAGGTGAGATAAACAAATTATCTACTTACCTGTGTTTTCTGACGGCGATTTAACTAATCAAGTGGAAAACTGAACCTGAAGTTTTTTTTTTTTTTTTTTTTTTTATTTATTTATTTATTTATTTATACGTATATATTTAAAAAAAAATTTGGTTAGTTTGTTGTTTGTTTCTTTGGTTATTCATTTTGTTTGTTTGTTTGTTTATTTATTGATTTATTGATTTATTTGTTTAGTTGTATGTTTATTTATATGTTTGATTGTTTTGTTTTGTTTTATTTATTTCTTTACTTACTTATTTTCATAATAAGAAGTTATCAGAGGAAAATGGAAAA
>CM022677.1:17818439-17828439 GCA_012295275.1 Chrysomallon squamiferum
ACATAACTGAGAAAACTTCGGTATCTTCCTCTACAGATGTATATACAAGAGACATACAGATACAGTCACATATGCATACATTCATACACACAGGATTACATACATACATACATACACACACACACATACATACATACATACATACATAAACAGAGGTATATAGAATTACAAATCGATATAAATGTACACACGCTCTCTCACATTTAAATGCACGTAAACATGTACAAGTATAAGTGCCCGCCGCACACAAACACACACACACAAACACATACACACACACACACACACACACACACACACACACACACACACACATATACGGAATGTACAATTAAACTGCTCTCAAAGGAAAATCACTTCAATAAAAATCACACCACACACACAAAACCTCTGCCTGTAATAACACGAACAATTCAAAACTGCAGCACTGCGATTAAAAGAGAGTCAAAAGACCCGGATGCACTTGCCAACCACTTACTTCCGTCAAGTGTAACAAGAAACGAGCACTTCCGCCTAATTCGAGGACTTCCTGTCTGCCGCTCGTTTGCGCCACCTGGCGGCGATTTCAGCAGCAGCAGCAGCCGGCTTCTCGGGTTCACTGTTCAGTTATTATCTCCGCAGTTGTTATTATCTTTATGACGATAACGTTGACTGCGTATGTGAAAGTTATGCAATGAAATGGCATGTAATAAAATGACGTAATGAAATGACGGTGTGAAATAAAGTGACGTAATCAAAAAAATGGCGTAATGGAAAATTGTAAGTATTTTCGAAGGTTTGAGATTATTTTTTGCGTAGCTTGGTGATGAAACGAAACCAGATTTAAGCCTTTTTCTTTCATAACCATTTAAACGTCTATACTCATGGGCACGCACATAAACGAATTTGTGCGTGAGAGGGAATGAGAAAATGAGAGAGAGAAAATAAGCTATAGAAATATGTCAGAGAGAGAGAGAGAGAGAGAGAGAGAGAGAGTGAGAGAGAGAGAGAGAGAGAGAGAGAGAGAGAGACGAAATAATGAGACAGAGAGAGAGAGAGGGGGGAAATAATGAGACAGAGAGAGAGAGACACGAAATAATGAGACAGAGAGAGAGAGAGGGGAGGAGAGAGAGAGAGAGAGAGAGAGAGAGAGAGAGAGAGAGAGAGAGAGAGAGAGAGAGAGCGAGAGAGAGAGAAAGAGAGAGAGACGAAATAATGAGACAGAGAGAGAGACACGAAATAATGAAACAGAGAGGGAGAGAGAGAGAGAGAGAGAGAGAGAGAGAGAGAGAGAGAGAGAGAGAGAGAGAGGGGAGAGAGAGAGAGAGAGAGAGAGAGAGAGGAGAGGGGGGCAGACAGAATGAGAGATAAAGACATAGAGAGAGACAGAAATAATGAGACAGAGAGAGACAGACAGACAGATAGCGTGAGAATGAAAGACATATCAAACGCCTAGACAGAGAGACGGAGACAGAGAGACAGACTTGAAACACAACTAAGCTACGGCTGAAACATATGCAACGTATTTCACGTCCAGTTTTATTATTCTCTGGACAAAAATAAACAATAGCCTGTCAGTGGAGCCTGTGTATTTATTATTTAACAAACGGCACAAAAACGAAATTAAGAAAGACACGGAAATATGCCGGAGGGAATTCAATACGGTCGGCAGCCTCCCGAAGAAATGAAATTGGCATACATTATTAATATTCATACACTGCGTTGTTGAAGACCGAACGTCCACATTGTGTTTAAAGAAATGAAATTGGCGTACGTAATTAATATTCATAAAATTCCTTGTTAGCGACACGAAGCCCAAAACTGCGTCATTACAACTGTTATGTCTATAAATAGAATCGAAGAATATTAAACGCGCTCCGTTCATTTTTATTCTGTATAAATGTCTTGCGTGAAATAAAAAAAAATAAAAAAAAATATATAAAAAAATGAAAGAGAGATAAATAAATAAATAATAATAATAACGAACGCAAAATTAATAAATATTTGTTCAAGACAAGATTATTCTGCAATGTTAAGACGCTAGTGCCCTTATAAACGGTCCATAAACGTATTGGAGAAAATCAAAAAAAAAAAAAAAAAATATCTGTTTCAAGCAGACGTTGAAATTAAAATAATCGATAACATTAAATTGTTATTGATGATAGCATGTTGACGAGCCTAGAGAGGGGTAACATTAAATCGTTAAATTTATCGATTAACATAGGAAAACGTAGGAATGTAATATAAAAATCACCAGCAGCAGTAAATTATCGTCTATGATACCAATTATCGACCACAAAATAAAAAGATGATGATAGTAATAATAATAATAATAATAATAATAATAATAATAATAATAATAATATGATAATAATAATAATAATAATAATAATAATAATAATAACAACAACAAAATAAATATAAAAAAAAAAATTAAAAAATAAAAATAATTAAAGAACAAATATATTCAAATCTACGATAACATTAAATCGTTATCGATACAAAACGTTATCGATTATCGAAAGAATATCGAATCACCGATAATACGGAATCGATATTGAAATCACGGCCCCCTTTTAATACTGACAATAAAAGAACCAAGACGCTATGAAATTACTGATGTTTCTGTATTGTTCAGCATCTGTTTCCCGGGATGTCTCAGTACCTGGCGTATCTCCAGCTGTTTTATCGCTGTTTTATCGATGAATATCGATTGTTGCTCTACAGCAGCTGAGTCGTTTAGTTTTCACATAAAATTCATTATTACTGTCATTACTGTTAATATTGTCATGGAGATGTTTCTATTTTTATTATTATTATTATTATTTTTATGTATGTATGTATGTATATATCCGATTGTCTCTCTCTGTCTGTCAGCCAGTTTTGTTTTAGTCTGTGACTTTGCTGTATATTCATTATATATATCCATCTCTGTTTGGTATGCACATATTTACTCTCTCTCTCTCTCTCTCTCTCTCTCTCTCTCTCTCTCTCTCTCTCTCTCTCTCTCTCTCTCTCTCTCTCTCTCTCTCTCTCTCTCTCTCTCTCTCTCTCTCTCTCTCTCTCTCTCTCTCTCTCTCTCTCTCTCTCTCTCTCTCTCTCTCTCTCTCTCTATTACCCTTCTCCCCTTCCATAACCTTATAATACAGTTTATTAACCCGGCAATGAAAATATACGGCAGCGTAAATAACCAAGCATTATGTAATCTTTCAGCGACCATCAAAAAAAACCGCGTGTTTATATACCTAAAACGAGCGGCGAATTAATTAATAATTTTACGACGTTCGGGCTCGCGCGTTCCTCTCGGAGAACCGTAAAACCCAATAACTGTCCACCTTACGATCCCCTTTCGTTTGTCGACGACGTCATTAAATAGCAACGACGTCGCACGCGCTTGTTCTGACAGCAGAGTTAAGGCGCCCATTAAGGAAGCGACGTTTTATCTTCGTTTTATGAAGAAATCGTTTTTTTTATAGCTGTTTGTGTTTTTTTTTTTCTGTGTTGACAGTAAAACGAGAGAACATTGCTCGTTATTATAACTCTTATGTGAATCATCAATAATCAAAAGCCGAGTTGATAATAATCAAATAAAAAATATAATAAAAAATAATTTTAAAAAAAGCGTTTATTCGTACATCAATGTGTATGTGTGTTTGTCTTTCAAACAGCTACGCTGTGGAAAAGAAAAGAAAAAAAAAAAAAAAAAAAGAAAGAAAACACATTTAAAAAAAAAAAGAAGATAAAATAATAATAATAAAGAGCTGTAAAAAAAAAAAAAAAAAAAAAAAAAATGTGTATAGTGAGACCTAAAAGCTAAAATGTGACATAAATGAAACCAATTACTTGATAGAGAGAAATAACTCCGCTCGCTGCAAAGAACTGTTTGACAACTGTCGGCTGTCCAAACCTATTCACGCAGAAAAAAAGCCCATTCATCGTCTTTTCATCCGCGAACAAAGAAGTCCCTCTTGAGATCACGTGACGCAGGCGAGGTTACTGGGGACGAGACTGAATTGAAAGCAAATATTGGATTTATTGAATGTCATGCCGTTGAAGAAGAGTTTCAAAACCGCATGCTCTAACTATTTTTTTTTCTTTTCTGTTTTTCTTTTAAAATGTTTTTTTTTTTTTTTTTTTTCAAAATTAACAGTTTACAGACGTCGATAGTCGATGTGTTTTGGTTTTACAAGTTGCAAGTGCGCATGCCTGAACACGTTCGACCGAAGCTGTTTAAGATTTTTAGAACCATTTTCTTAGATTTTAAATTTTATTTATTTATTTATTTATTTATTTTTTTTATTTATTATTTAATGTTAAATAATAATTTGTAATAATAATAATAATAATAATAATGATAATAATAATAATAATAATACTGATACTGCTGATGATAATGATTGATTGATGTTGATCATGGAACGTTTGTTTATTATATTAAATGGAAAATAAAAATCAAAATTCACTTTTAAAACAGCTAACAGACAATAAATAAAACAACAAATTAATAAAAACAACAACAACAACAACAATAACAATAATGATAATAATAATAATAATAATAATAATAATAATAATAATAAGAAGAAGAAGAAGAAGAAGAAGAAGAAGAAGAAGAAGGGTATATTGAATAATAAATGAATAAACAAATAAATAAAAACATCCAAACAAACAAATAAATAACTGATCGCGTTTTTGATCTACACATCCGTCTGTCTGTAAGTCGCGGACCTGGCTGAAGTCACGAAAAAACCCCACAACTGAATCAAGTTTAAATCCGGAATCAAAGCCTCACTGCCAATATTAATTTAGCAAATGAAAAGAAAGAGAGAGAGAGAAAAAAAGTCAGAGAAAAACGATAGCAAAGGGCAAATAACAAAGACGAACAAAAAAAAAAGAAAAAAAAAAAAAGAAGAAATATTTTCCTCTCTCTCTCTCTCTCTCTCTCTCTCTCTCTCTCTCTCTCTCTCTCTCTCTCTCTCTCTCTCTCTCTCTCTCTCTCTCTCTCTCTCTCTCTCTCTCTCTCCCTCCCTCCCTCCCTCCCTGTCTCTCTAATTAATAAAAAAAAAAAAATAATCTGATATACCATGCAAGGATTCCTGACTATGAACACACAAGTATCACCACATTCTTTTGAAGCCGAATTAGATCGATTTTTTGGGAGACCACAATAAAGCTACCCGCTCGCTTTGATGCATTATATTACATCATTAAGATTCGTAGATGCTTCGTAAGTACGATGTGTCCCGAATGCTTCCGACAGTGACGTATTGACAATGTCTGTAGCGATGATACACGAGTGATCCAAAAAAAAAAAAAAAAAAAAAAAAAGATTTATTTTCGTATTTCTAAAGGTTCTGTTATGTTGTGGTTTAATAGACTGTGCAATAATAAACAGGAATAATTAAGACAGCATCTGCAGCAGAAACAACGTCAGTAATGAAGCTGCAAAAGCATTAATAACAATAACAGCATCAACAACTGCTTTTTACAGTAATAATAATAGCAATAAAAACAACAGTAGCAACAACAATAACTACAAAAGCTATAATAAATAAATAAATAAATAAATAAATAAATAAATAAATAAAAATAAATAAATAAATACATAATAATAAGAAGAAGAAGAAGAAGGAAGCACAATAACAATACATATAAAAGGCAAAAATTAAATTAAATACATTAGTTACTTTGAATTGTGAAGGTTTTTTTTTAACGTCATACGATTATGACGTCATAAAGGCTTACTTTTGACATTTAGTCTAGTGACGTAAACCAGTTGGAAATACACAAATTTTCTAGGCAGTTATTTATATATAATGAAATTAAGAAAATCAGCTAGAACAACGTTTTAGTAAAGATGGTAAGAAAAAAAATATTTATTAATTTTAAAAAATACATATTCGCTTTTTAATCAATTACTTCGATTGAATTTATTTTTATTTTTTTCTGCCGGTTTTCTTTGTCTTTTCTTTTCTTGGTATTTTGCATTATTTTTATTCATTTTACCTCTTCTTTCTTTTTCTGAATATTTTTCGTTTACCATTTTTTTAGACTCCCGATATTACATTTCGCTCCCTATTTATTTGTTCGTGTTTTTTCCTTTTTGTTGTTGTTTTCTTCTTCTAAGATTTAGTAAATACAGAATTAGCGTTAAAAATCTTGTAGTAGCGACAACAACAACATAATAAAGATGATGGTGATGATGCTACTTATAATAATAATGATGATGATAACAACAACAATCACTACTACAGTCACAATGTAGATAAAATAATAATAATAATAATAATAAGAAGAAGAAGAAGAAGAAGAACTACTACTACTACAACAACAAAGTAAAAAGTAACCAATAGCAAAAACATCAACAAGAAATCAACAATAAGGTGAAAACGAAGAAAAAGAAGAGGAAGAAGAACAATAATAATAATAAAAAGAGAGAGGAAATTAAAAACAAACAACAACAACAACAAAATAAATAACTAATTAAATAAATACCTCCACACACAAACACACACCACAAACAAACAATAAACACAGAAATACTGACAGCAATAAAGTTACAACATCACCAGTAGTTACAAGAACAACAACGACAAAGAATACAAAGAAAATAAACAAACGCACAGAAAACCGACAGCCTGGTCTTATCTATATTTCAGAGCCGATAATTATGCGACGAGTTAATTAAATCATTAAAAAAAAAAAAACACGATTACAATCAAAACAACTCGTATCGAGAATAACGAATCCAAAATGGCCGCCTCCGAGCAGACGAGCAGAAGGTATCGAATAAAAGTTTCATTTTTACTGTCTTTCCCTGCACACCTGATCAACTGCAATATTGTCGTCTGCAAGTAGATACCCGTTAATTGAATTAGGTGTAGAGGGCGCAAACTGCTTCATTCATAATTAACGAGGCTGTAATGAAATTAAGGTACTTGCTAGACCGCGCAGGAGTCGTGCATAATTTATGAGGCGGCTCTTGGGGGTAACGTTTTTGATGTTTTTGTTTCGTTACTCGGCACGCACTAATGGACTTTACGACGGCGTTGCCGAAGTGTACAACGTTAACAACCACATCTGCTACATTTTTCGTTTCATTTGTTTGTTGTTTTTTTCTCCTTATGTCGAACTAGGTCTATGACACGCCAGGCAGAAGTTTGTGATTTACTTTAACATTCTGTTGCTCATTTTGACACTTTTATTTTTCCTTTATTCTTTTATTCGTTTGGGTTTTTTTTTTTTTTAATATTTTTTCTTCTTTTTTTAATTTTTTTTTTAATTTTATTATTATTATTATTATTATTATTATTATTATTATTACTACTACTGTTTCTTGTTCTTTTTACTTTCATTTCTGATATATAATTAATTAAATGTCTATTATTTTCTCTCTCTCTCTCTCTCTCTCTCTCTCTCTCTCTCTCTCTCTCTCTCTCTCTCTCTCTCTCTCTCTCTCTCAAATCCTTTCGCTCTATTTCTTAGCCTCTGTCTTTCTTTTCTTTCTTTTTCTTTTCTTATTTCATTCAGTCGTTCATTTCTTCGTGTCGGTACTTATTTTAAATAATGCTGCTGTTGGTGAGTTTTCTAAGTGATGTAACACCTGTTTCAGTACGCTTGCCCTCCTTTGCTCTCTTTCTCATTAAAAAAAAAAATAAAAGGCCTCAAGATCAAAAAAAAAAAAAAATAAAATAAAATAAAAGAAAATAAAAAATAAAAAGATTTAAATTTGTTTTGCTTATCTCAGAACATATTGATTAATTTTCTACAAGATTACTAAATTAATGGGAATTTTTTTTTTTTTTTTTTTTTCTCGAAAATATGTATTAATCATTTATTAATTCTGACATTTATTCTTTCGAGAAAACCCACGATAATATTTTCAGTAGCAACAACCTTCCCACAGACAATGGGGGAAAATAATTAATTAAGACATGAGCTCTTGTTTGGATCGGGAAAAGTATAAAATGAAAATTAATAATGTAATACATATTTTTGTATTTGATATCCGCCGAATAACAGATTATTTTTATAAAGACAGTTCATAATTATTTTTATTTTAAATATATTATTATTATTATTATTATTATTATTATTATTATTATTATTGTTGTTGTTGTTATTGTTATCATTAGCACCATCATCATCATCATCATATATACCAAAAGTAAAACAATTATTTTATTACTTCCTTGGGAATTAATCCATTAACATATAAACATTCGTATGTAAACCATGCGTTCACAAACACACACACACGCACACACACACACACACATTCATAAATACCTCTCTGTCTACTTTACAAACTCTAATCAATCTGTCTGTCTGTCTGTCTGTATATCTCGGTTCTGCATAAACATTCACAGCTATAGACGTTCATACACCACAAATACACATTCATTTATAATTTCATTAAACATAAATATCAATATATATATATATATATACCATTAGCTGCACATAACCTTCACACACACACACACACACACACACACACACACACACACACACACACACACACACACACACACACACAACACACACACTCACACACAAACAATATATATATATATATATATATATATATATATATATAGGCCTACACTTTTATGTAATGGATTAGGATTAATCATAAAAATAGAGTAGCTCAGAAAGGATTATCTACTTATCGTCGAGATTTTGTAAAGGTTAAAGCGGTCACAGTTACTGGTTAAACTGGTCTTTGTAAGAGGTCAACCCGTTCTCGACCACTGGTCAAACTGGTCTGGATGGAAGTTTAAAACATTTTCGTTTACATGGGTTATAACACATATGTAGTTTTTTTTTTTTTTTCTTCTTCTTTTCTCAGTGAATTTTTGATTTTAGAATTTTTTGTTATTTGTTTATTTGCTTCACTGAGGGTTTGATGATGTGTTTATGTGTTTATTTAAAATTTATTTATTTGTTGTTAGTTCATATATTTAAACAACTTATGTGCAAATCTCTCTCTCTCTCTCTCTCTCTCTCTCTCTCTCTCTCTCTCTCTCTCTCTCTCTCTCTCATCTGTCTGTTTTCTCTCTCTCTCTCTCTCTCTCTCTCTCTCTCTCTAACTGTTGAGATGTCGAGATATTTTAATTATTATTTGCGTGTCTGTGTGCATGCGTGTGTATATGTGTATGTATGTGTGTGTGTGTCTGTGTGAGAGAGAGAGAGAGAGAGAGAGAGAGAGAGAGAGAGAGAGAGAGAGAGAGAGAGAGAGAGAGAGAGAGAGAGAGAGAGAGAGAGGCAGGAACTTAAAGAAAGATTTACAAATGCTATAAAGGGAATTATTTCTATTTATTAATCTTATAATCCTTTTCGTTCTTTTTCTTATTTAAATATATATATATATATATATATATATATATATATATATATATATATTATTATTATTATTAATTTTTAATTTTAATTTATTTTTACATTTTTATGTAGCAAAGCCGTTACCACAAAAGCATCGCATAATTTTTTTTTTTTTTTTTTTTAAACTACATTAGTAACATAAATGGAATAATTTAAGTGAATTTTACGCCCAGGATTAAGAAAATAATAATAACAAAAAATTATATCTACAATAAAATTTTACAATTTCATTTAAAAATAACCTATTTGGATATTTGGCCTAGCAGTCTGTTACATACTTTGGTGCATAATGAATACAATGAAAACAGTAATTTGCATTTTTATTTTCTGATCTGTCTAACAATAATACAAAATTTAACTATTATGTTTTACAATTAAATCAAAAATTGATTTATTGTTGTTACTGTTGTTTTTGTTGTTATCTTGTTTTTCTTCTTATTATTATTCTTATTATTATTGTTGTTGTTGTTGTTGTTGTTGTTGTTGCTGTTGTTGTTGTACTATTTCTTTAGGCGCCAACGAAAATATGTTTACAGCATTCATATGGTATTGAAGAATGAAACAAATAATTTATAAAGCTGCTAATATAGAAACTACCTTTTGTACAGGAGAATATAAAAATCATATATAGAGAGAG
>CM022677.1:17833439-17855939 GCA_012295275.1 Chrysomallon squamiferum
TTCATACGGGAACACAACACTGGCTGCACTACTAATCAATTGGACTTTTCTGAATCGTCCATGTCAGAAAATAATTTTTCGATCGCTTTTGCGAAGTCGCCAGGAAAAATATCGGCGGACTCTGACGAAATGGATAGCGCATCGTGTTACCTTAGCGAAACCGGAAAAAAAAAAAAAAAAAAAAACAGCGGCGGAAATTGTCGGAAATTAACGAAACGTTCATTACTAAATAAACGAAGAAGAAACAAATGATGATGATGATGATGATGGTGATGGTGATGATGATAAATAATAATAATAACAGTAATAATGACAGCAATAACGCCAGTAACATAAAATAAGAAACAACAACAACAACAACAATAATAATAATAATAGCAACTACATCAACAGTAATAATATTGATACTAAAAAAAAAAATATATAATAAACATCAATAATAACAACAACAATAATTATAATCATCATCATTATCATAATCACACTTCTACTACTACTACTACTACTAATAATAATAATAATAAAAAACAACAATCAACAACGACAACGACGACCAGAACAACAACACCACGCTGTTTCATTTCCATATTTTTTTGTTTGTTTTAATACACACGACACAGCAATTATTCTCTCTCACTCAGGGTTGCCCATTATTCTTCAGAATGCTGCCTGTGCTAATTGATTCGATAAGTTTTTCCACGACAAACCGTAGAGAGAGAGAGAGAGAGAGAGAGAGAGAGAGAGAGAGAGAGAGAGAGAGAGAGAGAGAGAGAGACTTTCATACTGACAATCCAGCCGACACACTCTCTCTGCAGAACGCGCCGTCTATTATAACGAATGGCAAAGCCGTGAAAAGTAAAGCTTTTAATATCTTTTCTCCCGTACCAGTTCACTATTTCCAAGCGCTAGTTAATAAAGCGAATATTATTATTCTTTCATCTCGTTTAGGTTTTTTTTTTTTTTTTTTTTTTTTTTTTTTTTCTTGCTTCACCGAACGCCCGAACGAACTGAACGAACGTTCGATAGTCGAGGCGAGACTAAGGTTTAAAAATATAAATAAAGGGGAAAACACTGTATGAAGGGAGAGCTTCGTGTAATGTTTAATAATGGTGGTGTTGTTGTTTGCTGTTTATAGGAGATAAACAGATGAGAGAGAGAGAGAGAGAGAGAGAGAGAGAGAGAGAGAGAGAGAGAGAGAGAGAGAGAGAGAAACTCCGTCCGCAAAAAAGCGAGAGAGAGAAGCGACACAAACACACACACACACGAGAGAGAGAGCGAGCGAGCGAGCGAGAGCTAGCTTAGCTATAAGCCAGGGTCACAGGTCACACGGAATGATGGGATTGCCGTGACGTCACTCGGTGAATGTTGCGTGCGTTTCAATAGAGAAAATAAAATAGTGGAGGGCTGCGATAAGCGAATCACACGAAAACCGGAGCGCGCTGTACGGAGGAGAGTGTGTGGTTGTTTTTTTGTATTTGACCAGACGACATGATTTGGATTTAGTCACTAACAGTCCTTCTTCACTTGCCTGACGTCGGTTTCGCTGTAGCATTCACGGCTTTATTACTACTACTACTACTATTATTATCATCATCGTCATTATTTATTATTATTATTATTTTATTTTATTTTTTTTAAAATATATATATACACGTATTCTTCTCGTCTGCGCTGAACGCAACTCACTCGGTGTACGGTGTTGTGATTGTATCGACTGATCAGTGGTTAGATACTGCAAAAAGGGATTCTTGTACACAGCTAGCTAGGTAAATCTTCGACCACGCCTTATTCTCGCGAAAGAAAAAAAACCACGACTACGACGAGCTTTTTAGAGTAGCGCTTCACCACCACCAACACCACCAACAACGACGACGACGAATACGACGACATAAACAAACAAGGAAACAAGCACCGTTGCTTTATCATCGTCAGCAGCAGCAGCAGCAACAACGACGACGACGAAGACGAGAAAGGCTTTATTGCAGCAACAACGACGACGAGGACAGCAAGTTTGACAAGAAGCGAGTTGGATGTTTTATTCACAATTTTATTTTTGAAAGAAAATTTTTATTTTTATTTTTTTTTATTGTAAAAGAAAAAAAAAAAAAAAAAAAAAAAAGAAAAAAAGAAAGATAAACAAATAACGAAGAAGGCGGGAAGTAGAAAATACACTTCTGTTTTCGTCTTGTTTTGACTGTTGCCTTTGACTGAAACATGCGATCAACCGATATGGCAAATGTGAGCGTCAACCACGGTGGAGTGGGTTCCGCCTTAAACACGGAGACTACGATAGCGCTAAGCCAGAGCATGGACTCGGTGAACACGACAGCAGAAGAAGAGGTAAGTCTCGAAATATTTTATTATTATTATTAATTTTTATATTTGTAAAAAAAAAAAAAAAAAAAATATTTTTAAATTTTTTTTTTTTTTTTTTTTTTTACATAAATTTTATTCGTATTCGGAAGAATTCCATCGTTGCTCCATCGTTAGAATCAAAATACTATTCTTTTATTATTATTATTATTCTTGTAAAGTACTATAGAACGATTATTTGATCCTACCCTAACCATGATATATTTGGTGTTAATTGCAAACCTTATTTAAATAAAATAAATATATAATAATAATAATAATGTATAAATATAATTTAATGGATTACATATAAAATTATAATACATAGAAATACACTATATATATATAATATTAAATAAATTTAATCTACTTGTAATATCGCAATTTTTACAGTGGCTTTAATTTTAAATGTACGAGTAATATTTAATTTTTAAAAGTCGTATATCTTTAGTTTTATAATTATTTTTATTTTAAATACATTTATGATATTAATTCGGCAAAAAGTTATTTAAAAAAAAAAATGAGTTTTTGATTATTATTTAATATAAAATTGTATATCTAACTCATTCATTATACGTAGGTCTAATGATAGAAATTAGTGAAATAAAAATAAAAAATAATAATAAATGAAAAGGCTATGATTTTTAATATATTTATTTATCTATAAATACATTTTTATTTCTTTTTATTCTTATTAAATCGTTAATTTCCATCTTTTCGATTTCGTTTGACTCATTTTAAAAACTCAGTAAAATTGCCTAGTCATAAAAAAAAAAAAAAAAAAAAAAATCATGTATGTCTTTCACACACACAAACAAACCAAAATGACTGCTAATATTAAAAACCTATACTACAAAATAAAAAATAATTGTTAAACAAATAATAAATAAATAAAAAATCCATGAAAGAGAACAAAACGACATTACCATCATAATCATTATCACATTTTCATTATCGCCATTTTATTATTTTATTACTATTTTTTTCACATCAATTTCATTCGTTTCAATCGTTCACTGCAGCGTTTACAAATCGCACAAATTCGTGAGGGGCGGAACCGCGCGCATAGCTCGTGCTGAAACGCTACGTCATTCTGGACCTTTGATCTGTCGTCACCAACAGAAAGTTCAATGTCAAAACTCCCCCCATACACCAAGAAAACAACCCTGTAAATTATAAAACAAAAATGTATAATTTTAACTAAAAAAAGGCTACAGGAAAAACAAACGAAATGATTAACCACACACCACCTATTGTTTCTGTTCTTTTAATTTAATTTTTTTTTTTTTGTGTATTGGCGTTCTTTAGTTTTCGTGTTAGTTTCTGGAACTTGTATCTGTTTAATTTTTTTTCTTCTTTATGTCTTCAGTTTGATTTAAATATTAACCTGTATGTGTTAAACACCTGATGTTTTGACTTTACCTAGGCTTAGTACAGGACTCTGGTTTATCAGTAGTTTTCATTTTTCAGAGTTTTATATAAGATTCATTACTACTAATACTACTACTACCACTATTACTACTACTACTACTATTACTACTACTTATAGCACACTTGTTATTAATATTATTAGTATTATTATTTATGCTGTTATTATTACTCAATTTACTGCTATACTTCTTATTATTACTTATGTTGCTGTTGTATTATTATTATTATTTTATTTGTTATTGTTATTAGTTATTATTCATATTTTTGCTACTTATTACTTTTTATTACTACTACTACTACTACTACTACTTCAAAGTGGTTTTATGCTGTTCAGCTAATATTTTTGGTTTTCCTTATTTTATTTTTTATTTTGTTTTATATCAATTTTATTTTTAATTTTTTAACTACTGCTATACTTTTTAACTATTACATTTGTAATTTGCTGTATTTATGGAAATTTATTTCTGAATTTCTGTATTTTTCTGAACAGCTGTCAGCTTGTTATAATGTTGTTTTTGTAACATGGGCTTCCATTTTGAAAAGTTTTCATCATACTCACACTTGTGTGTGTAATACTGGCTTGTGGTTCTGAACAATACACTCGTTAGCTTGGCTTCAAAATGGGCATTATTATGTTTTGGGACACTTTTTAGATTTTCCATTTTAGTTTAAATTTCATGGAGAGAGAGAGAGAGAGAGAGAGAGAGAGAGAGAGAGAGAGAGAGAGAGAGAGAGAGAGAGAGAGAGCGCGAGAGAGAGAGCGCATCTACTTTGACAAAAATGTATTGATTTCTTTAGTCTAAATTATTTATTTTTATTTTTGTTAATTTTATTTTTGAAACAGTTGTAAAATATCCTGACCAAATATGTGTCTGTCTGTGTGTATATGTATGTATATATATATATATATATATATACACACACACAGACATATACATATATACACACTACATACATACACACATATATACATATATACACACACACACATATATATACATGTATGCATGCATTTACATATTCATGTATGTATGTGTGATTGTGTCTGTTTGTATACAGGTAAGTGTGTATCATATCGGTACACACTTATAAGCATTCATTTCACAAAACACAATCAACACCAATATTAACATGTTACTAATGAAAACGTAAACACAGACGTTTGTAGCCAAAATTAATAAATATTTTTCTACTCATTAAAGGATCTTGTCACTTGTCCAAATATTATAAATCCATAAAGTTCTGGCAGCTAAATGACAGTCACTTGCCAGTAATTTTTGTATAAATAGTTGAAACAAGCCAATAACACAACGATAATAATATAAAATTTTAATAAAAAGGAAATTGCACTTGTTTTGTATAATTTAAACTTGTAACAAAACCAGTTGACCTAAGCTCTAATTACAATTTCTTTATTTTTTTTTGTTTTGTTATTCCTATTGTTTTTTGTTAGCATTATTGTTATTGTTGTTCTGGTGGATTTACTGTTATTATTATTGTTATTGTTATTATTATTACTACTGATACTATACATTATGTATAAAAACAGTCAATGTGTATGAAAAAAGCTATCTACATATTATTGATTTAAAATTAATATTAATTAGTTAATTTGTAAGAAAGGTGAAAATAAATAATTAATGAACAAAGAAAAAGTTATTAATAAGCATTTAAATATAAATGTGAATAAATGAATATAAAATGATACAAATATACAAATAAATAAATATACAAATAAATAAATAAATAAATAAATAAATGAATGTTTTAAAAATTATAAAAGTAAAAAAAGAAAAAGAAAAAAACTGTTTCCATATGTTTAACATTATTAAATTGTTAAATATGTAAAATATATAGTTTTCTTTTTCTTTCACTGTGTATGTGTGTGTGGTTTGCAAAACTGACCTTTTCACCTTATATATATATATTTTTTTTTTTTTTTCTGTATGTTTCATCTACATATTCATAATTTTTAATTTTTTGTTTTAAATAATAATAATAATCATATATATAAAACAAGAAGAAAAAGTAAAATAACCATGCTTCCAAAGTTACAAATTGTCAGCCCATGTTTGAAATTCAAACCAAATTCATTTTAATGTCTACACCACCTGTTATAAGAGTATCTGTCTGTCTGTGTGTGTGTTAGTGTTCATACAGATATATATATATATATACATACACACAGACATAGATATTACTTTTTCACATACACATTATACACTATTAGTCATAATTACATGCGTTGAATATCAATTTTATCAAACCTTTTATTTTTTTAATTCATTACATTATTGTATTTATGTATGTATGTATGCATATATATATATATATATGCATGCTGTGGATTATTTATGCAAATTAGTTGCCATGTGAGATTTTTTGTTGTTTTTTCTCAGCTAAATGGTCAATTGGGATTATCCTAATATGAGGGATTATCTAGGGGAGGGATTATGTAAAAAAAAAAAAAAAAAAAAAAAAGATTTTCTCTTTCATGCCAAAGGTTTAAGTCCTGCCGGGGTTTGTGTTAATCTGTTAATAGCAGTTAGAAAGATTTAACCTTATTTAGTAAGTAATTCATTGACATTGATACCGAAGCATAATGGACCTCGCCCCCCCCAACCCCCCCCAAAACCTGTAAAATCTCTCTCTCCAGAGTTGTATTTAATAGCTAATAATTTTTTTACGTATTTGTTCTTTTCACGTGATTATTATTTTTTTTTTTTTTGGCTGTAAATATTCTCTCCCCAAGGAAAGAAGATAAAATAAGTATAAAATATGAGTTAAAAAAAAAAAAAAAAAATAAAACATAAAGCTTTATAAAACTCCTATTTTTTAATTATTTATGTATATTTATTCTTAAATGTGATTATTTTTAGCAGTGGGCAAATTACCTGAGGAAAATAAAAATAAATTAAAAATAGTTTTATGACAGTGTGTTTGTTTGATGTGTGTGTAATTACTTACATATTTTTATTTTTAAATATGATTATTTTTAGCTTTAAGTCCTTGAACAATAAATAAATAAAACTAATAACAATAAATATAAATAAATAAATAAATATAAAGCTTTATAAAGCTCTTTTTTTTTTGTTATTGTTTTGATAGATATAATTATTTATATATTTTATCATATATTGGTTTTGGTTGTAAGCAAAAACCTAACCCTTGAAAAAAAAAAAAAAAAAAAATATATATATATATATAATCAGAACAGAAAATCTGTAATTATGTGTTTTTATTGTTAAACTGGACTTATTTTTAAATCCACATAAAATCTCAAAAAAAAAAAAATAAAAATAAAAAAATAAATCAAATGTCAAAAAGAACACACACAAAAACAACTTATCAAAAGCTGCTATTTTTAAAACATGTACAATTATTTATGTGTTTACCTTTAACGAGTGCTAATTTTAGCCCTAGGCTGCATCCTAGCCCCTCCCATTAAAAAACTCACCCACAGCTTAGTGATAATAATACACATTTAGGTTTGAATGTATGCAACTGTCTATTTAAGATTTTTAAAAAAAACCCAATAGAATAGAAAAGATTAAAAAAGGAACAGAATGAATTGCTACAAGAATTGCTTCTAATTACTGAGGAGCACTGGTTGGAAATGGAAAAAAAGCAGGAAAGAAAGAAAGAAAAAAAAAACACAGAGCATATCTTTTTATTAGTTGGAATGGAAGAGAAAAAAAAATAAGAAAAGTAAATTTGGGTGAAATTGTTCTCACTGACTTGATACAGTAAAAAGTGTAAACTGGTGGGTTATATATACATACTCACTCACTCACTCACTCACTCAACATCTGCATTCACCCAAACAATAACTGATCACCCACCAACCCTCACATACCCTCACCCACACACACACACACACACACAGACACACAGAGACACAGACACAGACACAGACACACACACACACATACAGACACACATACAGACATTTAATCTTTCCATCTACTCTAGAACTTATCTAGTTGCCTTTTCATCCCCCACTTCACCCCATACACCCACCCACATCACCTGACCGAAACACTCCACTAACCAACCTCTGGTTAATAGATTATACTTTATTATGATTATTATTATTATCATTATTATTATCATCATCATCATCATCATCATCATCACACAGGCTTAAACAATACAAAAACAAATCTGGACAAGAAATGTCAACAGTTACATCAGTAAGCCCCCTTTCTTTATTTTCTTTTCTTTTTTTTTCTTTCTTTCCCTGAAACAACTTTTAATTCCATCCGTCCATCCATCCATCCATCCATTTATCCATTTGTCCATTCATGTCGAAGCCTGACTCTCATTTTCAAGCAAAAACAAACTTGTACTTCTGTATCACTAGATCTATGATATCTGCCCCCCTCACCCCCCTCCCTCCCCTCACTCCAGCATGACACCCTCTCGTATTGAATATCTCTCGTATTGTTCGGGGCTGAGCTAATCTTTAAAGTATAGTCAAAGTACACTGATACTTTGAGTTGGGGAAACAAAAGGGTGATTAGGAATAAAATGACATGAACAGCCATGTTAATCAGGCCTGTGTCAAAGGTCAGTATGTTATCATGTTTTTTTTGTTTTTTTTTTATCATATAGATATGTGTGTGTGTGTGTGTGTGTGTGTGTTACAGCTGATATTATATACCTCCATATAAGAAAGATATATAACTTTTAAAAATTTTATTTTTATTTTTTCATTTTTTTAAATTTGATGCTGTTTTAAAAATAACATTTATAATGTATTAATAGCTGGGTCAAAGGTTATTGCAGTCTGTTGCATTTCTTTATTGTTATGTGGAGGTGTGTGCATGATATTAGTCACATTATATGTGTATATATAAATATTTTTATAATTTAATTTTTTTGTGTGTTTTATCACAGATAAAATATACACTCCTACAGAGAGAGAAAGACACACATACATACATACGTACATACATACATAATACATTCACACACACACACATGCATATATAATCAGTATTTACAACACGAGCTTGCTTGTGTCAGACAAAAACCACATCCTATAAAACACAAGAACACATAAACAACCAGAAACACAAGGAAAACTGAAAACCCAGCCAGCCTGGGTCCATAGCATGCAGGCTTTTATTTTACAGTCTGATTCGTGTTAAATTATTTATTTTGAAATGCATAGTTTACTTGAGATAGTATCAGGTTTCAAGAACACTCACCAAGTGGAATATTTACATTGTTATGTATGGAACAGGGGACGATAAAGTAAAAGAGAGAGAGAGAGAGAGAGAGAGAGAGAGAGAGAGAGAGAGAGAGAAAAGAATAAAGGAAGAGAATGAAGGAAAGAGGGAGAAATGAAAACAAAGAGAAAGACAGTGATAGAAAGACAGAAAAAAAACGACAATGATAAAATACTGAAACTAACAATAATTATAATAATAATAACAATAACAATAACAATAATAATAATAATAATAATAATAATAATAATAATAATAATAATAATAATAATAAACACCGTATTATTATTTTAAAAGAAAACAAACAAAAAAACATCTCTTCTGTCATTACCATCTGCTACATAATAAATACATTATTAATACAGTGTGTTTGTGTGTGCGAACAGAATTAAAAACAACTATGACGAAACTTGTTATTGACAGTTGCACAGTGTAACACAAATATTGTTTTACAATGTTAAATATTTTCACAATGAAAACAGTGTTCAACATTGTAATTCTGTATTACTTTGTTCTTTGTATCATTTTTTTTAATTTATTTTTTATTTTTTTAAACGGTTGTAAATTGTTGGATTAAATGTAGACAAATACTGAAGGTGGAAACAACTAAAGGGAACAAATAATTCAGTGAAAACAAAAGATACAGAAAATGTAATCTGCATGAATAATTGGAACAGAAACATGCAAAAAACAGATTCAGAAATGCTTACCTGTATAACATATATACATACATACATACATTTAAAGATATGTACATTTGTCTTTCTTTCTCTCAAACTTCATATACATAAGTAAATGCTCTCTCTCTCTCTCTCTCTCTCTCTCTCTCTCTCTCTCTCTCTCTCTCTCTGTATTTTCCTCTATATGTTAAGGTCCATATAAAAGAATGCTTGCTGCTTATATAAAAAGGAGTAACCCTGAAGAATTTATTTCATTCACATTATCCCTAACCATAAATACATGTGTATCACTCTCTCTTTAAATTCCAAATATTTAAGCATGAAAAAAAAAAAAAAATTTAATAAAATATTCTTTCTTAGAAGAAGATGGAAAAAAAAAAAAAAAAAAAAAAAAAAAAAAAAAAAAAAAAAAAAGAATTCTTGAAGAATTAGATCAAAGAAGAATAAATCCTTTCAGTCTTAATTAAATAACAAGCCGTCTGGCCCTGATTCGTATTTGTGGGTCATTAAAGACTATGGTATTACCTCAATCCTTGTAGAACCTTCTAAATTAACACAGACATCGTGATAATTCTAGACAATTCTATTTAGAATTTTTTTTTTTTTTTTTTTTTACTGTTGTCAAAAATGTGTGTGTGTGTGTGTGTGTGTTTTTTTTTTTTTTTTTGCACCTTTCCTTTTAGTATTTTCCAATTAATAGAGGCATCTTTATAGATTCTCTCTGTTTTTTATTCTCAACATCAAAGACTAGTAATTTTTGCTTAATGTACACTTGTAGCAGGAATATGATATCATTTACCTCAGTCCTTGTAGAACCTTCAATTAAAACAGCCATTGCAACAGTCTCTCACTTTTTTTCTGTCTCATTATTATAACCATTAATGTTGTATAATAGAAAGATATATATATATATATTTTTTTTTTTTTCTTGTAGAACATTACAGTTCAAAATCACATTCATCATAATTCTAATTTTTCTGGGTTATTTTTATTTTTAATATCATCCAAATTTTTTTTTTAATTCTGTGTTTAATTTTTTTATTTATTATTAAAGGAATTCCTTCTAGTACCTCCCTATTTAAACATGCATCTAGATAAATTCCTCTCTCTCTCTCTCTCTCTCTCTCTCTCTCTCTCTCTCTCTCTCTCTCTCTCTCTCTCTCTCTCATCATCATCATCATCATCATCATCATCATCATCATCAAATGTTATATTTTCACCTGTTATTTATTATAATAGAAATATACTTTTCATATCTTTACTCATTTTTCTTCTTTTTTTTCTTTTTTCTTTTTTCTTTTTCCATTTCATAATTCATTCAATGAGCTCCTCTTAATTTATTATTCATTTTTATTTGTTTGTTTTTAAAAATTTATTTACTAGCCCATAAAATACATCACCTCACATAAACGATCCTGCTAACAGTATTTTTCAGTACATTTCTACTCCAAGCTGCTATTTAATAACCCATTAATTCCTTTTTTTTTTTTTTTTTTTTTCAATCCCTTATTTTAAATACGGAATTAAAACTGTTAAATTTAGAACTAATAGCATAAACAGGTATAAAAACAGACACTGGAAGGTGTGTCATAAGAGACTATTAAAAATAAACATTAAATACATTTTCAATTAACTAAGACATCATTAAATAAAGAAAATTACCACGAAAGGAGTGTCTCTGTGTAATCTATTAAAGTAATATATTGGTGCGTGCGTGTGCAATATTGAATTTTAATACACGGTATTAAGTTAAATGGGTATGCACTAACTGGAAAGGTCTATAAAATGTGTTTTATTTTCATACTTTCATATGATTTATGTGTGCAGTTATGTTCAATTTGTAATAGAAAATAAAAAAGGTAATGATTATTTTTCTCTAGAATTTGTGTTTTGCTGTGTCAGTAAAGTGTTGTGTTAATGTGTATCACGTTTAGAAATAAAATATTTTATATGTGAGTCCTTCTGTAGCATATTAATTTATATAAAATCTCTCTCTCTCTCTCTCTCTCTCTCTCTCTCTCTCTCTCTCTCTCTCTCTCTCTCTCTCTCTCTCTCTCACACACACACACACACACACACACACACACACACACACAAATATGCAAAAAGCCCCCCCAAACACCCCCACATTCTCCTATCCCCCCCCAAAAAAAAAAATCCACACAAAACAAAGCAAAACAAAAAATAATCACTAATTCTTCTGATCAGTCAGTTACCTTGGTAACAACTGACCAGATGTACATATTTGACCACCGTCCAGGATGGGAAAAAAAGAAAAACACAGAAAAGAATCCTCACTGTTTGTACAGACACACACACACACACACACACACACACACTGAGTAAACATTTGTTTACTCTGGCAGTGCTCGTGTTTACGTATGAAATCACTTGTTTACACAGAAAACAAATGATTTGTGGTGTACATTGTATTGTGTAGTGTACGTATGTCATCATTTCACTGTTGGGTTAATCAGCTTATAGTTCAAATGTGCACCCACAGGTTAATTTGGTTTGTTGTGTGTGCCCTGCTGGGATTGTGGACTCCCTTGTCTTGAAGGTGTGGTTGAATGGGAGAGAGGGAGAAGATATGGGAAAAGGGAGGGGGAGGGATGGAAATGTGTATGTGTGTGTATTGAGAGAGAGAGAGAGAGAGAGAGAGAGAGAGAGAGAGAGAGACAGACAGACAGACAGACAGACAGACTTTTTAGTTTTTATGTACATACAATTTGACTCATTTCGCTCTTTTTCTGTCTCTCTCCCTGTCTCTGTCTGTCTCAGATTCACTCACTCACTCATTTTATCCAAGATTGTTCCATTCAGTTCTTTTTGGAAAAAAATAAAGCAAAACAAAGAAACAACAACAAGAAAAGTAAAAAAAAAATAAAAAAAATAATAATAAAACAAAATAGTAATAATAGTAATAATAAAAATAATAATAATAAATAAAAATAACTGATATACCCAAAATTAAAACGTCTGGTAATGGTTTGTCTGTGTCTATATATATATATATAATTTTCAGTTAAAAGCAACCATTAATAGCATTAACCAGTCTATATAATACAACAACACTCTTCATTATTTCATCATCATCATCATTTATCCTGTCATTTGCCTGGAACACACACAGACAGACAGACAGACAGGCAGACAGATACACAGACACACAGAGCAGTTTAAAACAGAAGATAACTTCTTGAAGCAAAGGTAACTTGGTTCGAGAATACTGCAGTAAGCGGGGTGTTTAGATGTTCAGACAGACAGACAGACAGACAGACAAAATGAGTATGTAGTTAGAAAATGTTTTTCTGTTTAGTAGGAAATACACAGAGTCATGGATATTGAATGGACAGAGAGTGTAAAAATCTTATTTCATGACTAATAATAATAATAATAATAATAATAATAATAATAATAATAGTAATAATAGTAATAATAATAATAGTAATAATAGTAATAATAGTAATAGTAATAGTAATAATAATAGTAATAGTAATAATAGTAATAGTAGTAATAGTAGTAATAGTAATAGTAATAATAATAGTAATAGTAGTAATAGTAATAGTAATAATAGTAATAATAATAATAGTAATAATAGTAATAGTAATAATAGTAATAATAATAGTAATAATAGTAATAATAGTAATAGTAATAATAAGATAGAAATAATAGTAATAGAATAAAAATAATAACAATAATGGTAAAATAAAATAAATAAATAATAATAAATAATAATAAGAAGAAGAAGAAGAAGAAAAAAGAAACAAGCAAAATAAATAAATAAAATAAAATTAAATAAAATTAAATAAAATTATACAAATAGACAGATATTCAGATAAACACATTTCGTGGAATTTTTCAAAAAAAAAAAAAAAAAAAAAAAAAAAAAAAGAAAAAAAAGATAAAATAAATAAATAAAACATTGATATAGCGTTTAAAAAAGGAACATTATTATATTTACGTAAACAGAAATTTGAGCGAGATCTGCAGACAGATGATACAGCATGGATTTTTTAAAATAAATCTGTCCTTGAAACAAAGGTGAACTGGTTTACAGTGTTTCAGTGGGCCTGCACTGAAGTGAAAATAAACAGGGACAGTTTAAATAACAAAAAAAACTGTGCAAATTTGAAAGATTTTTCTCAATGGATTTAGTGATTTTTTTTTTTTTTTTTTTTTTTCTGAAAATTGGGAAAAGAATTATGAAACCTTCAGTCATTATAATATATGACTGTTTATTTCTAGGTTCTGTGTGTGTGTGTGTTTTATATATGTATGTATATGTATAATACTGATTATAGTAACATACAGGCATTCTGTTATGTCATACAAGAAGCATTTCATTAATACTGTGACATATGTTTAATAAACTACAGTTACTGTTACATTATATATATATAACACATCTGTGAAATATGATGTAGAAATTATATATGAAATATCTCCACTTATCTATCTATATGTGCATATATACATACATATATATATATATACACACATACATATTACAAAAGATATTGTAATATTACATTATTCCATCATATATATGTCTGTACAACACCTCAACCCATGACATAACAACAATAACAATAATCATTTCTCTCAGCATTTTCCCACAAGTTTCATCTGAATCTTTCTCACCATGCATTCATTTCCTTTACAAACCCAAACCCCTACCACCTTTGAAAAAAAAAAAAAAAAAAAAAAAAAAAAAAAAAAAAAAAACCCTCACAATACAACAACCACAAATACAGACACATTTATATGGCCTTCGTCTCGTATCTCTACTTTTGTTGTGGAATATATTTATTATCATACCCTCTGTTGTGAAATTAAAAGTAATGGAGTGCCAGTGAGAACTGTGGCTGTTTTCTTGTATTGCTCTCAATTGTTTGTCGATAAGAGTGCTTTACATTCATTTAAGACCCGTGAATGACGAAAGGAATGAAAGAAAGAAAGAATAAAAGAAAAATAGAAAGAAAGAAAGAAAGAAAGAAAGAAAAGACTTCGGTTTTGAGTGTCGTAAAAAGAAAAAAAAAAAAAAAAAGATTTTGAGTCTTGAAGAGAAATAATGTCGCAGTTTGATGAGGAAGTAGTGATTTGTTTATTGGTTTTGCGACTTTCAAGATGACAGCTGGAAATTAGCTGATAAAGAGTTAATTTTTGTTATTATTGTTATTACATGTACATGTGTGTGTGTGAGTGAGTGTGTGTTTGTTTGTTTGTATTGCAAAAAAAGGGGGTAATTATATTGTATATATACAGGATAGCTAATTTCTTTCAGTTGGAAAGTGAATGTGTGTTCGAAAAGAGCTAATTATATTGTATATAGGATAGTTAATTTAAAAAAAAAAAAATATATTCTATTAGACATGCATGTGTGTATTGGTTCAAAAGGGTTAATTATATTATATACAAGATAGTTAATTTTTATTTTATTTTGTTGGAGATGAACGTTTGTATGTATTTTAGAAGGAGTTTATTATTGTTAGGAAAAAAAGATATATTTTTCTATTAGAAATGAATGAATATTTTTACCTCACATCAGCTGAACTGGTAACCATATATTCAATACATTTCTCCCCCCCCACCCTATAACAGATGTTTAATAATAAATTTAAAAAAAAAAAAAAAAAAAAAAAAAAAAAAACTACATTTCTAATTTTAAATGTGGATTAACAAATAAATGAATTAATGAATAAATGAATTAATAAATAAAGGCTTACTTATGCTATGTATGAAATAGTTTTTTTTTAATTGTTTTGTTTATTTCATTTTTTTTTTTTCTTCTGTTAGATGTTAATGTATGGTTTGCAAATGGTGTACAGAATTATTAAGTTTTTTTTTTTTTTTGTCTGTTAGATATCAATGTATGTGAGTTGTTAAAAACCTTGATTATACTGTATACAAAAGAGCTGACTTATTTTCTATTAAACCATCTCAGAGTTTTGTCTTGTAAATAGTTGACATTCTGCATCCAATATATAAAGAGTTAATTCTTGTTTCTATTATATATGTCTGCCTCTGTGCTGTAGAGGGTTAATAGTCTGTGCACAAGATAAAAAAAAAAGGTTAATTTTTTTTTTTTTTAAATTGTTAGATTATGAATGTATTTATGCTGCACAGAGTTAATTAGTGTGTATAAGAAAGTTAAAAAAAAAAATTTTTTTTTTTTTAGTTGTTAGATTATGAATGTATCGTTGTTGTAGAAGGTCAATTAGTCTGTGTATACGAGATAAAAAGGGTTAATTATTCTGAATATACATGACATGAAGTTATTTATATGTTGTTTTTTTTTTTGTTTTTGCTACATGTATTTTCTAGACACATCTGTGTTTGTATATTTGTCACTGTTTCTTCTGGTAACACTTCTCTAAGTCTCTCTCTCTCTCTCTCTCTCTCTCTCTCTCTCTCTCTCTCTCTCTCTCTCTCTCTCTCTCTCTCCCATCTCCATCATACATATAAAACACACACCCAGATAAGTATAAGTGTCTGTATGTGTGTGTGACACAGCTACACACTCACAGACACCATTGCTCCAGAAGCAACTACAACCGCAACATAAAAACAACAAAAAACAACACTGTGTCAATATTTCTAATCAAGCATGGAGAGGTTTCATTTCCAAAATTCTCACAGGAAAATCTATAATTAATAAATAACTTTTTTTCCTTTTTGTTTTTTTTATTCCTTTGTAGCTGTTCTTCATGCTGTTTTTATTCTTGTTATTAATGAATTATTTATGTTGTCACAGCTTCATTATTATTCTTATTGTTATTAGTTATTAGTTGTTGTTATTATTCTTATTTTTCTTATTTTCTTACTGTTATTATTATTAAATCTATTATTGTTGTTATTATTAGTATTATTGATATTATTATTTTTATTATTATTGTTATTATTCTTGTTGTTGTTGTTGTTGCTACTCTTACTACCATTACTACTACTAGTCCTATTGTAACCATTACTACAACATCACTGTCATCATCATCATCATCACAATTATTAACACTGCTGGTGGTTTTGCAACAACAAAAACTGCAGGTACAACAGCAGCATCATCATCAACTACAACAACTACTACTACCACTACTATTATTACTACTACTGGTCTTGTTATTGGTCCAAGTTCAACTAGTGTTACAACTTCTCATCATCATCATTATTGTAATTATCATCATCCTCATCTTCATCATTATCATGATTATTATTATTATTACTACTACTACTACTCCAACAAAAGCAAATTAAATGCCACTCCCCCCTCTCAAAAAAAAAAAAAAAAAATTCTGTGGGAGTAAAAGTGCACTTTGACCTCCTGCCCCCACCCCCACAAACCCCCCACACCACACACACTTTGGCAGGTAAACAAACGAAGACTAACCTATAGAAAATAAACCAGGTGAAATTTTACTTGAGTGACCCCATCATCACCACGCTTGAGCGAATTCCTTAGACTGGCAACACGGTGGTTGGCTTTTGGTCCAAGCCTCATCTTCATCTTCGCTTCAGTGCAACACATTAGCAGAAACCAGTCAAGTCGAAAAAAAAAAAAAAAAAAAAAAAAAAAAAAGTTTGGCAACTTCTCTTCTTTTCTTTTTTTTACTTCTTTTCTATTTACCTTTAATGAGGTGTACCTTTTTTTTTTTTTTTTTTTTTTTTTTTTTTGAAAACAGGTATATTAAATTGATGTGTGGACATTGTTAGACTAGTCATGTAGGTTATATTTTTTTTTTTTTTTTTTTTTTTTTTTAAAAGAGTTTTTTGTGATGACTCACAAGTTTATAAAAGAATTGGAAAGATGCAGTTTAAGTGTTTCGATGGGAAATAAAACTGGTTTTAACCAGTTTATAAATAGCTTTCAGTGAATGTGTGTGTGTGTGTATGGGGGACAGGCTTTCATACTTTTATGTGAAAATGAAGATGAAAAGAAAAAAAGAAGAAAAAAAAAGTAATGTTGGCATCAAGGAAGTAATAATAATAATGATGATGATGATTATGATGACGATAAGTTATAAATATGATAATAATGATGATAATAGTAGTTGTAGTAATAATAACTAAAATAGTAATGGTAAAAGTATATTAATAATAATGATAATTATAAATATTAGTTATAAGTTTTAATGATGACACACTAGTAGCAGTAGTAGTAATAGTAATAATAATAATGATGATGATAATGATAATATTAATAATAAAACTTAATTATGATGAAAGTAGTAATGATATTCATAATAATGAAATTATAATAAAAAATAATAACAGTGTTATAATAATAATAATAATATTAATGTTATATTGCTAGAAATCAGAACACTATTGGGAACTGATCTCAAGACCCTGTGTTTCTCATTCCACTGCAGTTTAAATTTGAAATATTAAAACTACTTAACACTAGTTAACGTAATTTCTATCACATTATATTATTAGTGTATTAAAAAAGCCATCATTATATAGGTCAGTGTATTAAAACCCTGTATTGCATATCAGTGCATTAAAAAGACATAATGAATGTCAATGCTTCAAAGAACACCACAGTTGAAAGAGATGTATTACAAAATTGTTTTTTACATCTGTGTATCTCTGTATGTAGATATTAGTGTTTTTTTTGGTCATTAGCAAGCTTTGAGCCCAGCACCTGTTGAGGCGTAGGTGGTAATATATTAAAGCTGAACTGTAGTCGAGTCAGTTTTAGATTAGATATTAAATACATGCATGTAAACATACTAACGCTAAGTCTCTCTGTCTATATATATTTTTTAACTACATCTCTCTCTCTCTCTATATATATATATCTCTAACCTCTTTCTGTCTGTATCTGTCTCTCTCTCTTTCTCTACCCTCCTTTCTCTCTCTCTCTCTCTCTCTCTCTCTCTCTCTCTCTCTCTCTCTCTCTCTCTCTATATATATATATATATATATATATATATCTACCTCTACCCTCCTTTTCTGTCTCTCTCTACATATCTCTCTCTCTCTCTCTCTCTCTCTCTCTCTCTCTCTCTCTCTCTCTCTCTCTGCAACTAATTATTTAAAAGTACACTTATTTTAACACATGCTATGAATGTATATTTTAATTTTATTATGGATGTACTGAATTTGAATTAAAATTCAATTACTTATGAATTTCAAACACGTTTAAATATTTGCATACAACATGAAATTAATCGATTTTGTTTTATGTGGTTATTAAACAGACATTTAGACAGAAACAAAAAGACAATCAGAATAACAGAAAAAACACACCCACCTTAATTGTACATTCTAGTCTCATGTAAGCAAACAACAATAAAAAAAAAAAAACAACTACAAAGAGAACAACAGCAACAAAACAACAACAAAAAATAAAATAAAATAAAACGAATAAATAAATAAAAATATAATAAAATAAAACAAAATAAAAAAAATAAAATAAAATAAAATAAAATAAAATAAAATAAAGTAAAATAATATAAAATAAAATAAAATAAAATAAAAAACATATCTAGATTATGACCACTAATGGTTATATTATATTATTAAACTTACTTTTATACTTGTGTGTGTGTGTGTGTGTGTGTGTGTGTGTGTGTGTGTGTGTCTCTCTCTCTCTCTCTCTCTCTCTCTCTCTCTCTCTCTCTCTCTCTCTCTCTCTCTCTCTCTGTGTGTGTGTGTGTGTATGTGTGCATCTTTGTGTTTTCTGTGTGTATTTAACATTAAAATTAGTATTCACCACATACATGTGAATAATGAATAAATATTTAATGAGTGTGATATACGAAATATTGCACTGTCATTGTACTGCTTGACATTAGAAAAGCTCATTATTCACTGCATGCTCTGCAGTGCTTTTACATTACTTGATATACAAAAGAAAATTGGTTGTATGCTGTTGATAATAAACTCAAATAAATTAAACATAAACTGACAACCAAGTAATAATAATAATGATGTCAAAAATGGTTTTAAAGATTTTTAATGCATGTAAAATAATTATATTTGATGTCTGTTAGGTTTGTTGTGTGTGTGTGTGTGTGAGTGTGTGTGAGAGAGAGAGAGAGACAGAGACAGAGACATACATGTGTGTGTTGTATATATATATAATATACATATGAGAGAGAACAAATGTGTATGTGTGTGTATGTGTGTGTGTGAGAGAGAGAGAGAGAGAGAATTATACAGAGATACGAGATTTATAGAAAAATTCAACAATGTATATATATATATATAGAAAATACACACACACACAATGAGTCAAAAACAGATAAATGAAAAGAACAACAATCAGACAACCACACACACACACACACAGACACACAGACACAAAAAGAAAAGAAAACGACACCAACAACAAACACAACAAAGAAATATCTGCGACAGACAACAAGTAATCACAGTGTGAACAACAACAACAACAACAGAAAAGAAACACTCGTAGATATTTCTCTTACAATAATCTACAGCGAGTCGCGGAAATTTGAAGTGGATTACTGTAGTTGCTGGTTGAAAAGGAAGCAGGCATTTCGTAGCAGGAACTAATTAAGAGTTCAGTGTTGAGAACAAGAGGAAGTGGCAGGGGGCGCTGCAGAGCAGTACCGCACAGAATGAGAGGAGAGGCTGAGAGTGGAGGAAATTGGTTTTTGAAAAAAAAAAAAAAAAAAAAAAATTTCTTTTTTTAAAATAAGATGTTTCAGTTTGTAATTGTTTTTGAATATCTTTCATTTTCTTTCTTCTTTTTATTATTTTTCTTTTTTTAAAATTTGTTTTTTAAATTAAAATATTTCTCTGTTTAACTTCAGTCCGCTATTTTTTTTTTCTGTGCATTTTTAAATTTTGTTTCCAATTATCTTCGAACATTATACATTTAACATATGAACAGCACACATTTCTTTCTTTTTCCCCACCTGATTCCAAACTAAGTACTCTGCACACTATTTTTTTTCCCAATCTAACTGTTTCCCCACTACATCTTTACCAACACCACCACCACCACCACAACAACAACAACGAGTTCACACTATACTAATTCCAGGAGGAAGTAACTCTAATTACCAAAAAAAAATGAAAAAAGGGGGAGGTAACTCCAAGCCCATCTCGGTGGGGAAGTAACTGTTTGGCGAAGCTCGTGAATGACACATTAATGGCTATTATTCATCCTCAGACTTGACTTGATGTATTTCAGTTTCGACTGGTCGCGTGTTTCGAACCATTAAAGTCCCCGGGAAACTTCGCTGGCTTTTTCTCCGACCCGCAATTTTCATTTCATATGTGATCATCATCATGGAGGCTGAGCCAAAGACTCCATTTTGTAATAACAGCTTTTTGAAAGTTTGATTAAGAAAAAAAAAAAAGAAAAAAAGAAAAAGAAAAAAAACCTCTCAATACAGTGTGACTATAAAACGGTTGTTGCCATGGAATTTTTTATTTTTTTTATTTTATTTTTTTTATTATTTTTTTTTTTCACTACAATCATATGAAGTGATTGTCTTTATGGGAAATAATCATGCAATGATAGTGGGAGATGATATTTTAATTGGGGAAAAAAAAAATAAAAAAAAAAAAAGAAATAGGATGTTTTTTTTATTTGAAAATAGTCTCTTTCATGTCTGTGTTGGTAGATATATATTTTTTTTAATTAGAAGAAATTTTTTTTCTTATATATATGTTTGTTTTTATACTAATTTTATATTATATTTTAGTAATTTTATTTAATATATTTTTGTTTTTTATATTTATATACTTTTGTTTGATAATTTTAATAACAAAATTATTCACTTCAAAAACAAAAACAACAAAACTGTTTACAATTGTTGTAATTCTTTTATTTGTAATATTGCTCTCACAGTGCAGTGCAAAGATTTAACAAACAACAACTCTGTGAAACAATGTTAGACAGTGTGACAATGATAGAACAGTTTGTAACAATGTAACAATGATAGAACAGTTTGTAACAATGTAACAATGACAGAACAGTTTATAAGTGTAACAATGACAGAACACTTTATAACAATGTAACAATGATAGAACACTTTATAACAATGTAACAATGATAGAACACTTTATAACAATGTAACAATGATAGAACAGTTTATAACAATGTAACAATGACAGAACAGTTTATAAACAATGTAACAATGATAGAACACTTTATAACAATGTAACAATGATAGAACAGTTTATAACAATGTAACAATGATAGAACAGTTTATAACAATGTAACAATGATAGAACAGTTTATAACAATGTAACAATGACAGAACAGTTTATAACAATGTAACAATGATAGAACAGTTTATAACAATGTAACAATGATAGAACACTTTATAACAATGTAACAATGATAGAACACTTTATAACAATGTAATAATGATAGAACAGTTTATAACAGTGTAACACTGACAGAACAGTTTATAACAATGTAACAATGATAGAACACTTTATAACAATGTAACAATGACAGAACAGTTTATAACAATGTAACAATGAAGGATCAGTTTAAAACAATGTTAGAAAGTGTATTACAATTTAAAGCAAGAAAAGCTACAGAAAAAATGGTTAAATGAAGATAACAAAACAAAAAATATTAATAGAAATATACAGTTTAATGACTCTTCATTCATCTCTCTCTCTCTCTCTCTCTCTCTCTCTCTCTCTCTCTCTCTCTCTCTCTCTCACTCACTCACTCACTCACTCACACAGGAACAAGCAGGTCTGTGTTCTGTCTTCCAGCTTTCTGATTTCCTCTAATTGATAACACATGGTTATATTCACTGTTCATCTCTTTACACCCCACCTAATTTGGTTTGTTGTTTACAAGT
>CM022677.1:17860939-17863439 GCA_012295275.1 Chrysomallon squamiferum
AAACTGACCTACAACAAATCTCTCTCTCTCTCTCTCTCTCTCTCTCTCTCTCTCTCTGTCTGTCACACAGACACAGATATCAACAACAAAAAGAAAAAGAAAAAAAACAAAAACAAACAGAAGTGACGTTTAACACGCACTCTGATATCCCATGACTGATGGTGTATTAACTTCTGAATCCTTCACTGTTCATGTTCTACAAGTGAAACCCTCTCTTTCTTTGATGGCGTGTTTCAGACATTTCTCTCTCTCTCTGTGTGTTTGGGATACCCTACCTCCTTGTTTGTTGTTGCACTGAAACACCAACTCCATCAAGCATTTATGTAGACAGGAAATATTGTGGGTTGAATGTTTGTTATGAGAGGCTTAGGAATTTTGATGAATGTCTAAGCTTTGTCGAGTGTACCAAGCACTGTATGTTTCAGATACATGGAAGATATGTTGATATATAAATACACGTTGATTATAAAGCTGTAATGCACACACCTATTGTAGTACACTGGCTTCATGTTCCAATGTTTTTGAGTTTTGTTTTGTGTAAATTCTGAAAGACAGAGACAGAGACAGACAGAAAGACAGACAGACCTATTTATTAACACAGAACTAATGATCTGACATACTCAGATACTGACTAATCCTTTTGGCATAGTAACTGATCCACTGACATACACGGACTAATCATTTAATATACCAGCATTGTTTTTAGCACAGCTAAGCAACACTCTCTGGTTATATCATTTGCACAGAACAGTAACATGCTTGGATCATAATGGAGGCTGTTCGGATCTCTATGGAGATGTGTGGATCATAATGGATGCTGTTTGGATCTCTACGGAGATGTGTGGATCATAATGGATCATAACCCTAACAACATCTTGGACTGATAATCCACACTGTTTATTTACGATCCCCCAGAACAATTGACAATATAGATTGTGTCCAGGAAAGGCGTGCATGAACCCTCGGAGGCCCCATTTGTCTACCGATTTATCTGACTGAATGATCAATAAACCAAGTAGACTGATGAAACATGTAGACTGACTGAAATAGATAACCAGAGTAGACTGGTTGATTGACTGACTGTTTGATAAAATAAGTAGATTGACTGATTGATTGATCAAACAAGTATATTGATCTATTGATTAAAACAAGTAGACTTATTTTCCACTGACAAAAACCAGAGGAGACTGAACGACTGGTAAAACCAAGTAGATTGACAAAATGAGTAGACTGACTGATAGGTGAAAAGAAGTCGACTGATCAATCAGTCAGTTGATAGAACAAGTAGACTGAGCTATTTATGAACAAGTAGAGGAAACGATTTATCGATAAAGCAAGCTGATTGATTGATTGATTGATAAACAATAGATTTTGATAAACAGATAGATAGACCGACAGATAAAACAAGTAGATTCATCGACAGATAAGCGCAAGTAGACTGACTGATCGATCTGACAGATAAAAACCCAAGCAGATTGATCGATTGACAAAACAAGCTCCGAGAGCTCTCATTTCCTCCGCGTCCATTGCTCTTCACGGCCGAGCGATCAATACTTCCACTTCAACTGACCATTGTCCATCTATGTCCGACACTGTCCGTCTGATGTCCAGCAGGAGTACCGAGGTTACAGCTATTAGCGTCCAGCTAGCGTCCATCTGTGTCAGTGTAAATAACAGTCGTTTACGGACAATTATTACCAGTACCTGAGAGTCTGTCTGTGTGTCTGGTGATGCGAAACCTGACATGATCAGTGTAGCGTAAATCAGCGGGTTGGATGGTTGGTCACAGGTGGGTGGGTGACGATGCCAGGCAGTCGCGGTGGTGGTGGTGGTGGTGTCCAGTCATGTGTGACAGGTGTGTTTTTCGGGTAATTACAGGTGCACAACGATTTTCTCGTTGGTTTCCGTGTGAACGGAGGTGATTAGACCAAGAAAAAGAAAAAAAAAAAAAAAAAAAAAAAGAAAGGAAAGTGACAGTAAAGGTCTCTGTGTGTGTGTGTGTGTGTGTGTGTGTGTGTGTTGTTTGTTGTGTGTGTGTGTGTGTGTGTGTCTGTTGTGTGTGTGTGTATGTGTTGATATTAAACTGTAGATATTATTCCTAGTGAATGTGAATATATACAACATATTATACACAGCTGTCTGTGTTTCATGCTGTCACTATTTAAGCTGTCACTATTTAACCATTAATATTCTCTCTCTCTCTCTCTCTCTCTCTCTCTCTCTCTCTCTCTCTCTCTCTCTCTCTCTCTCTCTCTTTGCATCTTTCATATCTTGAATACTTTTTTATACCAACAAAATAACCAAATTCTTTCATACCATTACAATATATTTATATTATTTTTTTTTTTTTTTGTCATTTAACTCATAACCCTTCCTGTACTTTGATGTGTATCTATCTACCTGACCATCTCATAATTGGACCATTTTGTGAAGCATTACTCAGGTAAAAAAAGTAAAAAAATTACAGGTGTGGTAATGTATTAATCATGCAAACAGACAT
>CM022677.1:17865939-17873439 GCA_012295275.1 Chrysomallon squamiferum
TCTCTCTCTCTCACATTCCAGTTTTTCTCTTATTCAGTCTTGTTTTCCTTTACATTTCTTTTCTCTCAAACTCTTTTTTTTACTCTCTCTCATTCTCATTTCTTTTCTCCCTTTGCTTTTCCTTTCTTGCTTTCTTTCTTTCTTTCTTTCTTTCCATGTCTGTGTATCTTATTCCTTGAACTGTCAGACTGTTCTGTATGTATGTATGTATGTATGTACATATGTACGTATATATGTGTACGTGTATCTGTCTCTATAAATATTTATATTTACACACTCAATGAACCCACATCATCATCACCATCATCACCAACACCATCACCATCATCACCAACACCATCACCATCTAAAACATGCGTCAAACAAATATAATAACAACTATCAGGAAAAAACACCCAACCAAACATGCACACACACACACACACAACACAACACAACACATAACACCCCTAGTGTTATACGAACCTCCCCATATTCAACATGGAAACCACTCAACTTAAAGTATATGGTCGAGAAAGAGAGAGAGAGAGAGAGAGAGAGAGAGAGAGAGAGAGACAGAGAGAGAGAGAGAGAGAGAGAGAGAGAGAGAGAGAGAGAGAGAGAGAGAGAGAGAGAGAGAGAGAGAGAGAGAGAGAGAGAGAGAGAGAGAGAGAGAGACAGACAGACAGACAGAGAGAGAGAGAGAGAGAGAGAGAGAGAGAGAGAGAGAGAACTAGAGAGAGAGAGAGAGAGATGTCTGGAGAGAGAGAGAGAGACAGAGAGACAGACAGACAGACAGACAGACAGACAGAGACAAATATTCAAAACCTTCGGTCGGAATGCTCACAGGAGCATTTAGCAGAATGCTCGGCGGCATGATGCCGGAATGCTTATGGTAATAGTTTTTGTGGTAATAGTGGGAGGGGAAAAACGGCATGGCTTAATGCCACCAGTTTGTATTCACTTGTTATGGATGAATGCTGCTGCTGCTGCTGCTGCTGCTGTTGCTGTTGCATCATCATCATTATTATCATTATCAGCTCTGAAGTGTGAATACATACATCCCTGTCAGTGTATTTCTGTCTGTCTGTCTGTCTCTGTCTGTCTGTCTGTCTGTCTGTCTGTCTGAGTGCTATGATTAACATGTTGATTTGTAAAATGTTAGTTTCGGTAGAATGTCTCTTGTAGTTGTTGATTCAGTGTTTTAAATTCAGGAATTTAGGCTTGTAAAACATTGGTGTAGAATGTAAGCTTATAACATGGTAGAATGTAAGCTTATAACAGGATAGAGTGTAAGCTTTTAACATGGTAGAATGTAAGCTTATTACATGGTAGAATGTAAGCTTATAAACATGGTATTATCTAAGCTTATAACATGGTAGACTGTAAGCTTATAACTTGATGGTATGTAAGCTTTTAACATGGTAGAATGTAAGCTTATTACATGGTAGAATGTAAGCTTGTAACATGGTAGAATGTAAGCTTATAACATGATAGAATGTAAGCTTATAACATGATAGAATGTAAGCTTATAACATGGTAGAATGTAAGCTTATAATGTGATAGAATGTAAGCTTATAACATCATAGAATGTAAGCTTATAACTTGAAAGAAAGCAAGATTATAACTTGATAGAATGCAAGATTATAAACAGATTTAGATCTTGAACATCTTGTACAGGACATAAACTCACAAATGTGGTTGAATGTAAGCTTGTGTGTAGTACTGGATCTGGAACTTGTAAACACCGAAGAACGAAGCTTATAAACAAAACACATCCAGAACATGAGACAGCTGGTGCAGAAACCTAATTTTATGAAATTAATGGAATGCTAGTTTGTAAATGCTTCGGAAATTAAAGTTATAAAAAAAAAAAAAAAAAAATTAGAAAATAAGCTTATAAATGCATTGTATACCTTAAGCTTGTAAATACACACGATAGCTAGCTACACACAGACAGACAGACAGACAGACAGACAGAGAGAAACACACACAAACACAAACACTTTAATTGTGAAAAAGAATCACTACACACATACAACTATCTTAAAAAAAAAATATAATAATAAAATAAAATCTACCAGTATATACACATGAACAAAAAAATGATTTTTAATAAACAATACATACATACATATATATATATATATATACATATATATATATATATATATAGTTTATTTTTTTAAAATTACATGTAGAAGTATCTTACTTCATGTGTTCCACATTTTTAAGCTGGGACATGTGTTTGTGATAGGAAATCCATTCTGTATTACATTACTGGATGTTATTTTCTCATCACAGAAGCACAGAGGAAACTCTTCAGTAGGTTGTGACTGAATGGTAGCTATTTCTGATAACTGCATTTCCATTTAATCTACGGCGTCATATATACGTGTAACACAACACCGATACTGTCAAACTGATGCAGTTGTTACGGCTTTGTTTATATGTTTGATAACCCATATTTGACATAAAAAAATTGTATATATATATATATATCTTTTCTAGCCATCTCTTTGAATATATTCATCCATTGATTCTTTTTCATCTGTCATTCCATTTTTTACTTTATTTATCCATCTTTCTTTCCTTTTTTATCATCTCTTTGAATATATTCATCCATTGATTCTTTTTCATCTGTCATTTCATTTTTTTCTTTATTTATCCATCTTTCTTTCTTTTTTTTATCATTTTTCTTTCATATTTTTCTTCAGTATTCTTGTTTCCTGTTTTAAATCTATCAATGTTTCATTCATAATTCTGTCCATCCATATTTCTTTTAATATTCTTTCATCCATTTTCTTTCTTCCTTCCTTCCTTCCTTCCTTCATTCCATCTATTCTTTCTTTCTTACATTCATCCATTCTTTCTTCCTTTTATCCACTCTTTCTTTCATTCCTTCTTCCACTTTTCTTTCATATTTTTCTTCAATACATTCATTTTTTTCTCTTTTTTTTTAAAATCCATCATTTCAATTCTTCCTTTCTCTCATCTATCCCATCATTCATTCATCCTTCTGTGTCCTTCCCATCTACACACCCACCCATCCATCCATCCATCCATCCATCCATCCATCCGTCCATCATTGATTTGTATGTCACTACATACAGCTGCCCATCATTGCCATTGCTGGTTAATTTCCTTTTCTTTGAGCCAATAAGGTAATCATGTTTTTTCACACACAAATTGCAAAATGATTTCACCAAGGACTACAGAAGAAGCTGGAAGGGGTCGGTGCAAGTAGAAATAATAACCAGAAATAGAAACTGTAACCGAATATCGCTGATCAAATAAATTTATTAGCAAGAACAGCAGTAGAGGGGAATAAGACGACAACACATGTAGTGTGACGTCGTGCTTAGGCTTTGAGTGTCGTCAGTGTCTCTGACAGTCATTCTGTCTGTCTGTCTGTTTTCTGTCTTTATCTATATTTCTATTTTCTCTCAGTTTTGTCTTTGTGTCTCTCTGACAGTCATTCTCTCTGTGTGTCTCTCTCTCTCTCTCTCTCTCTCTCTCTCTCTCTCTCTCTCTCTCTCTCTCTCTCTCTCTCTCTCTCTCTCTCTCTATCTCTCTGTTGTCTATCTTTCTTTATCTCTCTCTCTTTCTCTCTCTTGAGTTGTCTCTTTTCTTATGTATCTCTCTCTCTTTTCTCTCTCATCTCTCTGTTGTCTATCTTTTTCTTTGAGAGAGATGGAGATCTAGATGAAGGAAAAAATAAAAACTTTATAGAAAGAATAAGAGAATCTCTCTGGAATAAATCTTTCTTTCTCTCTCTCTCACTCTCCTCTCTCTCTCATAAAGATCTCAGTTGGAAAATGAATTTCTTTAGAAAGAGATCTAGACAGCAATCTCAGGAAGAAAATCTCATATCTCTCTGTTGTCTATCTTTCTTTATCTCTCTCTCTCTCTCTCTCAAGATGGAGAAATCTCTCTCTCTCTCTCTCAATTATAGATAGAAATAAAGAAATAAGAATGTGTGTCTTATTCTGAGTGATGTGCAGGAGTGAGAGTCAGACAAATACAGATGACAAAGACAAGGAAAGAAAGAATTAGACAGAAATAAAGAAATAAGAAAGAAGAGGAGAGAGAGAGAGAAATAGAGAAAGAGAAAAACAGAAAGAGAAAGAGAGAAAAACAGAGAGAATAGAAAATGAGAAAGATGGAGAGAAAGAAATGAAGTCAGCAAGAGAAAGAAAGAAAAAAAAAATCGAGAGCGAGAGAGAGAAAACAACAGAAACATGAATGAGAACACACACACACACACAGAAACAGAGACAAACACAGAAGAGAGAGACAGCCAAGGACTGGTCAATAAACGCAGTCAATAGACTCACGCGGGCTGGAAGATATTTCTTGTAGCTCACAATCATAATTTAATTGTTGATAATTTCACACAGCCACCGCGATCATATCAATGTAATAATCGTTATAAAACAGCTGAATGTTTGCTATGGGACTTCTCCCATTATACAGCAAGGGTCCTCTCAGTAATAGTTGTGATAGGGGACTTGTGTCATTATACAGCAAGGGTCCACTCAGTAATAGTTGTGATAGGGGGGGTTTCTGTCATTATACAGCAAGGGTCCACTCAGTAATAGTTGTGATAGGGGGACTTCTGTCATTATACAGCAAGGGTCCACTTAGTAATAGTTGTGATAGGGGGTTTCTGTCATTATACAGTAAAAGGTCTTGTGAATAATGGGGATAGGGGGAAGTGGGTGATGGGTGATGTCCTTGTTTTCTTGGTTAGGTTGGATGAAGGGTGATTGTGGTGATGTGACTTTCTGTTTCATTTGACTAAATTGAAATTTGTAAGAAATGGAAATTGGTTGTGTCTGTCTCTCTGTGTGTATTTATGTGTTGTCTGTATGTCTGTCTGTCTCTGGTTGTTAGTGTAGCTGAGATGATGTGTGATTTAAGGCTCCTATCAATAACAGTAATAACGAAACAATGATAATCTGCTTCTATTATACATCTTCTTGTATTGTTTAGTGTGAACGTCGTCATGGTTACGGTTGTGGTTTGATAAAAAAGATCCTATCAACAACAGCGATGATGATGGGATGTGAATGATGATAAACTGCTTCACTGATACAACATCTTGTATTATTAACATCATCAATTGGAACAACAAACCAAGGCACTGGTCAATTAAAACATAAACTTGTCCTTTTAGACTTGGCCAATTTTAATTAAGGGACCGTCCAAAATTTATACGTGGAGGTAACAGCGGTGAATATTTTGTTGTATTACACTGGCATATTCTTGTTCTGCTGGTGTCCAGAGAGTTGGAGTAATAATAAAACTTGGCAGTGGTCACTGAGAGACCATTACGGACACTGTCCAGTACTAATAATTTAATGGTCCAGTCAGCAAATGTTATGGTGGAAATTTACTGGTGATGATGGTAGAGTTGTTGTTTTTGTGGGGTTTTTTTTTTTCATTTTGTATATTCTTGTGTATTCTTGTTGCTCAGAGGTTTGGAATGGTAAAAGCCCGAGTTTGTCACTGAATGAAAATAAGGGGCTGGTCCTGTTAACATAGTGTAAGGGTCCTGTCAGTAAATGTTATGAGGGTGGTGAGCATGGCAGAGTTTCATTACCCATCCCTGATTGTAGTTTTTGACTGGCCCCTTATTTTATTATTTTGGTTCAGCTACTGTATTTGCATAAAAGCACACACACAAACACACACACACACACACACACACACACACACACACACACACATACACACATACACACAGTCACACACATATTTATACATATACATATATACATAAATTCACACAGATGAAACAAGTGCTGAATTTAAAACTGAAAGAACAAAATGCTATTCTGATGACAATTAATATTTTAATAGTTACGCATTTTTTTTTTTTTTTTAAAGTGCACAGGTAAATATTAAAAAAAAAAAACTTTCATGTTGAATGGTGTCTATTATTAATGCATAAGTAATGCATTAATAATTCTTAAATGATTTATAATTATGTATGTACATTAGAGATATTGTACCCATGAGAAAGAAATGAGAAAGGTGAGAAAAAGTATGTGTGTATGTACGTGTGTGTGTGTGTGTTAATGAATGTGAGAGAGACAGATAGAAAAACAAATAGCACTGATACTTTCTTTCTTTCCTTTTCTCTTACTTTCCCTCATTCCACCCTCTGTCTTTCTATTTCTCTTTTTTTCTGTCAGTGTGTGTCTGTCCTCTCTCTCCTCATTTTCTTTTTCCCTAACTTCTCTCTCTCTCTCTCTCTCTCCCCTCTCTCTCTCTCTCTCTCTCTCTCTCTCTCCCCCTCCCTCCTCCCTCCCTCTCTCTCTCTCTCTCTCTCTCTCTCTCTCTCTCTCTCTCTCTCTCTCTCTCTCTCTCTCTCTCTCTCTCTCTCTCTCTCCCCCCTTCTCATTTTCTGTCCCCCCCTCCCTCTTTCTCTTTCTCCCCCTCTCCCTGTCTGTCACTTTTTCAAACTTACTCACTTACTCACCACATCTTTGCACTCACCACATTTTTGCCAGCCAGCCAGCAAGCAAACCTGCGATTATATCATTAACTAAACGCTGCCTTCGTCCAGAATTTCTAATCTCCGAAGAAACACTTTATCAAATTGCTGCACAGCGAATTATTAACACGTGAAAATTAGTTTTCCCCCACCAGAGTCAAATTTCACGGGGGGGGGGGGGTGGGGGAATAATTAGTGATCTGGCGAAAGGTATGTGTTTGTGTGTCTGTGTGTTTGTGTGTCTGTTTGTCAGTGTGTGTTGATTACCATGCAGGGAAAATTGTGAGTTATGTGACCAGTTTTCACTAAATGCACCTAAAAGTGATGAAGATTAATCTTTATGTTATTTTTTTTTAGTTTTTTTTACGGTTTGCTGTTGTTAAATAATTTTTTTTTTTTTTTAAATTTTTTTTTTCAGTTTATGATTTTTACGTGCTCTGCTGAATTAATAAAATTAAATTCGGTGTATACAATTTCTCTAAAAAAATAAGTTTGTATGTGTTTGTATATATATATATATTTAATTAAAATAGTAGAGAGGGGAACAGAGAGAGATGTAAAGAAAGTAAGGAGAAATAAAAAGAGAGAAATCTACATATAAACACATACATATTTCCACTCATACATCCATACATACATTTCATCCTCTGTACTATTAACAATACCTTTCAAAAAAAAAAAAATAATAATAAAATGATTTAAAATAAACATAATAATAAAAATTATATAAATGAAATAACATAAATGAATAAAATATTATAAAAAAAATAAAATAAAAAAAAATAAAATTAATGAATAAATAATAATAATAAAAAAAAAAAATAATGATAATAATAATAATAATAATAATAATAAAAAATTAAATACAGAATGTATATATATAAATTAAAACGACTGAATAATTTGAAAATAACTCAAAATCAATAGGCAATCATGTAAAGCTTTTTACGAACCAGGAACCTGCCTAATAAATCACCTGCGCATTACAGACACATGCTGATTCGATGTGTTTGTGTGTT
>CM022677.1:17880939-17903439 GCA_012295275.1 Chrysomallon squamiferum
CCTTTTCAGAAACTTATATATAATATAAATGGGTTTTTTTATGTCGTTTTTTTTAAAAATCCAAATAAAATTCCAACAAAAACAAACAAAAAAAAAAAAAAAATTATCCTTTATACAAAAATTATCAGTCTATTTTTTTTTTTTTTTTTTTAGTTGTTTTTTTTTTCCACCTAACCAGATCTCCACAAAACACTCTGGATACAGTTACATGTAACACTTAGTAACATAAGCTCCATAATTTTAGGATACGGATATCAGGTTACCTTTGCTCCATACCAAACTGTGTATCCAGTTACTAATAACACTAATAACAGTATTTCCACGTTTCAGATTAAATAATTGATTTTTTTTTCTTTCACTCAATGTTATTGTTATGCTAATGTGAATAATATTTGTTAATTTTTTAAAATTATTTTATTTTTTTTTCATCCTTGGCTGTTGGATATTAGTTATATTACGCAGTTTTCTCTTCTCTTCTCTCTCTCTCTCTCTCTTAGTTTTTCTGTCTTTCTGTTTCTTGGACTCTCTCTCTCTCATCTTATTGTTTTCTCTGTCATGTCTGTCCAGTCTCTCTCACAGAATACTAGAAATTTTTTTCTCTTTCCCTTTGTTTCTCTGTCTCTCTCTCATGGATGTTTATAATACTACCAAACTCTCTCTCTCTCTCTCTCTCTCTCTCTCTCTCTCTCTCTCTCTCTCTCTCTCTCTCTCTCTCTCTCTCTCTCTCTCTCATACATATACATATACAACAAATTTAATTTTACAGGATAGAAACTTTAGTCAAAGGATGAAATTTCATGACACTGGTTTTTTTTTTGGGTTTTTTTAAACTCTTAGTAAGTTTATCATTCCAGCATTACAACAGGAATCTGTTATTAACAGATTACATTTCCTAACTGAAACAATTAACTTTAAAAAAAAACACACTAATCACATTCCATTGTTCTGTTGTGAAATTTGAGAATTTAAATTAACCATTTAAACATTGTTTGTTTTGTTCCCTTTTTTCTTCTATTTTATTTTTTTTTTTAATTATAAAACTATTTACTCTTTATGTGAACTGCTTAAAACATCTGAATTTTCATTTTTACTTTTCATGGTCATTTAATTTTTTTTTTTTTTTGAAATGAAACAATAGATATCATATTTCATTGATTATAGTTTGTCACTCTGACAAGGTCAAAATATTAAAATAGCAATTGATTGTCTTGCTATTTCATCAGATAAAATTTTAAAAATATAATCAAACCCTTTCAAAGTTCATATTTAAATTAAGATGATGTGCATTCATGTTTTTACTTATTATAATCCAGCTGTTATGAATGTCTGGGATTTTAAAAATGAAAAAAAAACAACAAAAAATAAACAAAAAATTTTTAAAACCTTTAACCCTTTCAAATCTGACATTATCTAAAATAGATACAATACGAAATATAATTTTTTTTTTTTTTTTTTTTTAAATACTTTCATCCTTTCAAAGTTCATATTTAAAACATAAAAAGACCTGCATTCATGTTTCAGCGTGTTCTATACCATCTGTTATGTGTGTACGCACCTTTAGATAACCTTTGCAGAGATTTCAATTTTTAGCAGATAACAGGTATGAGCTGGTTTTTGTGGTCGTTTTCAATCGTTCATTGTCAGAGCCTATCAAGGTGTTAACTCGCTGTATTTCTGGTTAATGTCTCATCTACCTGTGAGTCTACCTGCGACTGATGAATAAAATGCATTACCTAATTTTTAGAAGTTAATGGATTTTATTACTTTACTGATTAAGACGGCCAATTGTGAAAAGATTTAAAATAAATAAATAAATAAATAAATACATCATTTTAGAAGTTAATGGATTTTATTACTTTACTAATTAGACATTGCTAATTATGAAAGATTTAAAATCAATAAATCAATAAATCAATCAATAAATAAATCAAGAACATCAAGGAAAAAAAAAAAAAAATAATAATAATAAAAGGAAGGAATGATAAAAGATTATACTTAGATAGTTAATGTTATTTAGCCTTAAAGAACTAAACAGGAACAACTTAGCAGCAAAAGGGTTAACTGCAATGTACCATGATCTCTTCACTTTTTGATGGTAAGAAACCAAGTAGATTTCATTTTAACATCATTTAGACCGGGAAGTATGTTTAAAGTTGAGACACAAAAATATCACTTGGCAGCAAAAGGGTTAACTGCAAACCTCCCATGATCTGTGCAAAATGTTATGGTTAAGAATCCAAGCAGACTTGTTTAGCCCAGAAAAGGGTTAAACAGCATTTCTCAGTCATTGTGTGTTTAAAGTCAAGAAGACAAGACATTATTTAGCATTAAAAGGGTTAACTACAATGAACCTACACACTTTTAATGGTAAGAAACCAAACAGGTTTCATTTTGACATTATTTAGTCCCTACAAGGGTTAAACTTTATATCTCAGTCATTGTAGTGTTTACAGTCAAGACATTGCTTTATTCAGCAGTAAAAGAGTTAATGAAAAATATTCCATGATCTACTCACTTTTAACTGTAAGAAACCAAATAGGTTTCATTTTGACATTATTTAGCCCTACGAGGGTTAAACTTTATATCTCAGTCATTGTATGTTTACAGTCAAGACATTGCTTTATTCAGCAGTAAAAGAGTTAATGAAAAATATTCCATGATCTAAACTGAAAAAACCAAATAGATTTCCATTATTCATCTTAAACTTTATATCTCAGTCATTGTATGTTTACAGTCAAGACATTGCTTTATTCAGCAGTAAAAGAGTTAACTACAATCTACCATGATCTACTCACTTTTAACTGTAAGAAACTAAATAGATTTCATTTTGACATTATTCAGCCCTACGAGGGTTAAACTTTATATCTCAGTCATTGTAATGTTTTACAGTCGAGACGTTGCTTTATACAGCACTAAAAGAGTTAATGAAAAATATTCCATGATCTGTGCACTTCTCAAAAGATTAAGAATCCAAGCAGACTTATTTAACACCGTGTAGGTTAATATCGCTGATAATGCACAGGGTCATTACGGTAATTTGTGTGTAGCCCTACAGACTGCCATTCTGTGTTACACTGGCAGCTTGCATTGATTGCTCCAATAAAATTAAGCAATGATAATTCAGTTTCATTGATTAGGATCATCCCTCGATGATTAGGTTGCCATGGCAGCTGTGAGGCGGAGGTGAGTTATTGCGTGTGAAATATTGCACGTTATTTAAAAAAAAAAAAATAATAATAATTTCTCGCCGGTTTTTGCAAACACCTGCTGATGTTGTGGTTGTTCTTGTTTGTGGATAATTTAATTTCTGTTTTCTGGTGTAGTCTGTGTGTGTGTGTGTGTTTCTTGTCTGTTTGTCTGTGAGTGCGTGTGTGCATGTGTGTTTCTTGTCTGTTTGTCTCTGTGTGTGCGTGTGTTTCTTGTCTGTTTGTGAGTGTGTGTGCATGTTTGTGTATATGTGTGTGTGCATGTGCTTTCAGTGTTGGATGTTGTGGTGTGTTTATATCTTTGATGAGTTTGTGTGTTCTTTGAGAATGTATCTTGCGTATGATGTGTTGGAATGTATTTATGTGTGTTTGTGTGTATGTATGTGTGTATGTATGTGTGTTTGTGTGTGTGTATTTCTGTGGTGTGTGATTGTATGTGTTTTGAAAACGCTTGGTGTGTACTGTATTTCATGCTTGTGGGAGTGAGAGAGAGAAATTAATATTTAAATAAATTAATAAATAATTATACATATTAAGAAAAACGTAATTAAATAGAAGAAACACACACACACACACACACACACACAGAGAAATATTACAAATACATTTTAAACAAGGCATACACAAATCCCAAAACATTTTAAACAAAGCATAAACAAATCCCAAAACAAAAAAAAAAAAAAAAAAAAAAAAAAACCTCCAGCAGTATTAGTGAAACAGGTCAGCCAAATTGATTCCATGTCTGTCTGAATCGCTGAATCATTCGTTCACATCTCAGTTAGTCTGATCAATGCGCACGGTTACCTCATTGCGTGAAATCCCCATCAACCTCTGTCAGAGCTGGTTACTGTCAGTGGTTACATTGTGCTTTTTCTAAACACGGTTACACACTGGGTTTTTTCTAAACTACAGAATTAGTTTTACATTGAAGATTTAGTTTCAGGGTAAGAGTTGGTTACAGTCAGTGGTTTTCTGCTTTTTCTAAACCCAGTTACAGAAATTTGGTTACATCTGTTTTTCTAAACACATTGGTTTTTTTCAAAACTGCAGAATTAGTTTTACATTGAAGATTTAGTTTCAGGGTAAGAGTTGGTTACAGTCAGTGGTTACACTTTGCTTTTTCGAAATCTTGGTTACATTTTGTTTTTCTAAACCTGGTTACACTCGGTATTTTACTGTAACCAGATTACTTTATTATTTGATAATTAATTTTTACAATGAAGAGTTGGTTAATATCAGTGGTTACATTTTATTTTTTCTAAACCTGGTTACACATTGAGGTTTTTAAGAGAATCATTGCTTATCAATACATTTCATCATACAGTCTGACAATTCTGGAATCTTACACGATAAACCAACTTTATGTCAAGTTTATTACTGTTTAAATTAGATGTAGATGATGATGATGATGAAAATATGATAAATTTGATGAACATGACAGAGATTATGATGAAAAGATGATAGTAATGATGATGAAATGATCATGACTGTGATAATGACGATATAAAAAAAATGATAATAATGACGGATATTATAGTGATAATGATAATGATAATCATCATAAGAACACGATGATCAAAACAGTAACATCAGTATGATGATGATGATGATGAAGATAATGTCTTTGTTGTTATGATTAACCTGTTTCTGTCAATTTTTTTTTTTTTTTTTTTTTTTTTTACAACTTTTCCCCATCAACTCTTCATCAAGTTTTTCTTGTTTTGGTTTTTAAAAAAAAAAAAAAAAAAAAAAATAGAACCAAAACCTGATCTAATTCCAATACAATTTGCAGACGTTGACAACGACGGCAATGTTTCATGTCATGATGTAATGTATTACCCCATGAAATAAGAAATTGGTCATGTGACAGGAAGCTGACCTTGTCTCTGTAACATCGGTTGTTTTGTAATGACGAAATTAACTCTAGCTGCAGGGATTGAAAAATTGAGGCTGCACAGAAATAGAATTATTTCTGGTGGAAAAAAAAAAAAAAAAAAAAAAAAAAAAAAAAAAAAAGTAAAAGAAAAGGATCTTTTGGTGATGAATCTTTATTTTTCTATTTTTTTTAAAAATCACTTCCGTATAATTACATTGCTTTGTTATTTTTTTTGTTGTTGTTGTTGTTGTTGTGGTTTTATAGAAATATTCTGCAAATACTATTTTAAAAAAAAAACAAAAAAAACATGTCTGTTTTCTTTCCATTTCTCTCTAAATTTAGAACTGTGTGTATGTGTGTCCTTAATTCCCTCATTTCATTTCTTTTTTTCTAAATTCAGAATCAGTGTGTGTATGTGTCTGTCTGTCTGTCTGTCTGTCTGTCTCTATGGATTTATGGAGGTAAAACACAACATACCAACAAACACACTTTCCATGTTTCTCTAAATTAAAGATTCTGTATGATGTAACTGTGTCTGTCTCCCAGTTTACTTTTGATTCATCCTTTCAAATGTGGATATTAAACATCAGAAAAGGGAGACAGACAGAAACACAGACAAACAGCTGTATTAAACTGCTATTACTATTTAAATAGTCAGCCAAACTATTTAAATATCCAGTGGATTGCTGTATTAATCTCTCTCTCTCTCTCTCTCTCTCTCTCTCTCTCTCTCTCTCTCTCTCTCTCTCTCTCTCTCTCTCTCTCCCCTCTCTCTCTCTCTCTCTCTCTCTCTCTCTCTCTCTCTCTCTCTCTCTCTCTCTCTCTCTCTCTCTCTCTCTCTCTCTCTCTCTCTCTCTCTCTCTCTCTCTCTCTCTCTCTCTCTCTCTCTCTCTCTCTCTCTCTCTCTCTCTCTCTCTCTCTCTCTCTCTCTCTCTCTCTCTCTCTCTCTCTCTCTCTCTCTCTCTCTCTCTCTCTCTCAAATTTACATTTGCTGAATTAACCACACTAAGTTTCAATACATTAAACAAGTGAAACAATCAACCTGATCGCTCAATCTCTCTGCATGGATGTTCCAAATTGCCGTTTTTTTCCGAAATCTTCTGGATCGCGTTGATGGTTTTACAATTCTCTTCAGCCAGAGTCCATCTCCTGCTGAGAGTGTAATTGCCTCTGTATTGTTTCGGCAATTTTTAATTGTCTCCCTTGGCCAACGTTGCCGTCCCCTGTGTGTGTGGGGAAGTGTCTGTTCTGTCCGTCTGTCTTTGCGTTAAATCCGTCTGTGAGTCCGTCTGTGAGTCCGTCGGGGGTGTCGTTGGTGCAGATGCTAACCCAATTAGCGACGATTGCGTCTTATTCGCGTTTGTTTCAGTCTCTTGACCATTGTCCAGTTCATTGCTTGACCAATTGCAGATGTGACGTTAATCGTTGTCCTTGTATTTGTGTGTTTGTGTATTTGTGTTTGTGTATTTGTGTTTGTGTGTTTGTGTATTTGTGTTTGTGTGTGTGTGTTTGTGTTTGTGTATTTGTGTTTGTGTGTTTGTCTTTGTGTGTGTTTGTGTGTTTGTGTTTGTGTATTTGTGTGCGCGTGTGTGTGTGTGTATGTTTGTGTTTGCTTGTGCATGCACTTCATGATTATAAGTATTTACATATATACACATAAAATACACAAACATGCACACATAAACAACAGACATACTGATATAAAACACACAGATAGCATGCCTGTTTTTGAAAAGTCCCAGATAACATGTTTTTTTAAATGTTTTTATTTTATTAGAGAGCATGTTTTTTTTTAAAACATTCCAGAAGACATGAGTTTGAAAGTTTAAGACTTTCCAGATAGGATGGATAACTTAAAATATATTTACAGACTGGTTCGTTTTGAAACTTTCCAGATTAGCAAAGCCTTGAAAACTTTGAGGATACCATAAACCTTGAAAGCTGAAAACCTTCTGGAGAGCTTGTCTTTAAAACTTTATGGACAGTTTGCCTTTAAAACTCGACATGCAAACTTTTTCAGAAAAATGCATTTAACACTTACTGAATGGACAAACTTGTAAAACTTTTTATTATGTTGTTTTTTGCCTCTTTTTTTTTTTTTTTTTCATTTAAATTATAGAGCTTTTTAAAAGCTTTTTTTTTCAATGCTGCATTTGTGATTTCCTGAGCATAAAATTACTTAAAGCATATTTAACAGCATTAAATCCATTTTTTTTCTGTGTGTATGTATGGAGATTTCAAAACTCTTTTCATACCATTTGAACGTGGTGAATTATGATGTTTCATAAGTACATCTTCCTGTTGCATTGTGAAAACAAAATCATTGCCTTAGATTATTTATAAAATATATATATTTTTTTTTTAACCAGCTGATACTAGCTCATAGTATGTTCGTTGTAGATGGTGGAAAATTTAACGTTTTCTGTGTCATAAGGACATACAAAATCTGTAATTTTAAAATTTTGTTTCTGAAGTTGTTCTATCAAATTAGTCTTTAAGGACATTTTATTTATTTACTATTTGTTTTTTTTTTTTGTCTTTTTTTACTAAGTTATAGTGTAGTTAATACTACTCATGCCATTTGATTTGCCATCTCTTACAAAACTCGAAGAAAAATGTAAAAAAAAAAGCAAGTAGAAGGGGTGGGTGGAAAAAGAACCAAAAACAAAGAACCGAACAAACCAAACACTGAAATTGAATTGTAAAAACACCTACCCTTTGTCCACTTACTATCATTAATGTCATTTGTCTTTTCTAAATCAGTGTATTTATACAACATCATTGTTGTGACTGATAGAGCTACCATCTCTTAACACAGATGATGTTGTAAATTCAGTTATTCCTGTGCAGTTACAAATCTTTGGTGAGTCTTCTCTGAATGGCTCTTGTTGGCAATGTTAAAGGTTAAATTTACGCTTTTCTCTCTCGCGTGTAACAGAATCTATTAAATGTCTGCAGTGTAATTACAACCCTTGTTGTCATTTCCAACAACAACAACAACAACAACAAACAACAACAGCAACAACAAAGAACAAAATAAAAATAAAAAAGGGCTTAGAAAAAGAAAAAGAAGAAAAAATCTTCTTGTTCATTGACGTCATAAAACATTTGGTTTGTTGAAAAATATATTGCACTGACAGGGTTTTATAATCATCCTAGTCTCTTTATGAATTACTTGTATATGCTATTACAAGAATTTCTGTTTTTGAAAATCAAAATTCTCTTTTGAAACAGTATTTTTAGAATTCTTTAAAAAAAAGAAAAGAATTCCTTGTAAGGCATTCATGGAAATAAAAACAACAGATATTCATTCTACCTTCAATCAAACTTGTTTTTGCGTCCTTTCACATTTCACAAACCAATTAACTACTTACAAGACCTTCAGCACCTTTCACGCAAACCGACCAATCAGAACCCGGCTTACAAAAACACAATGAGCCAATGAGAATGCTGCTTACAAAAAAAAAATGTGTCCATTGAAAGAGTCTGTAGAAAACTGGCGATCCGTAAAAAACGTCCTGAAAAGTAGTTGTATTCGCGGCATCGCAAAGTTAGCTCCCTTTGTTGTTTAATTAATGCGGCATGTTTGTGCACTCGAGCGTGAAGGAACTTCCACTGTTGAAACTGTTGAAACTGGTTGGTCGAAAAAGCGAGAAGCAGACGGAGATGAACGGAATAGATGAAAAGAAAAGTGTTAATAGTAATAAAAAAATAAAAGTAAAAGATGTCCTGAGAGTTGAAGTGGAAATTGATGAAATACTCGTTGAGAACTAAGTCTTGTGTGAAATAATGTGGAAAATTACTCAGGTTAATAACTGGTGAACAAGCATTCTCTAATTCTCGCTCTCTCTCTCTCTCTCTCTCTCTCTCTGTATGTCTTTCTCTCTCTCTTTCTCATGAAATGTGGAAAATTACTCAGGTTAATAACTGGTGAACAAGCACTCTCTCTCTCTCTCTCTCTCTCTCTCTCTCTCTCTCTCTCTCTCTCTCTCTCTCTCTCTCTCTCTCTCTCTCTCTCTCTCTCTCTCTCTCTCTCTCTCTCCCTCTCTCTGCCTTTCTTTCTCTCTCTGTTTCTCTTGTCATAAAATCACTGTAATATCTTACAAGAAGGAGGATGAATAATGGGGAAAGGAAAAAAAAAAAATGATTCAGTGAGAAAGATAAAACAGAAAAAAACAGAATCTGAGTTATGGACAAACATTCGTACTCAGTGACACAGATAGACAGAGATAAGAACAGACTGAAAGATGAGAGTGGGTGAGAGAGAGAGAGAGCCAGAGAGAGACAGAGATAAAGACAGACAGAGAGAGACAGAGACAGAGAGACACAGAGAGAGAAAAAGAGAAACAGGGACAGAGAATATACTGTTTTCACATTATCAAAAACAAGAAAAGACAATACAGAAATGTGATCAATATGTGGAAATCTCTCTCTCTCTCTCTCTCTCTCTCTCTCTCTCTCTCTCTCTCTCTCTCTCTCTCTCTCTCTCTCTCTCTCTCTCTCTCTCTCTCTCTCTCTCTCAAAGCACACTCTCCAGATGACCCAGTTAGTAACTAGTCCTTGTCTAATAGAAAACAAATATTTACGCACAGCCCAAATTAAACCTCATCAAAGTTCTACCCTTCCACGAAAATAAAATAGTTTTTTTTTTTTTAACCGATCACTGTCAATAAAATCTTTAACTTGGCCATTTCTGTTAATCCCAATCAGTCTGGATAATGAGAGCTATTAGTAATGGTAAACCAAGAGTTAAATTTCGATCGGAATATTTTTTATTTATTTTTTTTTTTTTTTTTTTCTTCATCCAATCAATATTTTTCTTATTTAAAAAAAAAAGCCACAAAAAGAAAAAAAAAACCTGCCAGAAGTCATTGATTTGTAGCAAGCTCTGATTTTTAAGTTCTTTTTTTAAAATTTTCTTTAATTTTTTAAATTTTTTTCTGTTTTGTATAGTTTATCATATACTGTTATTGCTTATTGATTATTCTTTGCGGTTTTTTGGTGTGTTTTCTTTTTTTAAATCTTTATTTTATTTATTTTTTTGCTTTTACTTTACTTTATGTATTTTTTTTTTTTTTTTTTTACTTCTATTGCACTTTATATTTTATTCTCTTTTGACTTTTACTTTATTTATTTATTTATTTGTTTGTTTGTTTGTTTGTTTGTTTCTTTATTAATTAATTTATTTATTTATATACTTTACTTAGTTACTTACTAGAAAAAAAAATTAAAAAATAAAAACAAATTTATTACAGATTTTCGACATTTATTTTTACTACAAAACTTCTATTCACATTTCTCATTACATTTTAAGCAAAATAATCCAATAATTTATGATCGCCTAAAACGTATTTCCTAGCAGAACATAAGTAAAATATATTAATAGCTGTCATAAATTATTAAATATATTACACGCATGATCTAACAGATAATATCACAGCTACACGAAAATAGGTGAAGCTATTTTTGTGAAACAAACATTTGATGACATGCGTAAATGTATCATGCTGTGATGTATGTGAAACAGGTAATATATAATTGAAGGTTAAATAAAGAAATTATACATATCTAAAATGTATATAAAATGTATTATTCATAATGACACGTAACATACATTATACGTTATTTAATATGTAATACATTTGTACATTACAAGATATATATATATGACAAACAGTATATAATGAAATATGTAAGATGTCATGTATTATGACATGTAAAAATATTTAATATGAAATATATAAAATATATTGTACGTGATAAATGAAATATGCATCATAACATGTAATAGATCACAAATTATGAAATAAATTAAATAGAATAGGAGTGAAATACTTATATTGCTGATAATGTAACAGACACATATGTATATTTTATATCTCTCTCTCTCTCTCTCTCTCTCTCTCTCTCTCTCTCTCTCGTGTGTCTGTGTGTATATACAAAACTTACTGAAACTTGTTTCATGTTTATCATCGACGACTGTGACATAAACGAAAATATCACACATGGTGACATAAGTGAAATATATCACTGCAAATACACAATGTGTTTTTTGATCAATACACAACGGTGAAAGCTAATCCTTTCATCAAAATCCATGATTAAAATCGTGCATCTTGCCAGTGTACAAAGTATACATTTCTTCCTTTGATCATCTTCCTTCCTTTTGTTACAGGTTGACATTTTTAATATCAAAAACGATGACAGTGACCTTTATATAAAATTAAAAAAGAAAAAGAAAAGGAGGAGATGATTATGGAGAAACTGATCTTGTTTCACTTCCATTATTATGTTTGCCTTTCATTTCCATGTGTTTCATTTTTAGCGTTTTGATAAAAATATCCGAGATATTTCTGTGATAGACGAAATGATGACAAATTAGGCTCTTTTTGAAATCTTTTTGAAATCTTTTTTTTTGTTTTAAATAAATTTTATAGATATTTTGGTGTATAATAATCTTGTTTAGTTCTTGAAAAGATATGAAAAGAAAAATCAATTTTGTTTTGTTTTAATAAATGTTTTATGTCAATTAATGGTTTGTTTTACAAAAGTGATAACATTATTAATAAAACAAAAATAGGTTATTGTTAGAAAGAAATATATTCTTTCTTTTTTTTTTTTTTTTTTTTATATAAATATTTGTAAAAATTTGTTCCACAGAACTTGTAATCAAATTACTTCTTGTTTTGTTTTTTAATAACCTTTTTTATTTTATAAAAGCTATTACAGATAATCTTCAAAAACAATAATCGTAGTACTTCTGAAAAAACCCAGCTCATAATTCAAAACAATCCCTTCTTTTTTAACAAAATTAGTTTATTATTAAAAATGGAAGTGTGGGTTGTTTGTGTAAAAAAAAAAAAAAAAAAAAAACTAATGAACAAAAATCATAACATTACTTCCTGAAAAAATTCCTCCTTCATTCTTTCTTTCTTTCTTTTCTTTTTTCTTTTTTTAAATACAAATGTTCAATATTCCTTTTTACATGGTTTATCATTCAAAAATCTCTTCTTTCTTAACCAAAGCATTTTCTCTTTTTCACTTTTTAAAACAGCTTATCATCTGCAAAAATCCCTTCCTTTTTAAAACCACCACCAAATCTTTTTCCTTTCTTAAACTCTTTTCAACAACAAAAAAAAGAAGCTTATCATTCAAAAACCCTTCTGTTTTTTTTTAAAACAAACATTTTAATTTAAAAAAAAAAAAAAAAAAAAACCCTCCTATCAAGTGCAGGTTATTCGTGTCAACAGATATATTAGTGAAGAACACGACCCTGTCACTTTGAGACAAGAACACACAGACAGACACACAGACACACACTGAGGACAGACAAAGTGAGAAATAACATCTCATTCGTCCTCTCGTAAAGAGAATCAATACACACAAGCAGTTTGTGTCTAGTCTTAGCGATGTGCTTAGTGAACGAATATTCGTTTTAAACACTCCTCAAACCTGCTGTCGCTGCCGATGTTTACTGGAGGTCTGTGACGCTCAACTCTTTCATTTTTTCACTTGTAGCTACACTAGAGAGGAAACCTGAAGTTGACTGTTTGACAAGTTGACAAAATAGAATACGTTTGTTTTTTGGTGTTCGTTAAATGAGTCTAATGACAAACATGTCATAATGTTGAAATGAGAGAGGCAGCTATTACATATCTGTGACGTGTATGCTTTCATTTTTACTTGTAGCTACACTAGAGAGGAAACCTGAAGTTGATAGGTTCACGAAGTAGAATATGTTTGTTGTTGGTGTTTGTTAAATGAGTCTAATGATAACCGTATCATAATGCTGAAATGAGAGAGGCAGTTATTTAGATACCTGATATTCACGTTTTTTCTCGTAGCTACACTAGAGAGGAACCCTGAAGCTGACAATGTGTTTTTAAGTTGACAATAGAATATGTTTGTTGTTGGTGTTTGTTAAATGAGTCTAATGATAACCGTATCATAATGCTGAAATGATAGAGGCAGTTATTTAGATATCTGGTGTTCACGTTTTTCCTTGTAGCTACACTAGAGAGGAAACCTGGAGCTCACAATAGGTCTGCTGTAAAACGAAATAGAATACGTTTGTTGTTGATGATGATGTTCGTTAAATGAGTCTAATGACAACTGTATCATAACGTTGAACCAAGAGAGGCTGTAATTACATATCTGTGACAAACAAATTTTTCCTTGTAGCTACACTAGAGAGGAAACCTGAAGCTCACAATAGGTCTGCTGTAAAACAAGACAGAATACGTTTGTTGTTGATGATCATTAAATGATCAAATTGATAAACCACTTTATATGCTACTCTTAATAATGCTGAAATGAGAGAGGCAGTTGTTTAGATATCTCTGATATTCAATTTTTTTCTCTTGTAGCTACACTAGAGAGGAAACCTGGAGCCGACAATGTGTCTTCTGTAACATGAGATAGAATAAATCTGTAGTTGATGTTTGTTAAATGATCGAATTATAGTTTATGATCTTAGTCTCATAAATTACTCTCTATAATGTTGATATGACAAAAACTGTTGTTAAATATCTGATGCACACTTTTTTCTCTTGTAGCTACACTAGAGAGGAAACCTAAAACTTGTTTGTGTTGCAGTTGTTGTTTGTCAGATGATAAAACTGTAGTATATGATCTCCACTTGGTAGGTTAGTGTTTACAATGCTGAAATGACAGATACAGTTTAAAGGCAAATAACTGATGTATGAGCCTGTGTTTAGAACTGGAAAACAGTCTTAGTCCAAGAAGACTTTTAATCGAGTAACTGCTGTAAATTGTGTCAGGAAAATGAATGAACTCTACCAATTACAAACAGCATAGAAATTTTAAAAGATAAATAATGTTTATAAGAGGCTATGTTTAGAACTGGAAATAACCTTACCCCCCCCCGACCAAAAAAAAAAAACTTCTAATCCAATGACTGACATAAAAATGTAAGAAAAAATAAATTAACTATATCAGTACAGCTTTTTTTTTTGTTTCGACTAAATGTGAATTAAAATGCAAATATAAGTGTGAACTTTGACCTAAACCAACACAGCCTAATCCACTGGCCAGTTTTCTAACCACTGAGCTAATCCAGTTTTTTTTTCACTGGATTGAGATTAAGTGGTAAATAATAGCTGTATGCAGCAGGCTGGTGTCACATATACTCTTTCGTATTACACAAACAGTATTGACAGCCTCGCGATAAAGCAGAAAACAGTGTTAGTTTCGTGTACGTGAAGAATAGTTGGGGTCGAAGGTCAACCATTTGACTCCACTGTATGAAAGGGTAATGAAGTCCTGATACTCAGTGTCAGAGGGTCTGAAATTGTAACACTTCATTTGAGTGAGTGAAAGGAAAGGAAAAGAAAAGAAAGAGGAGAGGAAGAATAAGAGTGAATTGAAGAAAGAAAGAAAGAAAAGTAAAATGCATGAAATAAGGGAAGGAATGTTGAAAAATGTTTTGATGAAAATAATAATAATAATAATAACTGATAATATAACAGTAATAATAATAATAATAATAATTATTATTATTATTAAAATTATGAAATAAAATAAACAGAATATCAGTAAAATAATTATATTACCGATAATGTAACACACACACATACATTTTATACTCATCTCTCTCTCTCTCTCTCTCTCTCTCTCTCTCTCTCTCTCTCTCTCTCTCTCTCTCTCTCTCTCTCTCTCTCTCTCTGTCTCTCTCTCTCTCTCTATTATTATTATTATTATTATTATTATTATTATTATTATTATTATTATTATTATTATTATTATTATTATTATTAACAAAAAATAGAAGAAAAGATAATATGAGTCATTTCTGCCCAAACAATTAATAACAAATAAACAAGATAAAAAAAATAAACCACCAAAAAACTGAAATCTCTTGAGGAAAGCTTTTAATGTGATTTATTTATTTATTTAATTAATTTTCCAGTTTTATTAATAAAGTCTAAAAGGATGAAAAAAAAAAAAAATGTATATAAAAAAAATTCACCATCAAAATTGTATAACAGTTTAATAACAGCAAGATTAAACCAACAGTCCACGAATAAAACATTCATTATCCAAGGAAATTAATTACTGTGATGTTGTAGATGATAATGCTCAGATACCGGTTAGATATTTATTCATATTGCACATTTGTTTTGTTGTATGATATTGGAAAAGGTTTTGTGTATGAAAAGATATCTGTAATTGATGGTGAAGTTTTTAGTCATTAATTTTATTACAATTTTTTTCTTTGTTGTTAAGTTGACATTTGTGGTTCAGGAAAAAGAAAAAAAAACAATTAGAAAAGAAAAGATAATTTTTTTTATCTGTGTGTATTTTGTGTATGAACATAGGAAAAAAGATAAATTACATTTGTAGAGAGACACACACACACACACACACACACAACACACACACACAAACACACAGACTTACATATTGTTATATCTAAACCAAATGCATGCACACACATACATCCATATGTAGTAAAAAAAAAATATATATATATATATTTTATTTTTTTATTATTTAAAAACTGCCAAGCCATTAATTCTGTTCTCATAAAATATTAGTTTATAATTTTTCATTGATTACATGCATTACACAGAGTGAATTAAAGGGATTAGATCCTGCAAACTTCCATGCTTGAAATAACTGTAATACCATAACATCTTTCATTTCACCATAATACCAGTTTTTATTATTTTGAAAAAAAAAAAAAAAAAAAAAAAAAAAAAGAAAAAAAAAAAAAAAAAGGAAAAAAAAAAAAAAAAAAAATATAATTATTAGAAAATGGTGGTAACATGAACTGAAACTCTGAAAATAAGAACAACAAGAATAAAAAAAAAAATCAATACAACTTTACTCAAAATAAGTTGTCTGGATAGCGTTATCCTGTCTGGAGGTCAGGCTTTGACCTGACCCGACCTGACCCGACCTGACCTAACCCAGACCAATCAGCCAATAGGGGGGTGCAGAGGCAATGTGCACAATGTGAAAATTATGATGTCGACAGATCCTAAAGTGATAAAATAGATGGTGATTTTAAATATGTGTCATGGGTGAATTATGGGTGAATTTAAAGATAAATTAAGGGTGAATTTAAATATAATTATCTCGCGGGTGATTAAGGATGATTTATAGGTGATTTTAGTACAAATTACGGGGGTGATTTTAACATCTGTAAATAAAGATGGTGTTTGGCAGTTAAGATAATACTGTAATGAAATAATTTCCTCTTCATTATTTTTTTTTTTTTTCTCTTAATCTTATTTAGTCTTGTTCTGTCTTTGTATTTGTTTGTTAATTTTCTCTCTCTCTCTGTGTCTCTCTGTGTCTCTCTGTCTCTGTTTATCTGTGTCTGCCTGTCTCTCTCTTTCTCTGTCTGTCTGTCTATCTGTCTGTCTCTCTAGTTTTCTTTCTCATTTGTGTTGTCAGTAAAGAATATCCTTCTGTCATCACCTTCCCTCATCTTTCTCTCTATCTTCACCTCCATTCATTCATTCGTTCATTCATTCATTCATTCATTCACTGTTCACCATCAGCATCCTCTTTCTACTACCACTACTACAAGAATCAAACCAACAATCGATATTCTCCTCTCCTACAAACCACAGCAACACTGTACTACTACTACTACAACTACAACCTCAGCGGAGTAAATCCATTAATCAATACTCTCTCTCTGCTACAACCGCAACATCACGTACAACGACTACGACTACAACTACAACTACCACACACAAACAAATCCAATAATCAATAGTTCTTCTCACCCACAACTGTGGCAGCATCATTCTGTCACTTTCACCACCAACTGCATCATAATCACTCTGCTATAACTCAGCAACAACTACTACTACTACTACTACTACTACTACTACTAGGACAACAAAACAACGCATTCATTCTCTCGGTGAATTGTAATCTGTGTGATAAATTCACACAGAGAATGGATTCACACCAAGGTGACAGGTTCTATTACTAGAACAAACATGCCTCCTGTGTTCACTTCATAATTCAGCCACGCTGATAGCCTGTTCAGTGTCTTGCAGTGAGTGATGTGGCAGTCTTCACTGAGGGAGGACTGCCACAAACCCGCACTGAATTTTTTTGCAGTGCTGCTGTTATCAGGATTTTTTACTTTTTGGTGCTGGTAGTGGTAGTGGTGGTGGTTGTAGTTGTGGTTGTAGTGGTGGTATATTTGGGATTAAAGGGAATATCGGTGGTAAGAGGTGACATGTAGCAATTAGGGAGTATTTAGCATTGTTTAAGGGAATATTGGTATTAAAAGATGAATGTGACTTTTATTAGTCAGGGAATATTTAGGGGAATGCCACAGTTAGCATTAAGATATGTTTAGCATTCCCTCAATTAGCATTAAGGGATGAATGCCACCTGTAGCATTTTAGGGAATATTTAGCATTATGGGATGGTTTTCACTCGTATCATTCAGGGAATAAATTGCATTAAGAAATGAATTGTCACTTGTAGCATTCAGAGAATATTTATCATTCATACAATTAGCATTAGTAAGATGAATACCACATCTATTTGTGTGAATATGTCTGTGTTTCTGTGTGTGTGTGTTAGTGTCTGTGATTGTATGTTTATATATGTTTGTATGTATCTGTGTGTGTGCATTTTTATCTATCTCTGTCTGTCTGTCCGTTTCTCTGTCTGTCTATTCATTAAGTATGTTTTTTGTTGTTTTTTTCCCTCTTGATTGTGGTTTGTACTGAAAGATTACTCTAATCCATACACTGTCATTCATCATTATCAACTTTATTATTATTTATTTTTTACTCTTTTTTTAATCACAGTATCTTCGCATGCCTTTGCAATCAACAGATTTTATTTCATCTGGCAAAATGCAATTTGTAAAGTAACACCAGGGCTTTTATAATAAACTTGTTATTTTGATGATTTAGATGAAGTGAAAAAAAAATGTTATGAAGAATTTTATCATTGTCATCATCATAATCATTCTGCTCCTTCCCATTCTTCTTCTTCTTCTTCTTCTTCTTCTTCTTCTTCTTATTATTTTTTGTTGGTAAATTGATGAAAAATGAAAAGAGAATACAAGCAGACAAAAGTATGAATGAATGAGTGAAATAAAAAATAAAAAATAAGAAAAAAAAAAAAAACAGACAAAAAAAAAAAGTTTCAGAAAATCATTAACTACTGACATCCAGCAATTTTCCACGGTTCAGTGAACCTGAAAAAACTAAAAATTAATTCGTGATTTCTCTTGTTGAATTAAATAGCTGAAGATTGTGAATTGGGGTGATATTTATGTTTCGCCTTTTTCTTACAAATATATATATATATATATATTTTTTTTTTTTTTTATATGTGTTTTGTAATAAAAAGGTACCTGGTGAACTTCATGACTGTGGAATATTGACTGGTATCGTACGAGTGCAAGTTGGGTATTAATGGATATAACACCCAATTAGCTAAAACTGATATCAGCTGACAGAATGTAATTAAATATTGATAAATAAGCAGATTATGACTGGTTTAGAAATTTTTATTAGTTTACTTATCTTCTTCTTTCTTAGATAGATTTATATATATATATATATATATGTATGTATGTATTTATGAATATATATATATATATATATATATATATGATATTTGTGTGTGTGTGCTTGTGTATGTGTTTTGTGTGTGTGTATATATATATATGTATGTGTTTGTGTGTGTGTGTGCTTGTGTGTGTATGTTGTGTGTGTGTGTCTGTGTGTGTTGTGTTTTTGTGTGTGATTCTTTGTGGATTTTTTGTGTCTGGAGTGGATATCTCTTTCTCAGTTTCTGCATATCTTTATATCTTTCACCATTCTATATATCTCTGTCTGTCAGTCAGTACATATGTGTGTGTGTGTACCTATCATTTTTTCATGTTTTTCATGTAAATAAATTAATTACCCTATCTTTGCTCTTCAACTCTCTTCGAAAAAAAGAAAAAAAAAACCCCATTTAATTAACCAGTCAAATGTAATTAAAAATAAAAAACTTTACACAAACAAACAAACATACATTATAAATGAATGAATGAATGAATAAATAAAGTAATTAATTTCAATATTAATTTCTTTTTTTTTTTTTTTCTCTTTTCAGGTGAGTTTTGTTTTTTGAAAACACATTTTCCTGTAAGCATGCACTGGTCTGTATGAATTGATCTGTAACCATGACAACAGGTAATTCTTAATAATTAAGCCTTCTAAAAAAGAAAAGAAAAAAAAAAGAAGTTTATTTTAAAAAAAAAAAATCCTGCCTTTGATGCGACAAGCTTTTGAAGTGTTTTCACCTGGAACAAAAGATAATTATTACTGTTACCTGGATTAGTGCAGTAAGATGAGTTAATCCGTCATTTAATCTGCGTGGATTAAAGTATTCCATTGTATCAAAACAGCATTTTTGATGATGTATCCACGTTTAGACATATTGATGTACATAGACATATTGATGTACATACAGACATATTGATGTACATACAGACATATCGATGTACATACAGACATATCAATGTACATACAGACATATCAATGTACATACAGACATATTGATGTACATACAGACATATCGATGCACATACAGACATAGAGGTTTTTAACTATAAATAAAACTTAAAAAACAAACAAAAAAATTACTTCATGACACCCTTTATGTAATTATTTAGATCTCCAGAACGCATTTTAAAATTATTAATAAATCCTATTTTTTTTTTCATAAATATCATGGGGAAACCAACTTACATTATATATTTATATTACCTTTAAAATGTATTTTAAAATCTATTCATAATTTTTTTTTTTTTTAATATAGTTTATGGTTATTTAGAAATATGGTATGAGACCCCCCCCCATACATAATATATAAACACTTAGATTGCAGTTAATAATTTATTAATAGAAAGTTTTATTGTCGGTCATACTTCATCATAAATGTGGCATAAGACCATTTTACATTATATATATTTATGACGTAGAATGCATATTTAAATCTGCTGAGAATTATTTTTTTTTTTTTATTTCCTATTAGTTCAAAATTGTCACAATGTATATAAATGACTTAAAAAAGGATTTATTTTTTGAAATTATTGAATGAGACCTTTTATAAGATCCGAAAAGCCTTTTGAGTTCCTGAGAGAGAAATATATTTCTTCAAAAGTTATAAATTTTAAAATTTTAAAAAGGAACATGTTGGCGATGAGTCAAAATTTCATTATCAAATTCTGCTGATGTTTTTTTTTTTCATTTTTTTTTTTTCAATACTGAGTGATAACGGTAATGTTCTGAATAATTTTAAACAGATGACTAAGTTATTGATTACAATTTTTACTCTTTCAAGATCCTCGTTTTAAAAACATGATGTGAGACCATGATGTTGTCACAGAAGAACATTTAAATGTTGCCGATTTGATATTTTTACTGCAGATTTTTTTAACGTTTTTTCAAAAAATGTGGCTTGAGACCTTTGTTATTTTAATGTTCTGACTGACCTCAAAATACATAAAGTCTTTTGAAAGTTTTATTGATTATATTTTTAAAACAGTGGTATTAGAGACCTTTTTGTTCTCTAACTTGCTTTAACTGCATTAAATTTTAAATATTCCTGAAAGGGTGTGCTATAAATGACAGGGTAAAAACTGTGGTTTGAGATCCTTTTTGTGTTGCAAACAATGATAAATGCATTTTTAATTTGTCTGAAAGGAATTTTAATCTAAATGCTATTTTTTTTTTTTTAAACTGTGGCTTGAAACCCTTTTGTGTTCTCTAAATAATTGAAAATGATTTTAAAATATTCTGGATAGAATTTTATTACAAATTTTAATTACAAAAAAAAAACCCCAGTATGAGACCATTTTGTGTTCCAAAGTGCCTTAAATTCATGTCACAAATTCTTCTGAAAGGCATTTTTAGTATGACATATTTCTAAAAATGTGGCTTAAGACCTTTTTTATGTTCTAAATGATCATAAATGCATTTTTAATTCTTCTAAAATGAATTTTACAAATAAATCTTATTTTAAAAAAAAACCTGTTTGAGACCTTTTATTTTTGTGTAAATAAATGCATTTTAAAATCTCCTCAAATGAAATTTTTACTGTAAATAATACTTTTATTTTATTTTTAAAAACTCTGAAATTAGACCTTTTATTTTTCTATATATCATCGTAAATGCTTGTCAAAAATCTACTCAATGGAATTTTGCTGCGAATACTGCAGTTTCTAAAAAAACCATGGCATGAGACCCTTTTGTGTGTTCTGAATGACCTTAAAAGCATGTTAATGCCAATTGATTGACAAATGTGATCGCTGACAACAACAGCACCATCCATCGAGCAACAATGGCAGTGATCACATGACCTCTCGGCCCCCCCCCACTTTCCAGCATTGTCATCTTTTGTTGATGATAATGATCGCCATGGTCGCATGCCACCAGGTGACTCATTACCTGGTTACCGTGACAACCGATTGCTGCTGTTCTTTATGCTGGAATTTTTCTTTTCTTTCTTCTTTTCATTTTTTTTTTTTTTTTTTTTGGTTTGTGCATATGGAATTGTTTTTGTTGTTAGAGAGAACAATGCAGATAAAATGGGTTTTATTTTTTTTTTATAATTTTTTTTATTTATTTAATTATGAGAGAAGAGAATTAAAAGTAAATTAGAGATGAAAGGATGGCAGAGGGAGGGGAGGGGAGGGAGGAGAGGGAGGGATGGAGGGAGAGATTGACTGGTGTGTATGGATGGATGGATGGATGGATGGATGATACAAATTAAATGGAGTGAGAGAGAAGGGAAGGAGAAAGAATGACAGACAGACAGAGATGGATGGATAAACAGATACGAAGAGAAAAATGTATGAAGATGAGGGGAGGGGGCACAGAATGGAGGGAAATGGGGGACAGAAAGGTAGATGTCGAGAGAGAGAGAGAGAGAGAGAGAGAGAGAGAGAGAGAGAGAGAGAGAGAGAGAGAGAGAGAGAGAGAGAGAGAGAGAGTTGCTTGTTCATCTTGCACAGTTATATTGTTAGTATGTTAGACAGTTATTACAGTGGATTAGAGACATACATATGTATTGTTTTCACAAATCATTTAGCATCCTTCTTGTTTACTGATATTCTTTTTATACGGATTTGAACCCAGTTGCTATCAGTCTCAACATAAGTGACTTTCTCCATCTCAGACCGTTAGTATGTTAGTATGTTAGTATGTTAGACAAACAAAGAGTATGGAAAACTCACACAACCTTCTCACTGTTAGTATATATTATTACAAGGATTCTAGTCCTAGTTCCTTTTAAGTTTCAAAATCAATGACTTAATACCCTTTTAGTCTGTTGCAGGACTGTTAGTATGTTAGATAATTAGTAAAACAGAAGAAAAAAAACCAGACTTGTTTACACTCCTCGTGTTAGTATCACCTA
>CM022677.1:17908439-17983439 GCA_012295275.1 Chrysomallon squamiferum
GTAGTAGCTTGTCTCTGAGACCAGGGCAGAGTTTTGTGTTCTTCTTTTCACTGCAGAAAAATCTTCAGAATCAGAGTCAGGATGGTTAATGACAAGGCAGGAGATAGAGTAAATCCCTCTTGAGTGACTCTTTTTGGGAAGAGAAAAAGAAACAAAAAAAAAAAAAAAAAAAAAAGGAATGAAGAAAGAAAGAAAAAGAAAGATACAGAATAATGTAGAGTTGTTGAGGAAATTGGGGAAATGGTTGTTTGTGGGGGGGGAGTTCAGAGAGGAGGTGGGAGTTGGGGAGTAGGGGGATGAAGATACTGGGGGGATGGATTGGAGGAGGATTAAGAGAGATACAGCTACCCAACAGCCTCAACAAATATATAGGTAAAAAATAAATTAAAATAAACAAATAAAAAGTGAAAAAGGAACTGATTAGAAATAGACAGAAAAAAGAAAAAAAAGAAAAAAATGAAGATGCGAGTATGGGGCAAAAGAGAAAACAACAGAAAAATAGAATCAAAGACAATGAGAGAGGGAGAGAGGGAGAGATGGAGAGAGAGAGATGGAGAGAGAGATGGAGAGAGATGGAGATAAAACTGAAGAGAGATAGATAGGTAGATATGAAAAGAAGTAGGAAAAAATAAAAGACAGAATTTACAGCAGTACAAGAAAGATGCACACCTACATACAGAGATGAAACACAAACACACACACACACAGACAGACAGACAGACAAAGTCCACACATGCACATGGACACACAGGGCAAACTATCCAGTCTCACTCCATTATTCTAATCTTCATCAGGAAAACTACCTCTCTGACATTCCCATCACCGTGTTTTTCGGAATCGATAATTATAATTTTTATTTATTCTTGTGTACATAACACGAAGCCGACCAGATTAATTATTAATGTGTTGTCGTAGAGTATAGCAAAAAAATAAAATAAAATAAAATAAAAAATAAATATAAAAAATCTCTGTTCGTGCAGGTGATTGTGAGTATCTTTATTACTCACTGCCTCGTTTTGAGATCAATACAAGAATTTTTTTTTAAATTATTATTATTATTATTATTATTTTTTGTTTTTACACTATACCACTTGAGTGCATTGTAATAATGTACTTTTGTTAATGTCACTTTTATTGTGTCAAAATTTTTTGTAATATTTTATTACTCAAGATTTTTTTTATTTTTTTTTATTCGTTAACAAAGAGGAATTTTTAATTGTTTTCTCTTGTTATTTTTTGTTTTACATTTTTTGGTTTTGATGGGAGAGAAAACAAAAAGAGGATGTTTTATTATGCATTGTTTATTTGGTAACAAATATTGATTATTATTATTCATTATTGTTTCTGAAAAGTTATTTTGTGAGAAAAAAAAAAAAAGTATGTTTTATTATGTATTCTTTATTTGTTAACAAAGATGGATTTTACTGTTATCGTTTCAAAATTTTTAATGTTGATCTTTCTGTTTCAAAACCTGTTACTTAAATATTTACATTTTTGTGAATGATTTTATTTTACTTTATTCCATAATTCACTTACCTGTCTTGTATAATCTATCTTTCTATCTAAATGTTTATTCGTATTTCTTTACACAGGTATATATCAATCTGGCTTTACCTACCTACCTAGCTTTTTCTAGATCTTAATTTATCTATCAATCTTCACCTACCTATCTTCCTGTGTGTGTCATTACCTATCTTTATATCAATCTACCTATCTATCTACTTATCTACATATCTACTAACCTGGGTTTTTTTTTGCATGTCTGTCTATCCATCTATCTATCTGTATGTCTGTCTGTGTATATAAAATAAAAGATTTCTTTAAAAAAAAATCGAAAAAAAAAACAACTCCTGAAAGCATTTAGCAATTATAGATCATAAGTCATAAGTTTCATTGAGTGCCTTTGGTTGAAAGTGGTTTCATTTTTAAAAAAAATAAAAATATAATAAAAAAAAATGAAAATCGAATATTTATTATTATTATTATTACTTTTTTTTTTTTACTTTTAATTTATTTGAAGTCAGTTTCCATAGAATCTTTCTGTCAGCTTTATGGATTATTTTAAATGAATGTTTTTTTTTTTTTTTAGGTGATTTTATTATTTGCTGTGTTTATTTTTTTTAGTTTTGTTTTTGTTTTTGTTTTTTCAAGAGAATAAACTAAAGATAAACCTAATTAAAGGAACATAAAATGTCTTTTAAGATTTCAAACTTAAGATTATTCTTTCCATTAACCAATCAATGGAAATAACATAGTTTTTCTTTCTTTCCTTTTTATATACATATTTTCTTTAACTTTTGTACTTTATTCCTTTCATTCCTTCCTCTTTTTTTATTTCTCTTTCTCAAACTACTGATTACAGATGCTTTCTTTCTTTCTGTTTTTTTAAAATGGTTTTGATCAAATTCTCAATCAGAATGAAACAGGAATGTCGAAGCAATTTATTAGTTGTTTATTTTGCACGGATTTCGAAGTTTTTGGTGTTCGACAAAATTTCATTTCTTTTTTTTTTTTCCCTTTCTTTAATTCTATTTGCTTTCTCCATTATCTTTTTATTCTTTTCCACTTCTTCTTTCTCTCTCTCTCTATCTTTGTATTCCTCTGTTTTTGTTTTGTTTCTTCAGTATTCTTTCTATTTCTCTCTTCATCTCTTTTCTGCTCGTTTTCTCTCTCTCTTTATTTTCTGTAACCTTGTGTCATTATCTCTATCATTCTTTTTCACTGTTCTCTTTATCACTCCATCTTTCTCTTCTTTTCTGTCATTCTTTTTTCTATCTTCCTCATTATCCACTTCTTTTATGATCTATTTTCTGCTTCCTATTGTTTTAAAATCTTCTTTTCCGTTTCTTTCATCTGTTTCTCCCATCTTACTCTCTCATTCTATCTTTTTCTTGTTATCTATTTCTTTTATCTTTTTATCCATCTTACTTTCTTTTTCTCTGTATCTCATTATCTGTTTATCTCTCCATCATCCTGCCTCAATCCCTTCTCTCTCTCTCTCTCTCTCTCTCTCTCTCTCTCTCTCTCTCTCTCTCTCTCTCTCTCTCTCTCCTCTCTCTCTCTCTCTCTCTCTCTCTCTCAGAACAACAAAACCAACTCCATCAATCAACAAAACTGAAGATGTAAACACAAATGTTGTGAAAAGCAACTAAATTTCTTTTCTTTTGTTCCTTCTTCGTTTTTCTAAAATGTCAAAAGAAAACAGCGAAAAAAAACACATAAAAAATTAAATAAATCCAAGATCTACACAGAAAAGAGTTTTCAGTAATTATTCTCAACATATCAATCAGCTGCTACATTTTCTCAGTGTCGAGTTTTTCATCAGTTTTCTAAAGAAGATTTCGTAAAACTCATTTATTCATAAATAAACCGAAGAACTAAAAAAAAAAAGAAAAAAAAAAAAAAAAAAAAATTAAGAAATTAAAAACAAAAATAAAATTAAAATTAAAAAAATTAAAAATAAAAATATAATCAAAATTAAAAAATTAAAAATAAAAATATCACAAAAATTAAAAAAATTAAAATTAAAATTATAATAAAAAATTAAAAAAATGTTAAAAAATATACATATAGTAAAAACCTCCATTTTTTTTAAAATCTTTTTTTCAACCCTAGTCCTGAAGATTTATTCACATGATTTGAATAGTCATGTACAGAAAAAGCATGCATTACAATAACACACATTTGAATAACCTCTATTAATATACAATATATATAACGTGTATGATAATGTTGTGATGTTAACTGTGTGGTTTTCCTATATAAGTTTATTTATTTGTTTGTTTTTAAACAAAATGCTTACAAATTAATCTTGATAACAAAATTCAAATTATCTCATGGACTCTTGACAATACGCTTGTAATGCCATACCATTTGTTCAGTGCATAATGCTTATAAAATTCACTTCATTACTTAAAGCATGTGGTATGTAATGTCATGCCTATTCTTATAATGCAGTGTTTAGAAGTAACTTGTTGGTTATGTAATTAATATCATGGTTATGTTATTACTTTATTGTATAAAATGTGGCCCAGTGGTTTGAAAACACTTGTTTGATGTAAAACTCTGTGGTATGTGACATCCTGTAGTTACTGATTTTGAAGTCATATTAGGAGAGTGAGATGACAATTTTGATTGTTTCTGTTTTCTTTCTCTCTCTCTCATTCATTCATTCCGTTTCTTCTGATCATCTTTTCTCACTTTCTCATTAGTTGAGTGTGTCTTTGTGTATCCAGTTCTTCTCTCTCTCTCTGTGTGTGTCTGTTTCCAATACTTAGCCATTTAGAGTTATATTTTCTTTAAATATATCCCAGTATCTGATAACACACATAATATATACATAAACTGTGATAAATGTAGTTCTTTTATGTTTTATAAGCTGTCTCAGTATTAGTAAAAAGTGACATCTATTTATCCATACAATAAGATAACTAGGTTAGGCCAGTACAAATTAAATCATCAGTTTTTTTTTCTTCTTCTTTAATAGCCATTTTTATAAAGGATTAATAATAAAAAAATTTTACAAGGTGATGGTGATGATGATGATGCTGATAATAAAATAAAACATTTTGCCTTCAACTTCTTTATGCAAATAAATTCATATTTTAGTGTTAATTATGGCCAGACTAAAAAAAATGTATCCTTTTTTATGTATGTCTGTATTTGAAATACTTGTCACTTTCTGAATTTAGAATAAAACAAAAATGGTGTGAAAAACTCATATTTAATTTCATTTGGCCTTAGTAATAGAGATAAACTGTAAAATATTATAGCAAAATTTTTTCATAATACTTATGGCCAGGCTGAAAAATATAATATTTGTCACGTTTTGAATTTAGGATAAAGAATGGCATGAAAAACTAATATTTATTTTGGTTTGGTCTTAGTACAGAGATAACAGTAAATATTATATTTATTTTTAATAATAGTTACAGCCAGACAGGAATATCTGATATTTGTCACCATTTGGATTTTAGAATAAAGAAAGGTACGAAAAGCTAATATTTAATTTGTTTTTGGCATTAGTACAGAGGTAACAGTAAATATTATATTTATTTTTGATAATAGTTACAGCCAGACAGGAATATCTGATATTTGTCACTATTTGGATTTAGAATAAAAAAAGGTACGAAAAGCTAATATTTAATTTGTTTTGGCCTTAGTACAGAGATAACATTTTTCATAACAATTGTGGCCTGGGTGGGGTGGGGCAGAGGCCTTGAGTTTACTCATCCTCTGTTCCTAGTCTGTTGTCAAGCTGGTTGCTAGGAGATGACATCATCCATTTGTTATCTAGTAAACTTCTTCTTAAAGGAAATGTTTTTTTTTTTTTTTTTTTTTTTTTTTTGAGATTTTGTTATCTAATTCTGTTTGCAAGAATTTGACTTCAGTCAGATCAATATGACAAGCATTATATATAGACAAAGAAAGACAGAAGGGGGAATGAGAGTGAGAGAGGGAAAAAAGCATACATACGTAGGTACATATGCATTATATATATATATATTTGTTTGTTCATGATTTTTCTTACAAGTCATGTTTATGTATAAATGACTGACACTAATATAAGGCAAATATTTAGAACTGCGTATATACCTTTCTATACTGGCTGTTTTTTTATTTCTCATATTTACTCTCCATCTTTCTCTCCCTCTCTCTTCATTCTTCCACTTTCTTACTCTCTCTCTGCCCACCTCATTTTTTCCCTTTATCTGTGTCTCTTGCTCTCTTTTTTCTCCATTACATCTCATTATGGGAATGATTTATATTTTATACACACTCACAGACACACACACATACACACACACACACACTCAAACTCACACTCACAGACACACACAGTCACAGACATCATCTTACAGTAACATTGTTTCTAACTGATATATTTTTTGAGTTTATTTTGTCAAAATATTCATTCATTCATTCATTCATCCCTTTGGGTTTTTTCTCTCAGCCTTTATCCTCTTTCAATCCACTCTTTATTCCTCTGTTTTCCTTGTCCTTCTGTCTCTCTCTCTCTGTGTCACTGTCTTTCTATTTTCCTTCCTTCGTCAAAATCTCCAAGCTTTTTTTTTTTTTTTTTTTTTCACTCTCCTTAATATTTCTTACATCCAACAACCTTTAGATAAATTTCTTTTTCAAAAAAAACCACCACCTACATTTTAAACTTTGTTTTCTTCACCACCATTACTTTGCAGCTGATGAGTAATATGTCTGGCCTATATCCCTTTTGTTGTCATCTTCTTTTTTTTTTTTTTTTTTTTTCCAATACAGGGTTGTATCCTTCGTGTTATATGGGTGGGGTCAAGTGGGTGTGGTCACAGTTTGGTTACAAGTGTTTGTAAAAAGATGAAGTAATGAGAAAATATCAGAGAGTAATGTAATTTGTTGTTGAGTGTTTATAAAAAGGGTGTGGTCGTTTTTTTTTTTAATTAAAGGTGCCTGCTATTGTTGTTGTTTATTAATAACATTAGTCTGGTTTAGATCGATGTTAAGTATAATTATTATTGTTTCATTTAGTTGTATGTGTATTGTCATAGCCCCGTATATATTTTTATTTGTTGTATTATTTTGTTAATTTTATGCTGGTATTGAACTGAGGCTTAATATGTATATTTATTTGTGTGTGTGTGTGTCTGTGTGTGTTAATGTGTATATTTATTTTTGCATATCCCAGTGTGTGTGTCTGTGTGTGTGTGTGTGTGTGTGTTCATACCTGTATTTATTTTTATTAGGTGTATTATTGTTAATTTTATACTGGTAATGAACTAAGGCTTAATGTGTATATTTTTTATTGTACAAGTCTGTGTGTGTGTGTGTGTGTGTGTGTGTGTGTGTGCATGTGCGTGTGTGTGTGTGTGTGTGCGTGTGTGTGTGTTTATGTTGTATTTATCTATCTAGTTATCTACACCACACATCTTTGCATGTGACTATGCACACAAACCTCTCATATCTTTTCTCTTATTCATCTGTCTGTCTGTCTGTGTTTATTTCTGTTTGTCTGTCTCCCTGTTTACCCAGCTAAATTAGTGTACTAACACAAAGTTCAGGCAGATAATAAAAGATCTATAACCCACATGTCCCAGGTACATAAAAAATATATTATGATTAACACTGCACAAAGAACATTCTATATATATATATATATATATATTACTTTATAACTAACTGACAGAGGAAGGTGCGTGCTATCAGCTCGTATATACTCAGTACCTGTGTTATACGAATGCTTTATTCTGGGTGTAGTTCAGTTTGTTCTTTTAATTTAACGATAATTGTGTTTTTTAATAAACCTGTGGTTTATTATTACTTTTTTTTTTTAATTTAATTATTTTGGTTTGAGTTTGTCATTGTTACTTTTTTTTTTTTTCAATTATTATTTGTGTGTGTGTGTGTGTGTGTGTGTGTGTGTGTTTTTTTTTCTAATAATAAGCTGTATATATACTTGATATCATGTTATAACAATGGGTTGGTTATTCTGGGGGTGGGTTAATAGTTTATTTCTCTCTTCTTTTGGCTCACTGGGTATTTCTTTCTCAGTGTGTTTCTATTTTATTTATTTTTTTTCTTCAGAAGTTTTTAGCATTTATTTATTTATTCTTTTTTTTTCCAATTTCCATCCATCTGTGTATAAGTGTGTTAGTCTGTATATTTACTTTCTTGCTCAGTTGCTTCTTTGTAAGTAATAATTGACTCTCTGTCTCTCTCTCTCTGCTTCTGTCTCCCTTCATATCATCTTGCTTTATCTCTTTCTCTCTCTCTCTCTCTCTCTCTCTCTCTCTGTCTCTTTCTGTTTCTCTGTGTCTCTCTCTCTGTCTGTCTCACTCTTTCTGTTTCTCTGTATCTCTCTCTCTCTCTCTCTCTGTATCTCTCTCTCTCTGTCTTTCTGTTTCTCTGTATCTCTCTCTCTCTCTCTCACTCTCTCTGTATCTCTCTCTCTGTGTCTCTTTCTGTTTCTCTGTATCTCTCTTTCTCTTGCTCTGTCTCTCTTTCTGTTTCTCTATCTCTCTCTCTCTCTCTCTCTCTCTCTCTCTCTCTCTCTCTCTCTCTCTCTCTCTCTCTCTCTCTCTCTCTCTCTGTCTGTCTAACTCTTTCTGTTTCTCTCTCTCTCTCTCTCTCTCTCCCTCCCTCCCTCCCTCCATGTATCTCTCTATATACATAGCTTAACAACACAGCTATGCTTTCGCCCACAGGAACAATGAATCCTAAAAAAAAAAAAAAAAAAAGAAGAAGAATGTACAATTAATCATAATTAAAGATTCCATGGTCTGACGTAGTCTGCTTTTTTTCAAATCCGCAATGGCAGTGGGACCAGCTGCTAACACCGTTCAAATGAGCTCTTCGCGAAAGAAGTTAATCTTAGTGTCACCCAAATGACCAATCGCAATCCATCTTTGGTAATTACCAGTTTGAACCGCAAGAAACCAGAAGATTTGAGTGGATTTGTTTTTAGGAGTCTTTTCTTTTTTTTTTTTTTTTTTTTTTAATTTTATTCTACATGTGGGTGAAAGAGAGTGTTTTAATTACAATTGATAATTTGTCAGCATTGTTGTTGTTGTTGCTGTTGTTGCTGCTGTTGTTGTTGTTATTGTTGCCTGAACCTTTGACAATATTTTAAAATAATTTTGTTTTCAGAAAATTAAAATTTGTCTTCTTAGTCATAAATTAAACCAAAAAAAAAAATAAAAAAAATAAAAATACAGTTATCAGAACTTGATGCTAAGAACTGATGACAAGATTTTCATATCATAAACTAAATTACTTGAAATAACTGAAATATTTAAAGAAATATTTTGCCTGGATTATTACTACCAAAAAACACTTTTTTTTTGGTTTCTTCTGTAAATTATAATTTAATATCTTCACCTAAAAACCAGTTACCAGTATATATACACACCTATATATACTGCAAACAACCTGTGAATAATATTTCTGTCTTTTTAAACTTCACTTGTATTACACAATCAGAACCCTTCCCCTATTAACAAACATTTTTAATTTTTTTTTTCTTTTGTAAATTTAAACATATCTTCTTTGTCTGAAAATCAGTTAACAGAACGAACCCTCGACTTCGTTTTCATTTTAACACCAGAAACACGAAACTTATCTCCCTTGGCTAAAATCAATAGGTTGTCTCGTTAATAAATTGTCTTCCTTTTGTTGTAAAAGAGCAGTTTTCTAACAAAGTCTGTCAGGAGTAAGATTTCACACTAGTTGTCTGCCAAAAAAAAAAAAAAAATCTGGTATTTCCTGGGTGTGTGTGTGTGTGTGTGTTGTATCAGGTTTATTACATAGGTGTTCAGGTGATATATGAAGATTCATCTCATTACTAAAGAAAATTATAATAATTGTCTGCCTGTCTAGCTTGGTTTGTTGTGTTATACCATTACATGAATAGCTGAAAGTTGATATATATATATTTTTTTAAATATTTTAATGATTAGTGCATGTGTGTGTGTATGTGTGTGTGTGTGTGTGTGTGTGTGTGTGTGTGTTTTAATCTCTGTACTTGAAACTGAGTATAAACTGCGGGTATATCTTCATAAAAATGTGTGTTTATGTCAGTCATTCATATGTATGTGTGTGTGCACAAACAGAATATATATACACATATACACACACACCACACATACATATATATATATATATATGTATGTATGTATGTATGTATGTATGTATATATGTATATGTATATGTACAATATATTATCTACATAGAAGTACATGACAGTGATACTTAGTTATGTATAACAGGCTTTGGAAAATGCATAATGGTCTCACTAACACATGCTGTGGTATATTGCATGAAAATGTATGTTAAATTTGTTTTCAACTGATGATGGTCTTTTTCTCTCTCGCACACACACACCCACACCCACACACACTCACATACTCACACACACTCACACACACACACACACACATGCACATACACAAACACATGCACACACACACAAACACAAACACACACACACAATTAAAAGACTCATGCCTATGCATTGGATTAACAAAATGGCCGACAATGACACATTGATAAACCTTTGCTCTGTGATAGGGAATTAAAAGTGTAAATTTTTATTACAATTTTTTTTTTTTTTAAAATGTTGTATTTTAAAAAAAAAAAAACCAGTGCTGTTGCTTGGAAAAATCTGTCATCCTAGCCTGCTTATTAAATATTAAGACTTGATTACATTACAAAAATTCTCCAGACAATAATGCTGAAATGTCAAACGATAAGGCCTCGGTGACATAAATAGCTTAAACCTGTGTTTTCAGAAATGGTAATTAATTAATATATACTGTTGTCTTGTTTTATTTTTATTTTAAGTATTGTTTTTATGTTTGTTATTTAATTTTTAGTGATTTTCTCTATCTACTTTTTTAAACAGTAAAAATAAATTATATTTTATACAAAATACTACTATAACTATAATGATCAAAAAAGAATAATTTTTTTTTTTAAAGTTTGATGATAGAACTAAAAAATGGTTTCCCAACTTCTTAACACAGATGTTAATCCGTAGATTTGTCAGTCTGACAGAGAATCTGCATGGGTGCCATCTTAAAGAATGGTGCAATTTACTGCAGGGAATAATACAAATGGCAAACATCATAGTTTCTGTGTGTCGATAATGACACTGTGATGGCAATTCTTAACAGTTGATGCTCTTTACAGAAATGGATGGATTTAAAAAAAAAAAAAAAAGGAATAAAATTAATGGCCGACGTGTGTGTGTGTGTCTGAAAACTGGTGCTTCAGTTTAAGGGAGGGATTTGCTACAAGGAATAAAAGCAAACAGCAAACACACAGAGACTGCAGCGTCAACATGACAACATCGTTTTGCTGTTTGCATTTGCCACCCAGGCATCGGCATCGGAATTATCGTTCTGTTACTCGGTAATTATCAAAATAAACAGATTCTTCCTGGAAACAGAAAAAAGAGAAAAAAGCCCCTAGATGTCTGTTAGTGCTGTGAACAAGGGAAAATATCGATAACGTCGAAATCAGAGGATACAGAGTGAAGGAGGAGGAGGAGGAGGATAGAGAAACAGGGAGGGAGGGAGAAGGGGAAAGGGATGGACAGGGGGAGGGAGGGAGGGAAAGAGAAGGAACCAGATGCCCAACCATTTCTCTGTCCTTTTTGGATTAATTCGTGATCAATAATAAAACATTTGCTCTCTTTCTGTTTCTCTCGTTTTCTCTTGGTCACTCACTCTTCATGCTTTTATCTGTCTTTCTCTCTCTCTCTCTCTCTCTCTTCTCTCTCTCTCTCTCTCTCTCTCTCTCTCTCTCTCTCTCTCTCTCTCTCTCTCACATTCAGTTTCTTTCACTCTTCATTCTTTTTCTGTCTCTTTCTCTATCCCTCTCATTCTTGTTTTTCGTTTCTGTCACTGTTTCTCTCTCTGTTCTCTCTCTCTCTCTCTCTCTCTCTCTCTCTCTCTCTCTCTCTCTCTCTCTCTCTCTCTCTCTCTCTCTGAGAAAACTAACACCGTGTTTTTATTTATAATCTGTCACATACTTGACTCCACTCACTCACCAGCAGTACCACCTTTCTTTGACATATCTCCCACACATTCCTTTGAGAATAGAAACAAATGAATATTTCACTAAAAGACATTCCCTCTACGGTTATCACAATCAAATAAAAAAGATGGGTTCAAGTTAATTATATGAATAAGAAAAAAAAAAAAAAAAAAAAAAAAAAAATCTCAGATTCTTCTGTTTAAAAATCATGACGTTTGTGACTGTACGAATAAGAAGGAACATAAAACAAATTTATTTGAGTAATGTAAAATATGTAAAGAATAATATATGTTGAGCTTAATTATATCACTGTTTAAAAGTCTTTAAAAGTCTGAAAATTTTTGATCTGTTCCAATAAAAATGGTTATATATAAAATTCATATCCTTAATAATGTGAAAGCATGTATAAAATAGATATGTATTCTAAATAATCATATACTATAAAAAAAAAAAAAAAGTAAAAAATTATTTTTTATATGTTACCTCTTTTAACCATACATCATGCAAAATACAAAATAAACAACCAAAATTCTGATTATTGATATCTCTGTGTAAATTTATCATACAGCAGAGAAATATTAATGCATGCCTGCCATGCTCCATTCTGACTTCATGAGACTGCTCACACAGACAAAGTGTGTCTAAATGGTAATGAGACTCATTTTACATATGACGGGTCACACTTCAGATTTCCATTTGATGACAATCTGTGTAAATACCTGATTGCAGTATAAACCCATCTGCAGTGTGAATATTAAACAGATACACAGAACAAAATGAAATGAGAAGACATATTTCCCCAAAGAACTGCAACCATCTGATTCTTGAAATAATTACACATGAAATAATGAGAATAGATCCTTTGATCTGTCAAGTGAGGGTTCTGACTATGATCTAGTGATCAGTTGTCAGCCATTTTGCATTCAGCCATTTTCAACGCTATCCAATTCCAGACATGATACCGTTTCTTAGATATTAAAAGATGATGGTGTGTATTTTTCCTGTTTATGGTAAGGTTCAGATAAAAAGTGCTTTATTGCCAAGTGAGGAATATAGCTGGTGGAGTAGAGACAGTTGGTTTGGATTGGAACAAACGGTCATAGTGATTCAAAAGATATTTATACAGAGATGTATTCAGTCATGTATGTTCCATTCTGTTCCACTGGCTGTAGCCATCTTTTGAGGCAGATTCTTGACTTCCATCCTACCACAACTTGGCATCTTTCTCTGTGATGAATGCTACAAATGTTTGTTCAAATGAAATAGTATTTTCAGTATGCCAGAGATATTTTGTTATTAACTATCCACAATATATAACTGTTCAGTTAGAACTGTGACACACTGTCCCTGCCTTTCTACATATCTGTGTGTGTCTCTCTCTCTCTCTCTCTCTCTCTCTCTCTCTCTCTCTCTCTCTCTCTCTCTCTCTCTCTCTCTCTCTCTCTCTCTCTCTCTCTCTCTCTCTCTCTCTCTCTCTATCTAGCAACAACGGCAAATGTCTTTAATCTCCCAATTCATCTATCCATCCATCCATTCATTCATTCATCTATTTTTTTTTCACTCATTCCTCCCTTCATTTCTTCATTCATCCACTCATCTACTCATTCATTTACTCATTCATTTATTCTGCAAATCTTTAAAAAAAAGAAGAAAAAAAAGTAAAGGACTTATTTTATTTACCGAGGACATCAGTTACAGCATCGTTGCAATCACAAGAGTTTTCAATCTTTGTCTCTTCAGACGCTGTCAGTTTCCATCACCAGTGTTTTGTCTGCTGCTTTCACTCGCACACTGGTTTCTGCTGCAGTTCATAATGGCCTCCCATCATGCAGCTGTTTTCAGTATTTGCCTTCTGTTAGGTAAATCTCATTTCAAAGCATTGTGAAAGCGATTTGTATGTTGGTTGATTCTGATGAAGAAATGTTGGGTGGGTGGGTTTGAGTATGGAGGGTGGTTAAGAGTGAGAGAGAGAGAAAGACAGAGGGTGAAAAAATATAAAAAAATAAAAGAAGAAGAAGAAGAAAAAAGAATGGAATGGAATGGAAATTACAGAGCATGGAATGTTAGGAAATAAGAAGAGACTGGTGAATGTTTATAGTTGGATGTTATTTAATGAAAACGTTTTTTTGAAGTGAAAACACAGACATGTACACTTGTTTGGATGAAAAACTCACAAAAATAAAGATATAATGCATTACACACACACACACACACACACACACACACACACACACACACACACACACACACACACACCCAAACACACACACATACATACACACTTGCACCCAACCAAAATACACACAAAACACATAACTTTATATATACATACATACACACATTCATACAGTTTAACATGTATGATAAGGAAAACTACTTACTATTTTGATGACATACACACAAGTTTTAAGGGTTGATTAACACACACAGACACATGCTAGGAAATTAGAACAGACTTATACAGGCAGAATATAACAGACACAAGTAATAGAAAAAAAATTGAAATATTTGGCATAAAATAAGAAAACGACAGAAAAAAAAGACAACATGCAAAGAAAGAAAGAAAGAAATACAAAAAAAAAAAAAAAAATTGAAATAAAATTGGAAAGAAACAGAAGAGGAAGATGGAAATAAAAAAACACACAAGGAAAGCAAGAAAGAGAGAAAACAGACAGAAAAAGAGTTAAAAAATAATTTAACCTGGTACATAAGAGACAGAATGGAGCAGAAATAGTGACAGTGTATCAGGAACAAAATAAAATGAAATGATACTGACATACTGAGAAAAATCGAGAAAAGTAAGAACAGAAAAATGAACACAAGGAATGAAAGAAAGAGAAAACAGACAGAAAAAGTTAAAAATATCATTGAAATTGGTACATTAGAGACAGAAAGACGCAGAACATAGTGACAGTTAGTGTATCAGGGACAAAATAAAATAAAATAAAATGAAATGAAACAAAATGAAACGAAACGAAACGAAACAAAATGAATGAAACGAAACGAAACGAAACGAAACGAAACGAAACGAAACGCGAAAAACGAAACGAAACGAAACGAAACGAAACGAAACGAAACGAAACGAAACGAAAAGAAATGAAACAGAATGAAATGAAATGAAATCAAATGAAATGAAACAAAATAAAATGAAATGAAACAAAATGAAACAAAATGAAATGAAATAATACTGAGAAACACTGAGAAGAACCAAGAAGACTAAAAAAAAAACCCAGAAAAATGCACACAGACTGACACCAGATGCAATATGAGAGCTGTAAATTACAAAAAGCTGTCTGCCCATGTATTATTCACAACGCAGAAAGACCCATACGAAGATGGCAATTTCCTCTCGCCACCACCGTCACCTGCAGAGAAAATAATGTACAAGTGTCCTTGCTAATTGTAGCCAGACCCAAGTCAACCGGTGGACTCACATTGAGAGAGAAACAGTTTTCCATTTGTTTCTTTATCTAATTAACTTTTGTTGCTTTTTGTGTCTATCTCTTTCTCTTTATTTAGTTTTTGGGGTTGGGGTGTGTAGAGTTTATGAGGATAGGTGGAATTAAGAGTCTGTCTGTGTGTGTGCCTTTGTGTGGTGTGTGTCCACATCTAAATCTCACTCTCTGTCTGTCTGTCTGTCTGTCTCTCTGTGTGTGGACAAAAATTTTATATTTTGTTAGTGGGTTTTTTCTTGTTATGTGTATATCCATTCAGACCCTGTTTCATCTCTCTCTCTCTCTCTCTCTCTCTCTCTCTCTCTCTCTCTCTCTCTCTCTGTCTCTGTATGTATCTATCTATATATATATAATATAAAATGTATGTATCTTTCTCTCATATTTTTTTTATTTCTTTAAATTCTATTACGCTTTCCTACTGTTCATAATTATCTACTAAACAATGCAAACTCTGAGCCTTAAAGATACAAATAATGATTTTTATATCAGAAAAAGCAAAAGCTAATAGTAATACACATTTAGTAACATAGAATTAATACGTAACACACTGTGATTTCGTAACACTTTGTTACGCAACAATGCACAGTGTAATACAAAAATAAATTACTTATGCAATAACAGTGATATGTAACAACATGGAAGTAATACGAGAAAGTAGCCAAATGAAGGGAAATTAACACGTACATGTTAATTATATATTTCATTTTCTCCTTTTCTGATAAAGGTCAGTAATATTAGAAGGTCTGTTTACTGCAGAGAAACATGGACAGGGCAGGAAATAATTGTAGACAGACAGAAAGAGAGATAGACAGAGTATGAAAAAGTGCAAGAAAATTGAGAAAGAGAATGAGTGTGTGTGTGTGTGTGTGTGTGTGTGTGTGAGAGAGAGAGAGAGAGAGAGAGAGAGAGAGAGACAGAGAGACAGAGAGACAGAGACAGGGGAATAAAGCCAGAGAATACCTGTCTGAGATATATATCTGAAAAGGAAAGAAAAATAAAGTAAATGAGATAGATAAAGGAAAACAATTATGTGAGAGAAAGAGAGATGAGGAAAGAATGAAAGAGAGACACAGTACATCTGAGAATAGCAACAGACAGATCAGTCTGTAAAACTGATAATGATTTTTCTTGACACACGCATGTACATGCATTTCATACTTTTATGCTCAGAAGCATATATTTACCACATTATCATAAAGTAATTCACTAAAATACAGACTGCATTATCATTTAAATTACTTATTATTAATTAAGAATTTTTCAGGTATGGTACGCATGCAACTATGTATGCAAGTACGCAAAAATTGAGTAATATTAACTCATATAATTAGGTAGGATACCAGTTAGGTTTGTATGTAGATATATAAAGATTAAGTAATACTAATTTAGATAATTAAAAAAAATACAATTGTAGACATCTCGTTCTCGCTTCACCTTCACAAATCCCAAAATTGATTTCTTTACAAAAACAACCCTACAAAATCCTAAAAATCTCAACATCTGAGACACACTTTTCATCATTAATAACATTAATAAAACTCTCCACTTCAGTTTTCTTTTTTTTATTATCGCAACGACATTATAACTGCAACTAACTAACTAACTAACTAACTACCTACTTTCTTCTCTTTATTATTAAATAAACACACTGACACCAGACACACATATCTGCTATATACGCTATTACTCAAAGTCTAATTACCAACCCATTGATTACAGGCTGTACATTGTTGGGATGTGTTTGAGACGTTGTATACCGTCTCGTATTACACGGGCAGATGTCACTAACGAGCTCATTGTAATCAAACAACTGATAGAAACACACCAGTGAAACGTTTAATTATTTCTCTCTCTCTTCTCTCTCCCCGCCTGTCTGAGTGCGAATTGATTCGAGTCCAGTTATGATTATGTAGACAAAGAAGTAAAAAATTATGACCGGTGTCTCTCATCTGGTTGCTGTCTGTCTGTTGCTTCGATGATGTTGTACCGATGATGTTGATGCTGTCGGTGCTGTCGTCGCTTTGATTGATTGGTGTCTCGCGACCGATGATGCGAGTTTGATTGTTTGGAAGTGGAACTTGATGGTGATTGAAAATGTTACAGAAGAAGTTTTGACTGTGAAACTTTAGTACTGTGTTCTGTATATTAGCTCTCTCTCTCTCTCTCTCTCTCTCTCTCTCTCTCTCTGTGTCTTTCTCTCTCCCTGTGTCTCTCTCTTTCTCTCTGTGTGTATGTGTCTCTCTCTTTCTCTTGCTTTGTTTCTCTCTCTCAATATATAAATAAAATAAAAGCTTTTTTTCAGGTTCCTCTAGAAAACATCTTGTCACCACATAATCTAGTTAACAAGTTTTCAAAATAAACCATTTGGTAACTGAACTTGTAATCTACACACTTTTATTTAAAATTCATCATCTTCTTATTTTTATTTATGTCCAAACATTCAGCTTGGTTTTTTATTTTTTTTTTCTTAGTGACTTAACGTCCAATTTGTTGAAAGTGGTCACATTTTTTTTTTTTTTTTTTTTTTTTTTTTTTTTTTTTTTTTTTTTTTTTTTTAGTTTTTATTTTTTTTTATTGATTTGTGGTTGCTGAAATCACTGAAGCAGAAAATAAAGTGTCACATCAGTGACCAAGCTTGATAAATGGAAATAAAAAAGATGTTTTTTTCTAAATTCCTTTTTTTTTTTTTTTTTTTTTTTTTCAGTTTATTATTTCCTGTATGTTTCGAATTATTATTTTTTTTTTTTTTTTTTTTTTTTACCTTAATTTCGTGTTAATTTTGTCATTTTACAATTTTATTCTTATTTTACTTTTATACCAGTATTTTATTACATTTTTTTTTTTAACACAAAGTGAATAAATAAATAAATAGGATCCTTGTTACTACTGTCGCTACTACTACTACTACTATGGCTACTACTACTACCACTATGGCTACTACTACTACCACTACTATTACTACTATGGCTACTACTACTATTAGTACTACTACTACTACTGCTGCTACTACTACTACTACTGCTGCTACTACTACTACTACTACTACTACTACTACTACTACTACTACTATTATTACTACTACTATTACTATTATTACTACTACTACTACTACTACTACTACTATTACTACTACTGCCACTACTACTACTAATACTACTACTATTATTACTACTACTACTACTATTATTATTACTATTACTACCACTATTACTATTACTACTACTACTACTACTACTACTACTATTACTACTATTAGTACTACTATATAGCTACTACTGTTACTACTAATAAAATGAATATGTACTGATACAGCTGCCACTAGTTGCTACTATAAAACACATATGTACTACTGCTGCAACTAACAATAAAACTGTTACTGTTACTAGTACTATTAACACAAACAAATAAATAAATAAAACCCCAAAAGAATATTTAAGACGTAATCCACTTTCAAATATTAATACCTTTTTTTTTGTCTGTTATTATCTATTTTATTAAAGGTTTAGACTGATTGATAAGAACATAAGAAGTATTTAATTTTTTTTTTTTTTTTTTTTTGTTTCTTTCATCAATGGATTAGGACAGACTAAGGAACTATTTTAAAACTGTAGATAAAACTAATAGTATTATTGTCAGAAGAATTTCAGAGTAATTATGTAATAAATATTTCATTCTCTCTCTCTCTCTCTCTCTCTCTCTCTCTCTCTCTCTCTCTCTCTCTCTCCTCTGTGTGTGTCTCTCTGTCTCTCTTTCTCTCGGGTATAACACACACACACACACACACACACACACAAAGAGACAGAGAGAGGGAAAGGAAAAGAGGAAAAAGAAATCGGACACTGACACAATCAGAGATCTGTTCTGGATTGATTTTTTAATTTAATTTCTTTCTCATGCTCTTTGAGTAGTTTTTTCTTTCTTTCCAGTCATTGTTATTTTCTGTGTCCTGTCTTTCTTTCTTTCTCTCCTGATCTCATTACCACTGTTTAATCTATCTTTGTCTAATTCCTTTTTATTTCTTGTTTTCTGTTCATCTCTCTGTTACACACACACACACACACACACACAGACACACACACAGATACACACATACATAAGTACATATACATACAAACATATATAAACACACATATATATATATATATATATATATATAAACACATATACACACACAAACACACACACACACACACACACACACACACACACACAAAGACATACATATTTAGCCACACCAAGTGCAAACATCACGGCAAATAAGTACACAAAATTAAATTTTAATATCACAAACATCGGAGTTTAATGATTTTTGCTTCAAAGACTTCAGCAATCTTCAGAGACATGGTGTTTGCTTGATGTCATGGTTACACATGAAAGTTTTATAACATCGCACTGTTTGCTGTTTTATTTTATTGTGGTCTTTCGACTGTGTAATAACAGCAGTATTGCTCCGGTACCTTCCACTTTTCTGTCGCATTCTGTTTGTGTGTTTTGACATGTTGGATTTTTCTCTTGTTGCAAAAAATGATGTGTAATGATGTAAATTTATTTTATAAAAGATGATAAAAATAAGAAAAATAAATAATAATAAAGAAACAAAAATGATAAAAATGATGCAGGAAAAGGGGTGAAAAAAAATGTTTTTGAGATGATTTAGTAAAGATGGCAAATCTTTCGTTTTTCTGATTCTTGCTGCTTCTTCTGTGTTTTTCTGTCATCATCTCTTTTCATTTCTCCCCTGCTCCAAACCTCTTTCTCGCTCTTTCATGTGGTATTTCATTAATTTTTTTTCTTAACCTTTTTTTAAAAGTAATTATTTTGCCACCCCCCCCCCGATTCTGTCAAAATTATTTATTGAGTGTAAAATTTCCTAATAGGAAATAATGAAACTGATCTTTTATTTTCAAATTTACCGAATGTTTTGTCATTTAATTCTCTCTCTCTCTCTCTCTCTCTCTCTCTCTCTCTCTCTCTCTCTCTCACTCTTCCTCTCTCTCTCTCATATTCCCTTTCCATTTCCATTTCTTTCTTATTCTTCCCCCTTTCTCCCTTTCCTTGTTTCATGATTTGTTTGCTCCAAATCTTTCACTCTGTCACTTTATTAACTGAAATTACACATTCAGCACAATGTATCTCTATAAACAGATTTCACATCATGTCTTCTTGTCTGTTTTTTGATCCTCTTACGTCTGTCCATCTCTCAATCCATCTGTACTCAATATATTTTTTTTTACCTTTCAGGTCAGAACATTATTTGTCAGTGGATTGCCAATGGATGCAAAACCCAGAGAGCTGTATTTACTGTTCAGGTCTTACAAGGTTTGTAATGTTTTTTTTAATTTATGGACAGACATCAGACAAACAGACAAATGGACAAATGGACAAATGTTCTTAATTTTTAAAATCGTTAAATTTTTTCAGGTTTTGTAACAGACAAATGGGGAAAATGTATTTAAATTTTTTAATAACTTTAAATTTATTGTAGAATTTTGCAACAGTTTTTAGTTGTGGACAGATCTCAGATAAACAGACTAAAAAAAAATTGTATTTAATGCTTAAAACATGTAAATTTATTGCACGAGGTGTTGTAATAAGTTTTTATTTATGGACAGACATCAGCATAAACAAACAGACAAATGTGTGAATGTACTTGATGTTTGAGCATTTACATTTATTATATATGTCACATAACGTTTTTCATGCATTTGATGACAGACGGATTTCAGTACGGACAAATGGATGAATGTAATTAATTCTTAAATTTATTTTCATATTTTGTAATTTGCTTTTCACGTATTTGATGACAGACACAAAACAGGTTCGAGAAAAAGACAAGAATTTTTTTTTGTTATTTTTACTTTTTAAACTATATTTGTTCAACATGTTCTTATTTTTACTTATCAACAAACATCAGCATGGATGAACTGACATCATTCAGCTTTCAAAATCATTGAAATCTCTGTATGAACTGGGTTTTTTTTTTTCAGAAAGTTTATAAAAAATTAAAATAAAAATGTTCACGTCTTTTTACATATTTTAAAAATTATGAATTATAATGATTAATATATGTGTCACTTCTATTACTTTTACTATTATTATTATTATTATTACCATTCTTATTATTGTTATTTATTTATGTTACTGTTATTTTATTATTACTGTTAATGTTGTTATTAGTGTTAGCATTATTATTACTGTTGTTATTGTTGTTGTAAGAAGTTTTATCATCATCATCGTCATCATCCTCATCATCATCACTATTCTAAACCAACCACACACTAAATAAAATAAAACACTGACAGTTAATTTCCATTTTAGTCATGGATGGAAATTAAATTTTATAAATACGTAATTAACATATGTAACATATTGTATAGAGTTTACGTGAAACAGTTCCACACACACACAAAAACACAGACATAAAGACACACCCATCCATCAGACAAACACACACACACACACACACACACACACACACACACACACACACACACAACTACTCTCACACAAAAAAATTAAATACAAAAATAAAAATAAAAATAAAAATAAATAAATAAAGAACAAAGCAACAAAAGCAACAACAACATCAAGAATAATAATGTCAATAAATAAATAAATAAATTAAAAAAATGTTCATGCTTCCAACAATCTTCACACATTCAGTTCTCCCACCCTTTTTTTTTCCCCAACCCCAATTTCATGAGCCACCACCTTGACACAAATCATCAACACCCTATTTTAGGACAAATAGTCAAGGGAGGTAATTAACTGAACTCGAGACACCATTTAACTGAAGTTGTAGCTGAAGCTGTTGATGTCACTTTCAGCTTCGGGGCAGTCTCTCAGATCAGATTCTCATTTTAAGAAAGAAATTTCGCTGAAATGAATTTTTTTTTTTTTTTTTTTTTTCTCCCCACTCTCTCTTCAGGCTAAGTCAAACATTCATTGATACAGTGGAACCCATTTAAAACATGATAACTGCGGCATAGGAAATTTCAGTAAGAAACTGTTATAACTGTTATGGTTAGATCCCTGGAAATGTCAGTATAAAGTCCTTTCATACACTGAAACTCTAGTAATTAGTTATAGCTGGGAACAAAAAGTTTATTTTTCCATATGTACAATCAGACCTTGATAATTTGATAGAGACAAGGAAACATTAATATAACATCCTTTCATACAGTGGAGTCTTGATAATTATTTACATTTGGGATTAAAAGATATTAAATAATAAAAAAAAACTTCTAAATTTGTTAATTAAGGTCCTAGAAATTTCAATATAATGTCCTTTTATGCAGTAGAAACTGTGGATAAAAAATATTGATTATATATTCATATTTATATTCATTAATTTGTTACAATTAGGGACCTAGACATTTCAGTATAATGTCCTTTCATACAGTAGAAACAGTTTAACTGTGGATACAAATATTGATTTTATATTCCTATTTCTATTGATTAATCTGTTAATAATTAGTCCCTTGAAATTTCAATATAATGTCCTTTTATACAGTATATATATAGATATACACACACACACACATATATATTGTATTATCTGGTACAATGATGCTTGTTTATAATTATGTTTTAAAATGTTCAATATGTATCCATTAATGAAGTATTACATTATGAAAACACAATATATATATAAAATAATAATAGTAATAAAAATAATAATAATAAAAGAAAAGAAGGCAATGGATGTATGTATAATAATCAGGAAATAAATAATAAAATATATATATATATATATATATATATATAAAAAAAAAAAAAAAAACTACAATAAAAATGCCATTAACCAATGAATCTTTAATTACACACCACATTATTTAATGGCCATTTGTTACATATAAAGCTTGTATCAACGCTTATCTAGAACTATATCTGAGTTATCGCACCACCTACCAAGTGCATCCTCGCATTTCTCAAACAAAAGTTACTAGCAAAAGCAAAGACCTATCCCCAGCACACACACACACACACACACACACACACACACACACACACACACACACACACACACACACACACAGAGAATAGAAAATAATCGATGGGAAAAATACATTACTATTTTCTTGCTTTTCAACACTCCATAGAATGCGAGAAAATGGAAGCATAAATAATTAATAACTAATTTTTCCTCTGGCAGATTAGTCTGATTACAAACAGCCAAGATAACCAATGTTTTTCTGTGAAATTTTTATTTCGATTCCGTCTCTACTGTTGCTGTTTTTGTAGGTTTTTTTTGTTGTTTTTTTCTCTTTTTATTTCTCTCTCACATTTTCTTTTATCTGACTTGATCTCTGCAGTATCTGCTCCTATCCTTGTTTTTTTTTCTCTCTCTCTCTGTTTTTCAGTCCCTATCTCATTCATTCATTTTCTCTTTTTCTCTCCACATTTCTGTCAGTCTCTCTCTCTCTCTCTCTCTTTCTTTTTTTTTATCCACATTTATTTTTGTTTATCTCTCTCTCTCTCTCTCTCTCTCTCTCTCTCTCTACATTATATTTTTGTTTATACTCTCTCTCTCTCTCTCTCTCTCTCTCTCTCTCTCTCTCTCTCTCTCTCTCTCTCTGATAAATTTAAAGATGTTATTGTTTGACTTTCCATTTCAATTTTCTTCAGTTTTTGTAGTAATATAATTATATTACACACACACACACACACATACACACACACACACACACACACACACACACACATGGTGAGAGGGTGAGAGAGAGAATTTATTAACCAACAAAATATAATAATCAGAAAAATAATAACAGCTAAAGTTATAAAAAAAATACATCTAAAAAGGAAAAGAAATGAAAGAAATGAAATTTAGAATTCCGATTCTCTGCAGCTGCTATATTATTTTAAATAACGAGGAAAAAAAAAACAGAGAAGAAAAAAATGTGTGGGAAAGAACAAAAAAATAAGTCTGGACATTTTATTAAATTTGTAAATGGCTTTTTTCCACTTTCTTTGCCAGAGAAATGGATAGGTTCATAATTCAGTTTTATTTATGTTATTGCAAGTGACACCCAGTAATGTTTTATGAAAGTGTGCTTATGAAAAAAAAAAAAAAAGGTGTGAATTATTTCCCAATCTGACCATGCCTCCAAAATGATGCTGATATAGTTAATAAATATTTTTTTTTACTTGGGTTGCAATAAACATATATTTATTATTAAAATAACCTGTAGGTTATAAGGACTTTACGTATAAAAAAAAAAAAAAGAAGCATATTTGTTTTCTGTTCCAACTCTGTGCTCAGAAATGAAAAAAAAAAAAAAAAAAAAAAAAAAAACAAAAAATCACATTATATTCCATTTATTATCATTTTTAAAATTTATTATTATTTTTGTTTTTCTGTTTCACCAGTAACAATTCTTTGTTTATAGTATCTGTTTTTCCTTTGTGGACAAAAACAAAACAGAACAACAATAAAAATAAAAAAAATAAAAATACTAAGAAGAGAAAATAATCCTACTACTACTGACATAAAATAGATAAATAAAATAATAATAATAATAATAATAATAATAATAATAATAATAATAATATTGACTAAAAAAATTTTTGTCCTGTTTATTTACATTTTTTCTCACTTTTTCTTTTTTTTTCTTATTGTTGAGGAAAGATTTATATTTTATTAACAGCACAAAAAAAAAAAAAAAAAAAAAAAAATAAAATAAAATAAAAAATTCTATTTTACAAAGGGATGTCATTTAGAATTTCATGAGTTTATACATAGCTTGGACTGTCACAATAATTCCGACATAATGACAACTGAGAAAGAAAGAAAAAAAAAAAAAAAAAAAAAAAAACGTCCTTCGATTCCATTTGTAAGTTTATAGCCCAATTTTCAGTTCTTTGTAATTTTCAGTGTCATTTGATGACACACATGCTACTTTTACTTCCCGTATCATGGAATCAAAAAAAAAAAAAAAAAAAAAAAATGAAGGTTAGTATGTTTGTGCTGTGGGTTTTTTCAGCACAGCCACACGAACACAGGATATTGCGGTTGTCATGGAAATGCTCCCAATTTTTAAAGGATTTGTCGTTTTTCTCTTTTATTGCAGGGTTTTGAAAACGGTTTATTAAAAGTCATGGGAAAAGCTATGCCCAAACCCAATGCTGTGAGTATGGAAGGTGCCTGTCGCCATGGCAACAGTCACAACGGCGTCACCGTGTCTACGTAGCATGCTACTACTACTACTACTACTACAAGCATCGTCAACAGCAGCAGCAGTCGCTCATCACTGTTTATTTTTGTTTATCATCTTCTTCTACGTCTTCACTTTTTTTTTACCATGTAATGAGCCTCAGTGAAAATTCTTTATAGTTTCTGAATAGATTTCTGAGCTAAAAATATTTCCAAAAAAATGTTTTTTGATAATAAGAAATAATGTAATAATGGATTATAGAAATAACAAGATGCGTTTAAGTTAAATTAATAATAAAAGTGAAATAAATTACTTTTAATTATGATTACTTTTAATTTTTTATTTATTTTAGATATCATTTTATAAAACATATATCACACTGTTTAGATATATTTTGTTTTTTTGTTTATATAAACACAGAATTGTCAAGAAATGATAAAGAATTTTGTTTTTGAGGCTTATATTTTTTTTTATCAATTTCACATTTCTTATTTTTTCATATCAGCCTTTCCAATCGTTGTGGTTATTTAGGTCAGGGCAGATAACTGATCATTATGTGTGAATAATAGAATAGAGTTACGTCCCTTGTACACTGTAAAAAAAGTGAATTATATATTTAATTTTATAATTAAAGTAATTACTTTGAATAAAACCATGATCATTAGTGTTTGTTATAAATAATGAAATAATAATAAATATATATATATAAAAGAATTAATAAAAAAGAAAAATCAAAGAAAAAGGACAATTTTAATTTGCTATATAAGCTGATAAAACGTTTTTATAAGCTTTTGTTACTAATTTTTGTTAATTATTCATTTTAATAGTACAATTAAAACTTAAGACAAAATTAGTCTATGAATTGAAAGCTAGCTCTGCCTAAATACCGTTTTTTAATGGCAGACGTGATCACTTGGCTGTCACATGACCTTCTATAAGCACAGTGATTGGTTTCTCTGGAGGCTGCCAGCATGTAGATGTTTTCATACAGAGACACCTCATCACAAAGAACCAAAAAAAAAAAAAAAAAAAAAAAAAAATTACAGGAAGAAGCCAGAAAAAAAAAAAACGGCAGAGAAATAAAATAGGCCGGTTGTTATTCAACCTGCCACATCACAGCCACTTCACTGCACTTTTTTCATTGCAGGGATACGAAGGGTCACTTCTAAAGGTCACCAATAAAAATGGCAAAAACACGTCAGTAAGTATCTCACAATGTTGTCACAGGAAAGCTTCGACATTGTTTACGCTATAATCATATTTAGTTTGCTTCTTTTTCTTCCTTTTCTTCTTCTTCTTCTTCTTCATGATATTTTGCCCATTGCTAGCATTATATTCAGCCTGTAGTAGTTGGGTAGGTTAGGTAGAATTATCTTAGTTGTGTAATAATATCAAATATGGATGAATTCTGATTTGGGATGACTTAGTTTGGACAGAAGTGGTAGAGGTACAGTTATTTGCGGGATGAAATACTGGGCAAGGACAAACTGTAATGGGATGACTTAGCATGGATCAAGTTTGGTCAGAATTGGTATGGAGAATGAAATGTTGGGTTATGGATAAGTTATGGCTGAGTTATTATGGTATGAGTTTGTATTAGGACAAGTTTGGAAAGAATCAGTAAAGATAACAACTAACATGGAAATGGATTTTTTCTAGGTAAAGTTAAGAAAGGGAAAGGAGTTGATGGAAGTTTAGATAACAAGAAATTTGATGGGAAAAGAAATCATCAATGTAGTATTTTTCCATCTTCAAAATATTGCCCATCATTTTGGTCGTCTTTTGTTTTAGGTCAGTTTATGTATAAGGCTTATAATGTAGTCCACAATGGTTCAAATCATATCATACAATCCTTTTTACCTTTATATATCTTTGTTTTGTTCTATTCACAGGATATTACAAGTCTATTTATGTTAAGCCTAATATTTTTGATATTCCAAGAATTTTGTAAGAAAAAACATCCCCAATTCCTCAATCATTTAAACCTCAGTATAAGGTTCAAGGACACGTGAGCTAGAATCCAAAGTTTCTCCTTTTATATCCAGGATAATATTATCTTGGCCGAAAACCCAGAGTTTCTTTGTCTACTGAAGATAATACTAACTGTTAGCATGTTAGGGTGTTAGCAAGGAAAATATAAAGAGAGAGAACACTGTTAAAGGATTTATTTGTGAACTTCAGTAAATTCTGTGACTGGTTCTAGGAATAAATGGGTATAGTATTCTTATATGTATGTACCCAGTAATAATTGCTTGGCCTTTCTGAGTAAGCTCTGAGTGTAGGCCAGGCCTGTTGTTTGATCCAGTTAACTAGCAGAGGTGAAGCTTGTGAGAGTGATGAAGAAGTTTCTCAATAAAAGACCTCGCACATGCAAATACAGTTGCCTTTTGTTCTGCACTTGATATCAAGACGCGCACACACATACACGCATATCTCTACACACAATATTTTGTTACGAGTCGCACACTTGGATATAAATTGGTGTTCTACACATTTCAGGTTCACAGAAGTCTTTTGGAAACAACAACAAGAAAAAGATTCTCTCTGAACATTTTTCAAATTCACAAAAAAAAAAGAAAATAAAAAAAGGAAAGAAATCCTGTTCTTTTAAAAAAAAATGTATTCTTAAAGACGATACCCACTTTGATGTTGCACTTCACACATAAAATCCATGCTTTTATTCTTCTTTTGTGGAATGGATCCTTAGATAAAACGAATCCAGGACAAGAATATTTGTATTATAAACCTTTTAGAAGTCGTTAATTTAGCAACTCTTGTTAGAACTATGGTGCAATGTGGTTTGTCAGCAAGGTGTTTTATATCTATTTTTTTTTGTTAGGTATTTTAAGTCTCTATCTGTGGCTTATGATTTTGATGTATTGTTTTTCCCGTTCCAACCAAAGCTCTGTTGATGGTTATTTAGTTCTTTGTTATAATTATCAGTGGGGTGAAAATAAGAGATTCCTTACTGTTAATAGTGGTTTTCTGTGCAGATTAAAATACATGAATTTGTTGTCAGTATTAATTTTTAAAAATATGAAGGTTTTTTTTTTCTGTTTTTTGTTTTTTTTTTCCAAACTGTTTTATACTTGGTCAATGTATCTGATGGTCAATGTATCTGATAGTCACTGGTTGATTTATTTGGGTTTTTTAAAAATCAAAATATTTATTTATCTGCTTACTTACTTGTATATTATTGTGTACACACACACACACACACACACATGCACAAACACATTTGATAATCATTGATTGATTTATTATTATTATTATTATTATTTATTTATTTTTAATTTATTTTTACCATCCAAATATTTATTATTTACTGATATTATTACTATTTATTTATTTATTTGTTTGTTTATTCAAGCATTATTTACATCTAATGTGTTGTTGTTTTTTCGCAGCCTGTTGGATTTGTTACATTTTCTTCACGTGTATCAGCAGAAACAGCTAAACAGGATTTACAGGTGAGAAATATTTATATCTAATTACAGGTAAATTTTATCTACCTATCTCTATCTAGGTATCTATTATTACTTATCTATTTCTCTACCTATCAGATTGCCTTTTTGAATATCTCTGTGTAACTGAACATTTATAGAGATACATATTTGTCTACCTTTCGGTATATTTATTTATCCATCTCTCTATCTGTGGTGAGTCATATATATCAAATGATCAGAACTATATCTTATAACATGATCAGTATCATATCTTATAAAATTGTCTGTTTCTGTCTGTCTGTATGTCTTTTCTCTTGTCTGTCCAAGCACCAAAGTGTTTAACGTTCTGTATTTTACATCTGTAATTCTCAAATAATTTAATTTTTATTTTACAATCTCTTATTTTTTTTATTTCTGTATTTACCATCATTCCATCAGTTCATCCTTAAATTTTAAATTTATTCTTTAAATTATTTTTAAATTCATTTCTTTTTCATCTTCAATTTTAATTTTTTTTTTTTAAAATTTTTTTTTTTTTTTTTTTTTTTTCTAGGGTGTCAGATTTGATCCTGACCTGCCACAAACTTTGAGACTTGAGTTTGCCAAAAGTAACACAAAGGTTACGAAGCCCAAGCAGCAGTCGCCCCAGCCTGCCGCGACACACCCGACAATCATACACCCACTTACTGGGCGTGAGTATTTCACCTGTCAATCAAACAGCTTCAGCCAATCAAAACATATGTTGTTATTAACAGTTATGTGCACGATAGTTAAGTAGCTGAAACAAATAGGGGAAATGTGTGTTTGATTATAATGCAATGAAGAAATCACACACACACACACACACACACACACAACACACACTCAAACACACACATACACACATCATGTAGTTTTATCCAGTAAGAATTATTATAAAATTTATGTTATAAAAGCAGACATAATCAGTTAGAAAATAGTACATTTTAAACATTTAACATAAATTATGTGTCTGAATGTACTTTTCTCTTTTGTTTTTTTTTTTTTTTTTGGTTTAGAATTTCAGTCTGCTGAATATAACATTTAATATTTAATCTGAAATAAAATCAAAAGTAACTTTATAGTCTGAGAATGAAAACTGATACAAGAATGTTTTAGTAGCAGAAGTAGGATGTCATTTTTGCAGCCATGTTGATTAATTAGTCACTTCCTGTTACAACGTACTATTTACTAAAGGACTAGGTTAAATTAATTTGGACGAATCCAAGTTGGATTAATTTTATGTTTGTGTGTTAGTGTACATCTGGCGAAGACATTATCTGTATAGCAATAATAATAATAGTGATAGAGCTAATAATAATAATAATAATAATAATAATAATAATAATAGCAGAAGAGGTGGTAATGATAGTGGTAGTAGTTGTATTTGTCGTGGTGGTGGTGTTAGTGGTAGTAGCAGTAGTCACTGTAGTAGTAATATGATAAGAAATGTGTAAATTAAATTCAAATATATATAATATTGACGATGATGTAAACAAACAAATAAATAAATAAATAAATAAATAAAACCTGACAAAAATTTACTATTTATTAATAAATACACACTTCAGTTTAAGATGCCAAGTAAATATAAGAATTTGTTGTTTCAGTTTATATATTAATAATTTATTTAACATTCTACGTTAAGGTTATAGGTTTTCTTAGTTTAAATCATTATAATTGCAATGTGTGTGTGTATATATATATATATATATATATATATAATTTAAAATCGTAAGCACCATCTGCCAATAAAGTAAATTTGAACTGTTTTTTTTCTTTAAATCTGTTTTTATCTTAATTGATTTTGAACAACAGTTACCATAGTAACCATATATTACTGCTCTTACTATCCAGTAAGAAAGAAAATTAAAATAAAATTTAAAAAAAAAAAAAAAAAAAAAAAAAAAAAAAAAAAATTAAAAGAACCAGGAAGAAAAGGAAAAAGAAGAAATTAAAAAAAAGGGTAAAAAAAAAGAAAAATAGAAAAAAAAAAAAAAATAATATTCTGTTGTTCATTTACATGAAATAATCAAATCAATTTGATTTAATTAAATAAAGATTAAATTCTTTAAACGTTCAAAGCCTGTTGAAATTCATTAAGTACAGAATTTTCAAATTAATTCTTCTTATACAGTTGGTTAATCGATTATACTGGGATTGTACTTATGTTCAAGTGAGCCTTTCCTGGGCAGGTACTGACTGCCACACACAGTGTTATGTTAGTTTGTAAAAAAAAAAAAAGTATAGAAGGCTTTATTTTAAGTAACAATAATGTTACTGTGCCAGAAGGTTAATTATAAAAAAAAGAGTGATAAATTGGAATTTAAAAAATCTGTCTTCTGTAAAGAATAGAGTTAGTATGTTATAGTGTTAGTTATAGAAAATACAGTGAAATTACAATACAGATGGCTTTCTTTTAGATATCAGTACTCACTGTTTTAGAATGATAATATTAATGACAGTGATATTAGAATAGAGAAAAATGTGTTTTATGTAAAGAACTGGGTTAGTAAGTTAAAGAATTAGTTATGAAAAAAAAGAGCAGTCCATTTATAATGTAGAAGCCTCGATTTTAGTAACAATGGTGTTAAAATGTTAGTAGGTGAAAGACAAGGGAATGAATTTCAATAGAAAATACACACATATATATATCAATTAATTAAATTAATGTCTTTAGAAGAACTTAAAGATTAGTATTTGTTTTTTCTTATAAACATGTCTACACTGAAATGTCTGGTGTTAATACCTTCAGCATTTTAACCCTTTGTGTGTTGAAACTGATCAAAACATTCTAAATATTTTTATCAGTTGCTTCTCTCTACAATATCTCATTTTAGTGATTTGATATAAATTTGTGTGTCTTTTTGTTTTGTGTGTTAACCCTTTGCTTCCTGTGAGTTCGTTAATTATGCCAGTATAATTAACCCTTTTTCCCTTGTGTCAGTGCTTTGATTTTTCATGTTAATCCTTTGTGTGTCATATATTATAGTGATTTAAATCATAAAATGTTGATTAATTTTAGCTTTTCTTTTTTTTTTCTTTCTTAATCTATTCTTTTGTTTTTCAGTAATATATTTATATTAGTAAATGCTATAATGTAGATAAATGTATTCCCATTTCCTGTGTTTTTCTATTATTATTATCCCACCCCATAGCTGTTTGACCTTACATGTTTCTTACAACCACCACCTACAAGCCACGCCATTTTGAATCTCTTCTTAATTTCCTTGTTTGTGCACTAACAGTGTAACAGGTGTGCCTGGCAGCCATGCTAGACAGAAACACACAATTTTAACATTTCTTTAACACTTTCAGAAACAGTGTCAAAACACCATCTTTATGAAATTTACAACCCACATTGCCATTTTTGGGAAAAAGAAGCACTTGGTAATTTATCTTCACTATGTAAAATAAATCTTTAAAAAAAAACAACAACCACATATTAAATGTACATTCAAACCCAAATGCTTTCACATATTTTTCAAACCATGCCTATACTCCAACCTTCACTTCATACAGCCAAAACCCTAATACAAATATTTTTTTGACTAAAGCTTTTGCTTATTAAAATTCTAAATTTTAAAGGTTATGTTTGTTCAAAGCATATAATCTTTGCAAATACTCTCTCCCAAAATGTTATTGTTTTGTATTTATCTATCCTTTATTTTATAATCATCATTATCATTTTTATTTTTTTATTACTATTATCATCATCATCATCATGATTATTATATAATCGTTATCACTATCATTGTCATTGTTTCTTATAATTCTCTGTCATGATCATTATTACTATCATTATTTTATTGTCATCATCTTTATTTTTAATGGTCATTACTAATTTTTATTATTTTTAATGCTATTATTATTATTATCATTATTATTCAGTCAATTTTTTTTTTTTTTTTACAATTTTCTTCTTTTCAAAATCTCTCTTTCAAAACAACCCATCAATTCTTTTCCATTCTGGTTTTTTCATTTTTTTTTTTCATTTATTTTAATCAAATAACTTTAAATCAACAGATAACACAATTCACATTTTAACTAGTTTTCACATGTTTCTCTTCTTTTTTAATAAATATATACATATATATATATATATATATATATAAATATATAAATATATATATTTATTTATTTATTTTCCCCCTCTCTCTTTTTTTTTTTTTTATTTATTTATTTTTTTTTTTTTTTTTTTTTTTTTTTTCTATCTTCACTTGCAGAAGAGTTAGGTACAGCGTTTTTCCCTGGTGCACACGAGGCGTGGACGCCACACCCACTGGCCCCTTTCCCGGAGTTGACTCCCGCAGCAACAGCCCTACACCACACTGCACTCTTGCAACACCCAGCTCTTGCACAGGTACAAGTTCGGGTAAATTGAGCTTTATTCATTATCGCACTGTGCAAAACACTAGCAAAAAAAAACAACACCATACAGCACAATATTAACCTGTTTTTTTAATTTAAAATAACTTAATATTTTGTTTATATATATATATATATATATATATATATATATGTGTGTGTGTTTTTTTGTTATTATTATTATTATTATTATTATTAATTTTGTTGTTTATTTTTAAATTTCTTTAAACATTAGTACGGATAATTTTAAAAATATAAATTTTAAGGAATTTTTAAAAAAGAAACACAAAATGAAAAAAAAAAAGAAATAAAAATAATAATAATTTATGTATAATTAAATTTTTTATTATTAGATTTTAAAACACTTTACTTTGAAATTTACTTCCTGTAATATTATTATTCTTTTTTTTAAAAATAACCCGACACTTACTTTCATATTTTTAATATTTATTTTTAAATACTTTTTAATTATAAAATAACAACAAAACTATTTTTTTTTTTCTTTATTGCAAATTTAAAGAGCAAATTGGAATTAGAAATTTATTATTAATTACTTTTGTGGCCTAGAATTAGAAGGAAAATATATATATATTTTTTTCTCCTTCTTCTCTCTAGAAAATATATATATTTAAAGAAAATTATTAATTTTCTCTTTCTCTCTGCCTTTATATATATTTATTTATAAAATATTCAGCTTATTATAACATCTATTTATATTTATAACAAACCAAAAGCAATAACAATTTAAAAAAAAAAAAAAAAAAAAAAAATTAATTAATGTTTTTTGGGTTTTTTTTTCTAATAATAATACTAAGAGGAAGTTGAGCTCAATTTAAGAAAAAATAATAATAATCATAATAAACACTTTGCTTTTAAATTATTAGTAAGTTTTTTTAAAAGAATTTTATTCATATAAATTAATATCAAAATATTATAGCACTGTTGATATTGTTAGTCTAAATTGGGCCCAACACAAATTTAATTATGACTGACAAAACACTACACTATGTATCACTTTGTTAAATGTTTTTGATTTTCTGTGACGTTTTCTGTTTTATTCTAATGACCTGTATGCAAATAAGTGCAAAAACAAGTCAAGCTGTGCAAAATGTGCAAATATTTGATAATGATTTAAGAACATAATATAAATAGTGAAAAAAAAAAAAAAAAAAAAAAAAAAAAAAAAATGATATAAATTTTAAAATTATTATTTAAGTATTACTGTTTGTTTGTTTATTTATTTATTTATTTATTTTTCCTATATATTGTATTTGATTTTATATTTTTATTTAATTAATTTTTTTTTTTTTAGTTTGAGATCAATATGGTTTAAAATCAGTTATTATTGTATTTAAGTTATAGTGGATTAAGAAGCTAACTTTTTTTTTTTTTTTAATAATAATTATGAACAAATGACTGAAATGTTTATTCTGAAGGAAAAAAATACAAAATAACAAACCTGCAATATTTTAATAAATATTTGATGCAGTGTTTTGCACAGAGGTGATGAAAAAGCTGTCATCTACCAAAACTAAATTTAGTTGTTAAACTAACAATATTTTTTTATATTATTAATTTATTTATGTTTTTTTATTTTTTATATTTTATTTTTTTAATTAAATTTTAACTAATTTGATGAATTTGTTAATACTGTTAGCATTGTTTAATTACTGTCTTTGTTGTTGTTGTTGTTGTTTTGTTTGTTTTGACAATTAACACTAACTTCGTTAATAAATATTTAAATATAATTAATATGTTTATAGATCATATATATATATATATATATATATATATAGTGTTAAAAATAAATATATTTGTTATAATTAATTTCATTTTCTTTTCTTATATTACATCTTAAATAATGAAAGAAAAAAAGATCTTTAACTGAAACCATGATTAATTTGGGTTACATACTGTTCGTCACGGATTAGATTTTTAAACTGCTGTTTATTTTACCACACTGATATGTGAGAATGTTAGAGAACTAATTAGTACTTGGAGTGTTGGTGTCAAGCTACTCACCCCACCCCACACTTAGGATAAGCTGTTTAGTAATTATGTTAGAATTGTGCGATTGTTTTTGTGTTTATGTGACACTTGTTTTTCCCTTGTTTTGTTTTTCTGAGTGTTTTTGTGTGTGTTTTTGTGTGTGTGTGTGTGTGTGTGTGTGTGTGTGAGAGAGAGAAAGAGAGAGACAGAGAGAGAGAGAGAGAGATGTGAGAAATAATGTAGACAATGTGGTGTGTGTGAGAGAGACTGACTGACTGACTGACTGTATGATTGAGTTGCAAGGGGTGCATGCATGTATTTTAGTGTTTGTGTGTTTTTCTAAGCAGCTTTTCGGTTGCATTTTATCAGTTCCTTTTTTTCAATGTTTAAAATGTATATTAGTTTATTTTTATGTGTTTGTATACAAAAATAATACTGTTACTGTGAATTAATAATTGTTAAAATAATGATTATTTTGTTTTGACATAATACTGATTAGTAAATAAAAAAGAAAATTTTAAAAATATTCAATATACTTACAAATAGAAGAAATTAATTTATTGCAGTATATTTAAAACAGAAAAATAAATATATAAATAATACTCATAAAATATTAATGTTAGTAGTAGTAGTAGTAATAATAATAAAATAACAATAATATTAATAATAATATATATATTTTTTTTAAACAAAACCATTTTGCAGTTGAATATTTTATTTATCCATTCAGACTTTTTCTTCATTTTTTATTCTCGTTTCTTTTTTTACCCTCAAACTATATAAATTTGCAAAACATCTTTCTGTATATAAGCTTTAGATAAATTTAGAAATTTGCAAACATTCAACACTGCTTATCTAATTTCCATTCCCAATAATGGTTTCTTTAACACATGCAAAATGCTTGTTACTGTACTCTGAGTATAATTAGCATAGTACAAGGTTATCTGGGACATTAAAAGAGCAACACATGCTTACTAGAATTAACTGAACTAGTCTCATGTATTTTGAGAGTAAAAGAATATCAAAGATAACCAAAATAAAATAATTTAAAAGTTTAAAAAAAATTAATGATTAAAAATAATTTAAAATTTTTTTTTTTTTTTATCATGCACTTTTATATTTCAAAAATTAGCAATAAATAAATAAAATAAATATATAAAAGTAAATGAATAACATAAAAGCAGAATAAATAAGTAAATAAATAAATAAATAAACAGAAGATAGATTAAAAAAAAAAAAAAAAAAAAAAAAGAATTAAAAAAAAAAAAAAAAAAAAAAGAATGAAAAAAAAGAAAAAGAAAATACCTTATTGAATTTAGTATTCAGGTAGCTTGAACAGAACTGGTTGTTATGGCAACAGGACTCATAACTAATTCTTGGATAATGAAAAATTCATGAGACTTTGTCTCAGGTGCTCTTTCAAAAGAAAATACTTAAGTAATGTTATTTAATGCAGTTTTTATGAGAGAAGGCTGTACAAATTTGGAAACAATTTTCTTTTGTTGCATCTGGTACATGCCCTTTTTAAATCACCTTTAAATGCTGAGTCTCTTAAATGTATGGAATTCAGTATCATTCTTATTACTATTGCTGTTATTATTATTATTATTATTATTATTATTATTATTATTATTATTATTATTATTATTATTATTATTATTTAATGTTATTTATTTATTATAGATTTAATTTAAAATTTTTAAAATAATGCTTTGGAAATTGGTAATGATAATGATAATTTATAACATTCAAAAATAATTATTTTGTTTAGAATAAAGTATTACAAAAATAATAAGCAAACATTTAAATAAATACAAAAATAAATAAATAAATAAATAAATAAATAAATAAATAATAAATAAGAACAATAATAATCATAATAATAGTAATAGTAGTAATAAACCACTAAACAAATAAAGTATTAATAAAATACTAAATACATACAAAAAATATATTACCTTCATTTATACTTACGATTTAGTTACGTATTTAAATTTTGTTTCAATTTTTAAAATTATATTTCTGTTACAAATTTATTTTATAATTATTATTTTTAAATTTTTTTTTTTTTTTTAATTTAAAACTTTTCTAAAACATCTTATAAGAGAATAAAACTAAATTTTTTTAGATTCAGAAACCTGCTGCCCATCCAATGACTTCGCACGGAGCTATTATTCAATATCAGGTTCGTTGTCCACTCAGATCACAGTTTGCAAAGCAGTGAGCCAATCAAAATCTTTATTACAAAAGACTTTTACTTAAAGTCAGTTCTGTTAGTTCTTTGCACTGCACTGCATGTTTCTTGTTTTCTTTCTTTATTTTCTTTTTTCTAATATTATTTATTAATAGTTGTTAACTTGTTTTTTTTAATTGAAATTTTAAATAAATAAATAAAAATGTATAAATATTGTTAGATAAAAAAAATAACGTTTATATTTTGATGTTTAGTTTTTATTTAAAGCATTTTAAATAAATTATTAACTAAATAGATTTTGAATTGAATATTTATTTAACTAAAAATAATATTTGAAATGTATATATAATCTGCCATTATGAACAAATGTTGCATGTAGCAAAATTACATTAATAAACAAATAATTTAAATTGAATTGAATTTATGAAGAAAATTAAAAAAAAAAAAACAATAATAAAAAAACAATACAGAAAACAAAAGTAAAAATGAAATAGTACTAATATATAACATAATAATATTTTGAAATTTTTTTGATTAATCTGAAAATAAAAATTATAGATTTTTTGTTGTTGGAAGTCAAATTATATACTACAAAATATTTTATACACAATGGAATTATTTATATTGGAGAAAGAGAATTAATGATGTTTAAATGAATTAAAATTAATTTAATATTCAGAATCACTGTGCAGAACTGTTGAAAATTTGAAAGATTGAAATAATAATAATAATAATTTCTATAAAACATTAATATATGTTCTTAAAAAAGAAAAGAAAAAGAAAATAGAAAAAAAAAAAGAGAATAAATAAAAAAAAGAAGAAATAATATGAAACTGTTTATTAAGACAAAACATCTAAATGAACTAATTTCGCATTTAAATATTGTATACTTTTTTCATTGTTGATCTGTTTAATAAGTGCTGCTTGTTTCAAATTCTTTGATGTCTCTGTAACACTAAGTATTATTCTCTACAATTTCTGTCATGCATGAATAAAATATCTTTATGGCATGTGCATTAATGGTTTTTTATCACCCCTTCTCACATAACATTTTGTTTCTTTCTACTTTTCATGTCAGAATTTTTTTATTTTATTATTTAACTTCATTGTTAGAATAAAATGTATCATTTTATTATAGATATATATGTTTAAAAGGAAAGGCTATTTTCTTTACTAAGATCTTAGATTTTCCTTTTTGTTTATTTATATTTTTTAAGTATCAGTGCAAAAAGACAAATGTATTACTGATGACTCAAACTTTCAACTTCATTTGCACGTTTAAACTCTTAACTCGGTCTTTCAGGGATTTTTGTGTTGTAAAATTTTTTGCCTTTTTTCTTATTATATTTCAAAGTTGTTAAGCATCCATGAAATCTTTTCCCAAAACAACACATCCATCAAGAGAGAAAATAATAAAATAAAATAAAATTAAATAGATTTAATTAAATAAAAAATTAATTAATTTAATTGACTGTAATTATTTAATTCACAGAACTTGGCTGGTATACCGGGAATGCTACCAGAACAATTCCTGCCCCAGATGCAGCAGGCAGCTTTCATTGGACCACCCACAGTTACCGTGTCAACAATGCCACACCCAGCCCTTGGAGCCACGCCCATAATAGCTAGTCCCACCACTAATGTGAACACCTCACCATCGCAATCAAACGCTCCTTGCTCAACATTGTTTGTAGCTAACCTGGGATCTTTTTGTTCAGAACAGGAGTTGAAAGACTTGTTTACAACGTAAGTGTTTTATTGATTTGTTTATTTATTGTGCCATTATTATTATTATTATTATTATTATTAAAATTATTACTATTATATCATTTATTTATTGTAATTATTTTTACTGTTGTTAAATATTATTATTTTATTATTAATATTATTAATTTATTAATTTATTATTTTTCTGATTATTTATTGTTGTAAGTAATTCATTATTTTTTTTTTTTACAATCTTTTAAACATTATTATTATTATTATTATTATTATTATTTTAGAATTATAAACTCAGTCATGCACCCAATGCATATTAATATGTTTGTTAAATTTTATTTTATTAATATATTTTTATATATATAAAAATTAATTTATTATTGATTAATTTAAAACAAGAAAAAGTAATAGAGCATGTTACATACTGATTTATTTTTACATGCAAACAGTTGTTATGAAAAATAATTTATGTTAAAATACATGTATTGCTGATATGAAAATATATATTTTTTTTATATCTTTTATTCTTTTGAGTCATGATATTCAGAAAATGTGTTTGTGTATAGTTTTAAACAGAAAGTAAAGCATGGCCCCCTTTTTTTGAGCACAAATTTTAACAAATATTTTCTAGATTTTTTTTTTTTTTACTTTTTCACATTCCTTAGTCCATTTTTTTGCAACAATAACAAAACAGGCATAGACATTTAAATAAAAAAAAATAAAAAAAATAAAAAATTTCAGATTATTAAAAGTGAATCTTGGGGATGGTGGAGTTGTTTTGTGTATGACATTATAGTTTTATAGCAACAAATTGCATTGATGTATGTACTGCATGCTAAAACTATAACTAATAACCAAAAATCATTGACACATGAACAACAGATATTAAGATATAGAAAGACATAAAGGTAATAATAATAATATAATAAAATTAGAATAATAATAAATAAAATAATATAAATAATATTCAATAAACATAAATCTGATCACAATCTAGATTCCTGCTAATACAAGAAATATTTAAAAATAAATTAAAAAACCTAAAATAAATATAAAAAAAATAAAAATAATTACCAAAAAATAATGATAATAATAATAATAAAAAAAAACAACTAAAAACTAAAATAAAAATAAATAATACAATCAAACTATTCCAGAAGACAATGGTGATAAACTGAATGTTAGCTGTGGTGATGGCATGGAAAAGGTTAAATATTATTGATGTATTTTTTTGCCAGAGATTTGTTTATTTTTTTTTCTTGTGCATTTTCAATTCTGCACTAGTCATCATATTCTTTGCTTTATTTGCACACCATAATGTAGATCAGGGTTTCTAATAATATATATTTCTTAAAAGCAAAACTAGTTAGGACCAAAATGGACATTATCAGACAAGATGTAGAATGACCGTACCTCAAAATTTATGAACACAAAGCCTAAAATAGCATAAAAATATTTTCCTATGATGTAGTCATAATATAAATCTAAGTAACTAGAGTAAATTAGATTTAGGGATATATATATATATTTCAGTAAATGAAGTAGGTATATCACTACATATTGATAAGTGTAAAAGGGGAACTGGTAATTAGTGAACTGTAGATATGGATGGATGCAACAAAGGGTAAAAATGGCTTCTTGACACGGTATCTGATTAATCCTTTTCTTTATTGTAAATTCAAATTATATTACGAGATTTCTGTGGTGATGTAGTTTATAATGTATTTTCGTTTACTATTTATTATTTTGTCCAGTGAAGTAATAACAGAAATATGAAACAAAGGGTTGTCATCTATAAAATTAGGAGAAACAGTTAATAATAATAATAATAATAATATAGTAAAAAATTATATAACAAAAATATTTAAAAAAAAAATAATAATAATAATAATAATGTAAGAAATAAAAAAACAACATCAACAACAAATAAATAAATAAATAAATAAATAAAGCAAGCACTGGATGATGGGAATGTTACTTCCTGCACTAACATTTTCTGTGCAGCTACTGGCACTACTTTTTGATGTAATCCTACACACTTGCAGCCCAACCACAACATTGCAATGCATTATTGTTCTGTTATCTACAGCCATGATCTATCAAGACTGAGTCTGTAAATACAAATCTCACAGAAGACTGAGTCGTCACTAAATATAAATATATGTAGAAGGCTGAGTCGCTGGTAAAATGTTTTTATAAGACTGAGTTGTTACAAAAAATCCCAGTAAGACTGACTCTTTGGTAGAAAACACCCCAGAAGACTGAGCAGGTTTAAAAAAAAAAAAAATTCTTCTCAGTTATAATAGTGAAGTACAAAACTGAAATTTGGTTAAGTGACTCTACTGATGGTGCAGAACAATAATAATAAAACAAAAAGTAAATTGTCAATTCTGGGTTTAAACTGAATCCTTATTAGTTTAAGTTTAATACAAACAATTTAACTACTTTAAAACAACTTCCCCAAATTCTGTTCTTTGTAAGTTTCTAAACTCTTCATTTATTACAATTAGAAATATTTGAAATCATTTCCTAAAATGTATCCAATATAAACTAATGCAATAAATATTCAAAATTTAAAAAAAAAAAAAAAAAAAGAAGTAAATAAAACATTAAGCTATGCAAGCATATAATTTTTCTGATCACTCCCTGAAATAAATAAATCAATAATGATTAAAAACTAGTAACTGAATTAAACTATTTTTTTTCAAGAAAAAAAAAAAAAAAAAAGAAAGAAAAGAGAAAAAAAAGAAGAATTAAAAGTTTACATACAGAAAGATATTAAATAGGTAAACTTGATGTCTAAATATAAATTCTGATAACAGTTAACGTAAAGAAGGATATAATTTTTTTTTTCTTGTCTGAGAATAAAAAGCCAGTTAATAAGTAATGTAAAGAAATAGAATAATTTTTCCAATCTAAGACTATTAATCAAGTGATGTAAAGAAAATAGTGTACAGGAAGTGTTGGTAGTCTTGATATGTTATGGTGTGTCTTCATCTGCTGTTCTGTTTCTCTTACACATAGCCTCACTTGCCATTTCAGTTTCAAAGGGTTTTCACGTCTGCGAATGCACAATAAAGGAGGCTCCCCAGTAGCCTTTGTAGAATTTCAGGTCAGTCTCCCTTTTTGTACACAACCCTGCTTAATTTGTGACCATCCGTCATGAAAGGTACCAAAAGTGAGAGCAGTTTCTGTTGCTTTGTTTTAATTTCGGTAGTGGCTGTTTTAATAAATAGATTTTAAATGTTTTTTAAATTTCAGTTCATTAACATTTGTTAACCATTTTTTTTTTTTTTCCTCTGCTGGCTACTAACTTATTACTACTTTAAAGAGCATATAGTTTGTGTTTCTGAATAAATAAACATCAAGAAATGAAGAAAAAAGTAAACAGAAAAAGCACTTTTATGTACCTTTCATGGCAGTTTGTCGCATTTATTATTTGTTACAATGAGTTGCAATTATTATTATTATTATTATTATTTTTTAAATATTGTGTGTGGTTATAGAATTTATTAACTGTTTTTTTGTTTTTTTAAAGTTACTTATTGAATCTATTATTTTGATTTCCTTTATTATCTTTGTAGAAAGAGTTTCATCAAAGTTAAAATGGAGATACATTTGCAATAAAGTATAAACACTAATAATTTATTTTTGAACATTCAGCTTCAACATTGCCTTTCTTACAATGGTCTGACATTACAAGTCTGTTCAGAAAACAGGTCAGGTTCACATATGAAGGCATGTCTTTATAAGCAATGGAAAATGAAATATCTTCCATGAATTTATTAATTTATTTTTCTCTGGAATGGGAGTTCATTAATTCAATAGGCTCAAACTGAGGGATATCAAACTTACATTATAACGGAGGGATACTGTCTCTTTACTCATAACTGATTACTTATATTCCATTCTGTCAAACTTATGTTAATCTTCTCTACACAAGACTAAAGGGTTTTGTGATCAAATCCCTTTGATGTGCTTATTTTATATTGTCCATTTCTGACCAGTTACTCATGTCTAAAGCATGGCAAGAATGGATGAAATTGTTAATAAAGGAACACTACTTTTATGTTTTGTTTTTAACAATGACAATTATACAAACAACTGATCTTTTATAAACAATGAAGCTCACATTATATCTTTGATATAGCAGAGCAACCAGGTGGATTAGGAAATTGTCCAGTGTGTAGTGTAAGGAAGACTGATAATGTGAATAACCTCTCCTAATGAATTACAAATTAATTATTAAAAATGATAATGCCACATTAAAAACAAACATACAAGAAATAAATAAAGAAAATACACTTTTTAAATCTGATTTATGAATTCTATGACAAACACACATTAATATTTATATATAAATATATATATGTATGCTACACTGTGCATTTGGCATCTTTTACATTTATATATTTTTTTTTTACATATTTATTTATGCACTACCATGAAACAAACACTCTTTGCTGTATGTTAATGTAGAAAATGAATACATATTCTAGAAAGAGTAAAATTTTATCCCACCCCAGTTTATTTATTATTATTTAGTTTATTATCTTTTTGTCACACTATGTGTAAAAATAAAATAAATGTATGAGTAAAAATATTCTAAGATATGCAATTTTATTATTATGTAAATATTTGCCTGGCAATTAACAGCTTTTAAAAATTTTCAGAATATATTGCTAGTCTTTATCAGAATATATTATTTAATATAATAGCTAAACATTAATAATACAGAAACATTTATATTAAAGCATGGTTGCACTGGCTATAAATATTGCCATGTAATATAAGGCAAAACCATTTTAATTTGGCCATGCTATCAATAGAAATGATTACTGGAATGATTATTGAAAAGTAGATAAATTAAATAATCATTACTGTCAGTTCTAGAAAGATTAAAAGTAATTAATTAAGTACAGCAATAAAAACAAACATTCTAACAACATAGATTAATGAAAAGAAAAATGATTCAAATAATTATTGGTAATAATTGATTAAATAACTTAAAATCAATATTGATTCAGTCATTTGCAATTTCATGAAAATTTCAGCAAGTCTGAACAATTTCTTTGAACAGCTGCATCAGGCAATTTTTTTTCTTTCTATGTTTTAACAGATAAACAAAAGTTTGTGTTAGCTGTTAATGCTTAAAGTGATATCACATTTTTTAATGAAAAGATATATAACATTTCTACAGTTCATTCTAAAGTTGAAGTTTTTCATCAATCATGAAAAATATTTTACAACATATCTCAGCAAGTTTGTAATCTTCTGAACATTTGAAAGAATAACATAAAATGCAGTTTATACCCTAAGCATCATTTAATTTTTTTTTTTTTTAAAGGTTTAATTTAATATTTGTCAATTGTGAGAATGCAAAATCTTCATTTTTTAAAATACTTTTAAGAAAATAATTTGTACCAGCAAAGATACTGCAATCATTAATCTTTGAGTCTTTTTAACAAAACTCCATCTAAACATATTAAACATATTATTGATCAGATGGATTGACATATTGCAAGGATCATAGTTAACAAGATCCAGGCTTCCACTTGAAAAGCAGAACTCAACACCCTCAAAATATTTACTGCATTTTTAAATTTATTTCAGAAATCTGTTTTATTAAAAAAAATATAAAGATTATTTTAATTTTGAGCAAAATACAGACTTGTATCAGTCTACCCAATACTTTGTATAATTACTAATATTTTTTGTCTTTAAATTAAATTTTTCATAGTTTATTAGCTAACTGACTGTTACGGTGAAATGCATGTTACAATGTATATATGACATCTCTCTCTCTCTCACATAGATTCTTGGTCAAGAAGTCACTAACTGTCAGTATCTCTCTGCCTGTCTGTCAATCTCTCCCTCCCTCTCTCTCTCATACACAGATTCTTCTTTTTATTATTTTTATTGTTTTTTTATTTCAGGATGTAAGTCAAGAAGTTTATGGCACTGCTGTCATGAATCTCTTTCTCTCTATCTCTCTCATATATATCCTGACTTTTATTTTATTTTAATTTTAGGATACAAGTCAAGAAGCTACTGTCGTCCGTCCGTCTCTCTCTCTCTCTCTCTCTCTCTCTCTCTCTCTCTCTCTCTCTCTCTCTCTCTCTCTCTCTCTCTCTCTCTCTCTCTCTCTCTCTCTCTCTCTCATGTATTTTTGTTTTCTATGCTTCAGGATGTAAGTCAAGCTGCCACTGTCATGAATCGCCTGCAAGGTTTTGTTCTCCTCTCATCTGACCGGGGAGGTCTACGTATTGAATATGCAAAAAACAAAATGGGCGAAGTGGTGAGTGGAGTATAAGCATCTCTGAACAAACAATCAAGTAAGAATACTTTATTTCTCAACCTGAAACAGTAAGAATGCTTTATTTTCCACACTACGAAAATAGTAAGAATACTCTATTTTTCATCTACTGAGAAAACTTTGTTTTTCACACTATGAAAATACTGAGAACACTTTATTTTTCACACTATGAAAATACTGAGAACACTTTATTTTTCACACTATGAAAATACTGAGAATACTTTATTTTTTACACTGAAAATAGTAAGAATGCTCTATTTTTCACACAAAATATGAAAATAGTGAGAATACTTTGTCAATAGAATATATTATTTTTCACACTGAAAATAGAAAAAAAAAAAAAAATTTACACTGAAAATAATACTATAAATTACTTCAGAAGACTGGTCAAATTGAAAAAAAATAAAAATAAAAATATAAAAACAAGTAAATAAATAAATAATAATAAATTGCCATTCTTTGACAACACTACATAATAAAAGAAGCCGATTCTTGTTAAGGAGTGATTCCATGTCAAAAAAGTCTAAATTTGGGGTCCTGTATCACTAAAAACCACTGCTCTCATTGAATTAATATCTTGAAATTTGTCAAGTCAAAACTATTTACCAGATCTCATCAAAATTTAAAATGGTGAGGTTAAACCCATCTGACATGGAATGACCCTAAACACTCATTCATTCGTTTGAGCCAATCTATAAATTTTCTTTTCCTTATTTTCAGGGCAAAAAAGAAGAAATTTTGTCTTTTAACAATAATTGTGTTTCCATGGCATCACTTTATTAAGATGCTGTTCCTCTGGGGATGTATGGACCATTCAATTGTGATATATTACAATCATAACTTATCAATTGTGTTGTTACGGCAACAGTGTTCTTTATTATGATTTTTTTTTTTTTTTTTAAAGTTGTCGTAACTCTTGTGTTCATCTTTCTTTGAGGAGAAGACAACTCTGTCATAACAAATGCTATAGATATATATATATATATATATATACATACAAATTGTTTACATTCTGTAAAATACATATATTATTTTACACCTAGGGTGTTCCAAGTGTCCAAAATGAAAATAAAATTCTTTTTACTGACAGCTTTGTGCATTCATATATAAAATCTGTCTAGATTTTCTGCTTAGTAATATCATTTTGACTGATGCAATACTATTTTCATCATCTGTGGGTTTTTTTTTTTTTATTAAACTTATTATTTATATATATAATATATACACACATTATTTACTAATAATAAAATCAAAAATATGAAATATCCCACACTTATGTTCAGCAGAAGATGACTTTTGGGACACCCTTATGACATACATTGAATGAAAAAAGATGTTTTAAACAATTTTGTTTTTAATACTGGTAAAATTTCTGTTTTTCTGTCAATGAACAAGAGTTTTGATTATGTAGCATTATAAATATATATTGCATGGCAATCTTGTTACTAATTATTTTGAGGTGTTTTTTATTATTTTTTTATTTATTTTTGTTATTCAAGCTTGGAAAATCAAATGTAGATTATAGGTATCTGTTGTCTATGACTGTTAATATTAACAAAAGACAGAGTCCTTATTTCATATGTTGGCGTTTTTAATATTTAAATACTTGATGTTAAATATTGTTTCTTTTTTATTATTTGTTTTTGTTTTCTTGAGTATTTTTGTCAAAAATCAAATGCTGTCTAGTGATAATATATATATATGTATGTTATTATTATGTTCAGTTTAGCAGAAGTAATTTCTGGGGTTTTAAAAGAGAAAAAAAAAAAAAAAAAAAATATTTATGGGGCAGACAACCTTGTTGACAATATGTAACTCTTGGAAAAGTTCAAATTAGTGACATTCCAATCTTATACTGCTTGATTAAAAATTAAAAAAAATAAAATCTAAGAATCTTTTGGTTTTAAAAAAAAAAAAAAAAAAAAAAAAAAAATAAATATCTTTATCTGAACTATTAATGATTAATCAATTAATATGATAATAATTAAAGTTTCTTAATTATTATTTAATATTGATAAACCTTTTTAATTTTTTTTAGGAAGTAATAAAATATAAATTGAAAAAAAGTATTCTTCTCGATTTAGAAATGCAACATTTTCAATCTTATTTCATGAATTTCATATTAATTAAGCTTCCTTAATTTTTTTTGATTTCATTGTATATAAAATTTTCGAAATTTAAAACTGAAATTATCTTTGTTACACAAGGTTATCTGCCCTAAATATTATCTTTTCCGTCCAGCCTATTCAAACATATCTTTTAACAAATTCGAAATGTACTTTCCATAGTGCATTAGCCACTTCTTGGCCTTTTCCTTCAGAAACAGTATCATAAATAATAAAACTCTGAAATTTAGCCTCTTTGGTGATAATATGCTGCCATGAATGCTTTTTAATTTACGTACTGCCATTTAGGACTTTATTATAATACTGATGTTTAATATTTTGGTGAAATGTAGGCCTGTTTGGTAATGAAAATTGGGCATTTAATAACGAAACACTGGAATTTAGCTTTTTTAAGAATACAAATTTGGATTAATTTAGATTTCACCAGATGGATATAAATTGTTTTGCCGCATAATAAAAATTTAAATAAACAAATAAAAATAAAATAAAATAAAAATATTGGTCATAAAAGGGAACACTTTTATTTTTTTAATAATGAAACATTCCGGTTTTGATATGTATTTTCACGTACAGTGCAAACATAAGTAAAAAAAAATCATGGAAGTTTTCAAAATTGTTTTATAATATTATTTATATTTCTCTGTAATTCCAGTGTTTTAGAATTATTCAGTTGCTTATGTCTGTCATTATTATTAGCAAAATACATATTAGGAATTATATGAAAATGACTTTTATTTCATATTTTCATTTATAAAATTTAAATTTATAATATCCATTTAACCGTATACATGAAATTCAGTTTCTAGTATATAAAAGTCCATCAACCCCTCAAAAAAATTAAAATAAAACCTGAACAAAAGCAATGAAGAATCAAAAGAATTTCTGTTACTTTCTTTAAAATTTCATAGTATTTTTTTTTGTTTTGTCCCTACTTTTTATAAATTAGAAAACAAATTTTAATATGTAGATATAATTATTCAATCTTACTTAATCAAAAAATAAATTTAAACAAAATATTACAAATTTTAATATGTTAAATATTAAATATTACAAAATGTGAAATAAAATAAATTAGGAATTTCCAAAATTCCATTCCACATTTGTAATGCAAGAAAACAGAAGTATGAAATAAAAGTTTGCATTCCGCAAATAAATATATTTATGACAGTTAGTTGCAATATTCTGAGAATGTTTGTTGCAATATTCTGAGAATATCAGTTGTCTGTAATTTCTGTGAATCTATGATTTACATTCATAAAAAAATCCAAGATTTCCTACATTACTGGATGGAAAAAGTTTTCATAATTTTCTCCAAACTGTTTTTATAAGAAATCCAAGATAAAAAATTGATGTATTTATTTTAAGCTAAAATCCATTATCCAGAATTTGTCTTCTGTGTAACACACAGAGCTGTATGTTCTAAGAATTATTTATATCAAAGTGTCTAGGAATTCCATATTTAAAAGTGTTTATGAATTATGTATGTTGGGAAAAATTTAGGTTTTTTTTGTAAAATAGATTTGTGCATTTCTGGAAAAATCACTAGTTTGTAGTCTATGAAACTCAGAGTGTGTGTATTTTAAGAAAATCCATAAAGCTTAAAACAATTCTAGAATTTTCTTCTATATTCTGCTAAGAAAAAGAAAACGAAAGAGAGAGAAGTCCCAAGATTAATTCTGTGAAAAATCTAAAATTGATATGTTCTAAGAAAGAGAAATCAAATGTTCCTGTCTTCTAAGAAATTCCAAGATTTATGAATTGTTTACATCTGTTACTATATTCAAAAGTTTGAAATCCTGTGTTTTATTAATTTAAATTATAGTTTAGGTGTTTGAACTCTTTAATTGAAATCCCCTCCTCATACCAATACTTTTATTATAATGGAATGTGTATTATACAGGGTATGGTTTGTGCAATTGTACCTGGTTCTCTGAAAGTGAAGAATATTTAAAATTACTGTTAATTTTATTCTTATTATTATTCTCTTACTTGTTACAGTTTTACAGGGTGTTGTAAAGTGCAATTCTATATGTAAATTGTCTCATTATTATTTGTTTGTCTTCTTTTTCTTTATTAAAATTAAAAATTTTAACAATTTAATACTACATTCATTGATTTTTCTATTATTAAAATACATTTAACAAAATAATCATGATATTTAATAAACAAATTAATTTTTGTTATTTTATTTTCAAATGTTATTTAACTTACTTTCCTTTTTTTTTATTTTTTTTTATTTATTAAAAGCTTTTTGATGTATTTATTTATTTATTTTTGTGATATTTCCTATCCAACCCTGTTCTTAGTAAGTCACATCCAAACTAATTTTCATGAAACCAAAAAAAAAAAAAAAAAAATTCTGATAATTCTAAGATTATTTTCGATAATAAGATGTTATTGCTAGGAAAGATGGGCTAAAACTGGCAGTAACAATTTTCTCTGTATAGTAAGTTAAATATGTATCTGTTATATATATATATAATCAGAGCTTATATTATATACAATGAAGAAATGAGGGTAAAAAAAAAAAACACAACAAAAAAAAAGTTTTCAGTTGTATTGCAATATTTAGTTTAACAGTCATAACTTGGCTTGCATTAAAATACATACTACAGTTCAATGTATTAATTATATATTAGCCAATATAGATATTGATATAAATCATATATGAAATGTGTGTTTTGCGATAATGATTGTACTTGTATATAAAAAATGTTTCTTTTAAATATTTCAGATATGTAAGTAAAAAAAAATATATATATATATCTTTGTTTTTGCTTGGCACTTAGGGTCAGACTTTGTACCAGTCAAAAACAAATTTTTTTGAAAATTGTTTTGTTATTAGAATATGTTGTTATAATACTCTGAATTTGTGGGTTTCGACTGTGGGTAAATTTGTGTTTTTAGAAATATATATACATATATATATATATTTTCTATTTTGTAAAATATGCTTGTTCGTTTGGAGCTTTGAAATAATAATAATTTTATTTTATTTTTCAAATTTGTTATTTATTACCAATGTAGTATTTGTAAAATAATGTTTTCTTTTTTTTATTTTTTTTTTTTTTTTTTTTTAATCCATTTTCTGCTTGTTCTTTATAGAAAATACATAACACCGAATAAAAATTTCAGATGAATTCAACATTTTGATGAAAGAAATTGTAGATTTGTTGAAATTTGTTTCAGAAAATGTGTATATAAATTTTGGAGGAAGTAGGTAGCTGTATTTATAAAACTGGAAAAATTGCTATGCAAGGTAGTTAAATAAAGATTAAGTGTTTGATGGACATTTCGTGTATTGCAAAAATATTAACGTTTAAATTTTACATTTTTAGAAGTTTAGAATTTTAAAAATTTCAGACATAACCAGATATTTGTCTATTTAAATTTCTTTTCATTTCTTTTTTTTTTTCTTTTTTTTTACGACTGATACTTTTAGAATGTTTTATTAGTATATATATATATATATATATATATTTTTTTTTTTTCAAATTTTAACAGTTAAAACATTGATAATTGTTTTTTTTTTTTTTTCCATTTGGAATTCAATGACATTCTAAAACATGGTTTCTTATTATTAAAACATTTTATTTGAATTTACCCTAAAATATTTCCTATTTACTCATTGATGAATTTATTTATTTATTATTATTTTTTTTTTTTTTCCCCAGAACAAATTTAACATTCAATTTATTATTATTAATTTATATATAAATATAGTCTGAAATAGTTTTCTAGGAATTTTGACATTTTTTTAAAATTCTAGATATTGCTTTTTCCCAAACATTTACTGTTGTCAAATTTGTACAGATGATGTTGTCAAAATTTGTCTGTTGTTTGATATTGTCTAACTGTAAATTAATTTAAAAGGGTCAAATTACTATTTGTATATTCGTGTGTTTTTGACTCAGTTTCCTTTATTTTTTCGGGGTTTCATCTATCAACGATTGTACAGAATACATTCCAACCAACCAAATGTTGCAAAAATATTAGACAAGTGACAAAAATATTAGGCAAAAGATTCAAAATGTTAGGGAGGAGAAATATTAAAACATATGTTGTGGCAAAATATTAGATGAAAGTTTCAAAACATTACAGGCAAAATATATTAATGTGGGTCGTTGTTATAGATTTAGTGGTCAAATCATGGAATAAGTGACAAATTATTGGGCTTTGGGGAAAAATATTAGCCCGTATTTGAAAACTAAAATTTCTTATTTGTTGAATGCATTCATTTAATGTACATACAATCAATTGGATTAATAATGCATTTTATTTATTTATTTATTTATTTTTTTTAAATGTTACTACATTTAGAATTTAGGTATTTTTAATTACCATGTTTCATATTAATTTATTATAAAAAAAAAAAAACAGTTCATGTAATTAAATCTGTCTCTACAAAACTTGTTTTTCAATGGGATGTCAACATGGAATGAAAAATAAGAAAATTGATAAATCAAAAATTTATCATTTAACATTATTATTTATTTATTTATTTATTTATTTATTTATTTATGTATTTATTTTATTTTGTGTGTGTTTTTTTTTAAATTTTTTTTTTTTTATAATGCTTTATGTTTTTGAAGCAGTTTTACTTGGATAACTAAACTTTGTACAGAACAATTTTCTATTATTTTATATAAATTACCCCTGTAACTTATTTCTGTTGATGAATCTGTTTGGTGTCTATCCTACTGAAATAGCCTGCTCCAAGAAAAGCAAGGAATACACAGTCTGTGATTATTTTCAACATCGACTGTTTTGAAACCATAACAATGAATTGTATGAAATACACAAATTATTGATAACCATTTTTTATCGATGAAATAATTTGTTTTTTTTCTTTCTTATTTTTCAGTCTTAGCTGAGAATTAATAAAATATGATAATTTGTTATTACGGACAACCACAGATTTAAACATATAACAATGAAAACAATTTTTTTTTTTTTTTTAATACTTTAGCAATGAATTAATAAAATATGCAAGTAAGAAACTGTAACAATAACAATAGTAGCAGTAATATAATAATAATAATAATAATAATAATAATAATAATAATAATAATAATGTTAAGTATAAAAAAATAAAATAAATAATAAAAAAATAAAATAAAATAACAAATTTGATATAACTGGTGTGATCCTGCACTGAATGGATAAATATACATAATGCCCATTAAGTTGCGTAATATCAAATGTGTATATCCCATAGTTTTTATTAAGTTCACTTGTCGTAAAAATAGTTTTTAAAAGGTTTGATTTATTCTGCTTCATAAAAACATTCTCTACTCATGTATATATATATATATATATATATATTATTACCATTAAATATTGAATTATTGTATCTTGAAGGAGTAGCATATTCAGTACAGAAGTATGAATTATTATTGAATTTTTATTTGAGTGTGTATGGTTCCCCTATCAAGGGTTAGAGATAAAAATATAGTAAAAATATTTCTGGACAAAACCTATTTTAATTAATGAAGAAAACGAAAATTATGAAGAGGTTGTGATGATCTAATATTATGCTAAATACATTTTTGTCATAGATTGATTTTATATATATCTATATCTATCTATCTATCTATATATATAACAAAATATGAAAATTTATATTATAATGTTCACTGTCAACCCTTTAATAAAAGCTGAACAATAAATGTGCCAACACATATTCATTTACGAAAAGAAAATTAAAATTAAAATAAAAATAAACATGTTTTTCTTCACTGCCATATAGTAGGGAGAATACGGTATAAAAATAGACTGATTTCAGGACGTGTCAATACAGTGCCTTTATTGTAAGCTTATCAAAACTACGGTGCACAGTCTAAACAAAACCGCCATGTTTATATCTAATACCCACCTTTTAAAAAGTGAACCAAAAAAAGAAAAAAAAAAAAAAAAAATTTTAAAATCATTTTTCAGTTTTAATGAAAATGTGAGAAAGAATGGTATAAAGTGGTGATGCATGTTAATAGATGAGAAAATATTAAAAAAAGAACAATGAAAAAAAGAAAAGAATAATACTCCGTTTGTGCTTTTATTAAAGGGTTTACAGTTTCATTCTTTGATGTAATGTTGCAGTTCTATTCCATAGCTGTTGCATTATTTGGTTGCTATGGTTAACGATAGATGTGAATAGTTTATGCATTATTTAAATAATATTTTTTACATTTTTGTTCCGGTACATTGCTATGTTAGATCGTTAAAAAAACAAACAAAAAAAACGACATACCATTTGTTTTACTATCAAGGACAGATAACATTGTATATTTTAATCCTTTTATTTTTTTTATTTTTTCCTTCTTGGTTATGACCCCCTTGTTTTTGTTTTCAAAACCAAGGCTGTCTTCAGCAGATATTAAAATATGACACCAGCAGTCTGCTTAATTACAAGGGACGTAACCCATCCGACAATGCTTTCATTTGTTTCAGCTTACGTTGACTACATTTTGTGTGCAATGGACCATTTTGCTCAATACTTTTGTTTACTGCATTTGACGTCATTGTGCAGACGCATCTCATTAGCATAATTAGCACTTGTAAATAGAAATTGTTCACTTCGATATTATTTGTTTGTTATTTGTAGATGAAAACCTTGTTACTTTATTAAAACTATAGAGATCAAGAGATGTTATTTATTGATGTACATTTTTGTTTTTTTTTTTGTTTTTTTTTACATTGAATGTTTTTGTTTTTTTTACATTGAATGTTTTTGTTTTGCTAGTCTTGTAAATTTTATTAGATGTATGTATAAATTATTAAATTTTTTTGTTTTTCTCTCTTATATAGTGACTAGATAACACCAAAATAAAACCTTTAAAAGTAATAAAATATAAATAAAGAATAAATATTTTATTTTATTTTTTTTATTTTTTTTTATAACAAATAAAGTATCAAATTCTTCAAATTAATATAACCACAGATATAAATAATAAATCAGCATTTATGAATCAGTGCATTGTTATTTATATATATTCAAAATTTAAGATGAAACCATAAACACAGTTCAGTTTGGATTTGCTTTAATTACTTCATACATTACCTATGTGTAATTCAGTTGATCAAAGTATTCAAAAATATAAATATGTATACACAAACACTAAAAATATGAATTATAAATAGCCTTGGTAATTTTCTCCTATAATCTTAGTAATCAACATATGTATTCAGGTAATTATTTAGATGCAATCAGCATGCAATTTTATTGGGTATCTGTGATGTACATAATTTATTTATACCATATGATATATAAATATATTTATAATACATATATATATATATATGTATGTATGAATAGCTTTCTTTTCTTTTCTTTTTTTGTCTTTTTTTCTTTCATCTGTATCAGCATCTGCACAATGACGTCACAGATTAGTTTGGATTTTAATTAATTGAGAATAGTTAAAAAAAAAAAATTACAAAAAAAAATTAAAAAAATTTATCTTCAAGTTATTGTTTCTCGATATTTCAAATAAACGAGTATTTCTCAATATCTTTTGTTTTGTGTTTTAAGTGTTTTGTTTTGATTATACTCTGAAATGATTTAGCGTTGCTGAAATAGTACAGTTATCAAAACCATTTATATACAGGGCCTCCAAGGGAAAGTTTGCAAGGCAGGACACAACCCATTTGGGGCCCCGAGGCAGGCAAACTTGTTTCTCAAATTGAGGTTTTGATGTCAAATAAACCTACATGCAAACTAGGCTTTACAATAATTAACAATAAATACTAATACAAAGAAGTAAGTATAGTGTGATAGGTGTAGTGATGTTTGTGTGTGTTGGGCTGAGGGTAGTAGAAAGTGTTTGTTCTCGAAGGGTGGGGATGTGGATGATGTATGGTTGCTGTGGGAACCTTGTTAGCTCTTTGGCCCCTTAACAGAGTATCAGCTGGACCTCCAACCCCTTCTCATAGGACATGTTTATATAGCATGGTTTATGTGAATAATTTTTTGTGTTACCAAAAAATATAATATTCCATTCCGAAAACGTGTAAATATGTTAATCAAAAAAGATTGACCAGAAAGTGTGTGTGTGTGTGTGTGTGTGTGAGAGAGAGAGAGAGAGAGAGAGAGAGAGAGAGAGAGAGAGAGAGAGAGAGAGAGAGAGAGAGAGAGAGAGAGAGAGAGAGAGAGAGAGAGAGAGAGAAAAGTTTAATTTCATCAAGACCAAAATTAACTAGTGATGTATGTACTATACTGACTGAAATCAAAATCGTAATGGAAAATCTAAAAATCGTTTTTGCATGTGGCATGACTGTTTGGACCAAAATACTCAGCACAGGGTTTTAATAAATAGTTTAAACGAAATCAATGAATTAATGAATAAAAAGTAACAAAGACATTAATAAAACACAAAGAAAGAATGAAAAGAAATGTAAAGCAACAATTTTTCCATTGAAAAACAACAACAGCAATAACAACTAGTAAATGAAATTAATACAGTAAATGATTTTCTTACATGCTTGGTTCATAATTATGGAAATTATATATAACAAACATTATTCAAGACGAAATCATTCTATGATATCAAGCCATGATTGACTCGATAGGGGCTAAAACAATTATTTTAACTTATGTAATGGAAGACAAAGCAGTTCGATTCTTCAGATTATTCCTAAGCTTGTTAATACAGAAACAAATTATTGTTATTGTTGCTGTTGTTGTTGTTAATCAATCATTACCTTATTTTCGAAATGGTAATCCAATCACAATAAAAGTAATCCTTTACTAAACATGGCGCCAAACGTTTGTGACGTCATAATGTATGACCTTTGACATCGAATTACAGATTACCAGTATATCTAAAAGACTTCAGTTCTGCTGCTTAGTGAACGATCAGTTTATAATGTAATATTTTATACTTTGATATTATTATTATCACTATTAATTTTATGTATTGTTCCAAAGTTGTCAATGGCGCCAAAACCAATGACCTTTTACCTCACGTTTCCGGTAACTTTCAGCAGATGTCGTCTGCGGGTACTATTGTCATTCATTTGTTAACTTCATACTTCTGATTTCCTATACAGATTTTTTCTGTCTTAAAATGCGTCAGTATTATATTAGCAGCATCACTGGTGATAGCAGTATAATTTCTGTATTTCAAAGATGACTTAAAATATGCGGAAGAAAATAATTACTATAAAATATTGGTCTGCCACTCCATAGTAGAAAAAGAAAAAAACAACAACAAAAAACATTATAAATTATAATAATAAAAATAACAACCTGAAATTAGTAAATTTTGGAATTTATTTAGCATAAAACAGCATAATTAATTCTAAATTTCTTCTTTAAATTACTTCAAAATCTCTATCTGACATGCAGATCGTATAAAAATCAATAATGAGATGCAAACTGACATGGAATGGGATGCGCCAAAATGCGGTCCCTTCCATGGTTTGAATTTTTTAATCTTTAAACTATAATTTGATTCTTCCAGCACACACGTATAGACATATGTATATAATAATAATAATAATAATAATAATACAAATCTAATCAATTACAGAATGAAAATTGTCAGAATTCAAAATGTTTCATACCGTTTGGATGATTTAATCTAAACCAACTTTATTTCCAGCAAGATATTTAAAAAAAAAAAACCCCAAAAACCCCAACAGTTACCTCCAAAAGAAGATTGCAACTATTTGTCCATGAAATGTAAATGGCTTTTGTATGTAGTCTTTTTTTTTCTTTCTTTTTTTTCATGCTATTCCTCATATTCTGAAATATGAATCATTTTGTTGTCCCATTTTGGAAAAAGGATCATCTGCTTGTACTTACATACATTTTCATTTTTCTCTAAATCTTGCAGATATTATTATCACGCACACACACTCAGTGGTATGCTTAAGACAATAATAAGTCAATATCTGTGTAATGCAAAAGACACACACTGACGTACACAATACATAATACTAAGGAACATGTAGATACATAAATTTATATAAATATGTACAAAAACATGTTCTTCATTAGTCATTTACAATAAAATTAGCTTGAAAGAAAATCCCTGAATAATTTCTATACCTTGGGTTTTGTCTGAAAAGACACTGTTGAGACAGAAATGAATAATCTGAATTTAGAAATACATTCTGAACAATTAAAAAAAAGAAGTTATTTTTCAAAATATCTCGTCAGATTTTTTCATATAGAATGGAGGTAGCTTATCTTAAAAATGGCACATAACTAATCTGTTTCCATAAATGGTATGTACAGACACTGTGACTAAATGAGATTTTCTGTCTGTGTGCAAAAGTTGTTTCCCTTTTTTAAAAGAAACCATAAAAATTAAAGATTTTAAAAATTTTAATTTTTTTTTTGAGATTCAACATCTTACCCAACATCTAAATTATTAACGACTGGTCCACTATGTAATTTTTTTATCAATGTATTCTTTAAAATGCTGATTGAATCAAATTAAACTGTCAGACATTCCAGGAATAGTCAAAATACACAGTTGCCTAATGACTTTAAAAAAAAATTACTATAATACTATTTTATTTGTAAAGAATTACAGGTTATAAAGGGAATATTCAGTAATTTCTGTATAAATAAATAATTCATAAAGGAAAAAAAAAAGATATTAATAAAAAATAAATAATAGTAATAATAACAAAAACTGACATACGTACAGATCATGTATATTGCACATTCATTAAAATTTGAAAACAGTTCAGCTTTTTATGAAAAAACTGCCTACACCTATAAATATGAGTAACAAAATTACACACTTCTTTGGTGAGTAAGAAGCAAATATTTCACACTGGTTAGAATTAGCTAAAATTCAGCATTTCCTGCATAAACCATCTTTAAAAATAGGAAATAAAAGAAAACTTTACATTTTATACATCTTATGTACAGGGCTGATTTTTTATTTATTTTATATTCATGAAAAATAAATAGGAAGAAAATTATTTTGTAAAATTAGTACGAGTATCTATCTAATAAATGAAAGCATCTGCAGAATTTTTGTGGTTTCCTGGAACTGGATGTTTGTTTTAGAGGTCCATGAAATATAATAAAAGTTGTCCCAAAATTACTATTACTCTTTTTATTGGTGTTGTGTTTGTTGTTGTAATTCTTTTTTTTCATCTTCTGTATCTTGTTCTTCATCTTCTTTTTCTTCTTCATATTCATTTATTTATTTATTTTGTTTGATTTTAATATTTTTAATTTCTTTAAAAGATAAATAATTCTTTGTGTTGGGACCATGCCTATTTTTTTCTTTCTTATTTTTTTGTTATTATAATTCTTTTTTTTTTCTTCTTCTATGTCTTGTTCTTGTTTTTCTTCTTCTTCTTATTATTTTGGCTGATTTTTATGTTTTTAACTTCATTAAAGATAAATAATTTTCCATGTGGTTGTTTTTGTTGTAATTCTTCTTTTTCGTTCTTCTGTGTCTTGTTCTTAATTTTCTTCTTATTTATTTATTTTGTTTGATTTTTTATGTTCTGAATTTCTTTAACAGATAAATAATTCATTCATGTTGGGACTCTGCCTATTATTTTTTTTCTTCTTTTTATGGTTGTTGTTGCTGTAATTCTTCTTTTTCTGCTTCTGTCATGTTCTTCATTTTCTTCTTATTTATTTATTTTCTTTGATTTTTTATCTTTTGAATTTCTTTAACAGATAAATAATTCATTCATGTTGCAACTCTACCTATTATTCTTTTTGTTGCTGTTGTTATTTTCTTTGATTTTTTTTAATGTTTTTAATGTCATTAACAGATAAACAATTCTTCATTTACGGACACAGCTAATGTTACGTTTTGTCTGAATAATCTTGTAAAACTCCGTCTAAATGATCGTTGTGCTTTTTGAAAAGTTTGTTTTTTCTTCCTCCACCTGACTTCTTTCTCTTTACCTGGGTCTGAAATAAACACATAAATATTATATATATATATATATATATATACATTTTTATATGAGACATATCAGAAGAACACGAACATTATCAACATTACATGCCCAAACATACACACTGAAACATATATAAATATATATATAAAATCTGAAAAATTGGAGAAACAATCATTTTGTTCATGCCATTTTATTTGGCACAACCAGTTCACTGATTGTGTAAAATTTATATTTTTATCATGAATATGAATATTGGCCTGGATCCTGACACAAAGCTTTCTTTGTAGCATATAATATAAATTTTACAGGACTCTATAAATTGTTAGATATTTTTTATTAGGTCATTTGTTACTCAAGCCCGATACCGACTACATTTTTAGAATTTATTGCAATTATCTTAACCATTTTTTTATTTTTTTAAATCTCTTAACTCAACAAAGTTTTGACACTGGTGCCCTCTGTTTTTTTATTTTTTTAAGTTATAAATGAGTAAAAATCATAAAAATTGTAAAAGAAAAAATGTAACGTACCACTTTTTTAACGCCAAGCTCTTGCATGGAGCTGATTCCTTGCTTTTCTAAATATTCTTCAATCTTTCTTTCGTCCAAACCTTCAACTCCAACACTGCGCCACATTTTCTTAAATTCTGGTAACAGAAACAATAAAAATAAACAAATAAATAAATAACAATAATAACAACATAGAAAAGAGTTTAAAAATAGTATGACATCAACAAAGATGAATTTACACAGTTTAATTAAAAACTAAACAAAAAATAATATTAAAAACTTAGAAGATACCTTAAAAACAGGATGAAGATATATATTTACATAATTTAATATAAAAATAAACAAATAAATAAATAACAGTAGTAACAATATAGAGAACAGTTTAAAAACAAAGTTATGGTACCAGAAAAGATGTGTTTACATAATTCTGTTTGTCAGTTATCTAGTTTTAATTCACTTACTTACAGGAATACATACGTAAACTTTATATGTTTACCTCTGTAGGGAAATAAATAACAAAGCAACAACACACAAGATAGATTTTAAAAAATATGACATAAAAAAAAAGTGTATTTAAACTGTTGTTTGTCAGTTACCCAGTTTTAATTTACTTACCTACTGAGATATATACGTAAACTTTATATGTACATCTGTAGGTAACTAAATAACAATAGCAACAAAACTACGACATCAAAAAAGGTGTAACTGAATAGTTTTATTCATCATTTATTGAGTTTTAATTAACTTACCTATGGGGGATATACACACAGAAGTTTTATATGTGTATTTCTGTAGCTATCTAAGTTAGCAAGGTAAAAACATGCACAACATAAGACTTATTTGATCTGCTTTCGATGTTAAAAAAAAACTACCAGTCTGCCAAGTAACTATGAAGACATGACACCCTGTAGACATTAAAATTGTTAACATTCATTTGTAACCAGCTGAGTTACACATTAAAATTATAAATGTTTATGTGCAACCATCGTATGTATACGTAAACATTATTAACATTTATTTGAAACCAGATAAGGTAGAGTTTAAAATGGCTAAAAAAGTTCTTCTTACCATCATCAACATTCAACAAACAGTATTTGTCATTATAAAACAAAACTTTCTTCTTGTCTATTGGTCGAGTCACATAAATGATGTAGTCACCGAGATGCTGAAAATAATTCAAATAATAATAAAAATAATTTTTTTTTTTTTTTTAATAAACAAACAAATATGTAACATCACCAGATTAAAATTATTAATTTTTAAGGTAAAGGTAGATAAGCAGAGAGGGACATAAATTGATAGGTAGGTAGATATGCAATTGATTCAGGAAAGATGCTGGTAGTCATATATGTAGGTAGATATGTATCAGTGTATGTGTGTATATACGTACATATTTATATATATATATATATATATACACACACACACACACACACACATATATATACAGATACAGGCAAGGAAACACAAACATACTAAGATAAACATTTACAAATCAAGTTTCTGAAAAATTCTCAGTTTTTTTTTCTTTTTTAATAAAGTTCCTTTACTCATGTAAACAAATACATTGAGCAAATATATAATACAAATATGTAATATATATATTTAATTAATTACAATCTTAAATATGTAAAAAAACACACATACTAAGACAAAACATTTACAAAATAAGTTTCATAAAACATTACATATGCCACAGTTTCAACAGTAATGTTTAATATTTTTATTTAATATTTAATATACTTATATAATATATTTGTAAATGTATTTAAGAATTACTTTCAGTGCTTTAGCAGCATTTGGTAAGGACTCTTCAATGTCTTCTTGGAGGATTCCTCCAGTACCATAGAGATCATAGTTTTTCAGAAGTTTCAGAAGGCTTTTTTTGTCTCTGACATCATACTTGGGTTTGAAAGCGTATTTAGTTCCATCTCCATCATGAACAACTTTGAGTTTTGGATTATTCACCAGGGCCTGTAAGTAAATAAGAAACTCAAGATTTTGTAAAAATGTTTATACATTTGTGAGAACAAATGAAGAATATTTTCTTTTAGTGATACATTGTAAAATGGATAATTTTAGTAAAAATGTTAATGAATAGTTTTTAACGAAAATTGTAAATTATAATGTAAAACAAGACAAATGAAATATTGCTATTATTATCAACATCGTTATAATTGTTGTTATTTTTATTATTAATATTATTATTTGTATTAGCTAATGTAGCAGCCTTATGAAGAAACAGAGGAAATTTTATCTACAAAATATTTCAACTTACATTTTCAAATTAAGAAAATAAAAGAAATTCTATACCTTTTCATAATTGCCAATATCTATATGTTATTAATAACAGGAATACTAATTTTTCTTCTTCATCAATTTATTTTTATTTATTTATTTTATTTTTCAAAATTATTTTTTTTTTCAGGCTCAAAAACCTGGGAAACAGCTAAGATGACCATTAGTTGATTTGTTTCATCAAGGGATATCTTCTATACTTACTCACCTCAGAAATGTGTCTCCATTCTGATGTCTAGTTGTTTCATCAAGCATATCTTCTATATCAAAAAATATATATATATATATGTACTTAGTGAAAAAATATAAATAATTTATATGCAGTCAGAAAATATATAGAGAGAGAGAGAGAGAGAGAGAGAGAGAGAGAGAGAGAGAGAGAGAGAGAGAGAGAGAGAGAGAGAGAGAGAGAGAGAGAGAGAGAGAGAGAGAAAACTAAAATAGAAAAGAGAGATTAAAATAGAAAAGTTAAATGTAAAGAAACAGAAAAAGGGAGAGAATTCAAAGCAATATAGAATACAGGAACATAGAAATGGAGACAGCAAGAGAATGAGAACAGAAACAAACACTGAGAACTGAGAGATATAAAAATAATAAATGTTAGAAAAACAGAAACACTAAACAAAAAGAGAAATACAGAAACAGCAATGTACATATTTATCCAGAAGGTAACATGAAACAAAAATAATAAGATGGCAGAAAGAGATGATGATTATATAACATCAACAAACATGTAGATGCTAAATGGCATAATCAGACACACAAACACTGTGCTTTAGATAAATACAAAGATTTAAAATCTAAAAAGAAAGGATTCTTCCTTTAATTAAAATACTAACATATTTAAAAATATATTTAATTTGCAATGATTTAGAAAACAAACAGTGAGGGTTACAAAAAGAGGAAACAAAATAAAGAGAAACAACATAAATGAGATAAAAGAAAGGAATATCTATCTATCTATCTATCTATCTATCTATCTATATATTATACATATATTATTCTTTTCTTCAAACCTATAGTAACATATAATCAAATTAATATTTGAGATATGTTATTAAATTTGGTGCAAAATTTTATACATATTTTATTTTATTTCTATGATTGATATGAAACAGCATATTTATCATTTTGATGGAGTAACAAAGGATGTTTGTCACCTCCTTCCCTATTATCACAAGCACCTAACAAACTTTGTTAAGTTTGTGTATCACCTACCCTCATGTGTTTTACAATTTTTGTCAAAACACCGAACTGGAACTGAGAGCTTCCTTGTGCTGTTTTGTAATCAATGGGAACTGAGGCTGGTGGTAATAAATAAAAATGTAAATAAAAGAAGAAAAAAATAAAGATATAAATATTTGTTAAGGAGACATCATCTGATAAATATCATATATCACAGATTAGATAGATACAGCAAGAAAGTTAAATATAAATAAAAGAAGACGACAAAAGATATATTTGTTATGATGATTACTTTTTTACATGTTATATTCACATACACAAACATACATAGATACATATATAGAAATATAATTATAAACAAAAACAGTCACTGTTATAAAAATGAAAAAGTTAACTCTGAAACAAAATAAGCAATTACTATCAAACAAAATACACCTATATCATTCTAAAATTTACACACATATTATATATACTCATACACAATTTAAAACACTGATATTATAAACACACACAGTGTCTCTCAAAAAGTCAGATACACACAAACACTTTAAAAAAAATACACACGTTTTGGTCTGTGCTCTGAAGATTTTGATTTCAATTTTTTTGACGAGCTTTCATCTTTTGATGATTTGTGTTTTTTCTTTTCCACCGCAGGCTGAGCTTTGGCTCGCTTCAGAAAAGATGCACGCTCTTTCAGCAAAGCTGGATCCATTATGATATCTAACTAAGAAAAAAAAAAACCTGAAGTTTTACATTAATTAAGTAAAAACAATTAATTAATTAGCAATAAAATAAATTTGTACTTAATGTATAATGGAATTTTAATTAATCAGTTAGGGCACTGACAGTTATTATTATTATTATTATATTTACTTATTATTATTATTATTAATTGATTTACTGATTTATTTTTTATAATAATCATTATAATGTCATTACATATAAATTATAATATTAAGATACATTAATAACACAAAAAAGTGGTCTTATTATTGTTCTTTTGATAAACATAGTAAAATAATTTGCAATCAGAAATGTCTGTGGAGATTTAGACATCTTACTACTTTTACTGTTAAGCTTGTTTGCGATTTTGAAAAAATCAGTCAATTTTAAATAATGTAAAAATATGAAAAATGAAACAATATTTTTTAAATTATTATTACTATTATATATATATTTTAGTGATAGAACAAGTATTAAAGATTCAGTAATAAGCGCAAAATAAATATATTATAATTATAATAATTTCAAAAGAATGGGTTTTCCACGGAAATACCGTGTTTTTGTATACATATTATAAATAAAGTGTTTTATAGAAGACCTGTTATACATTGTACACCTTTAAACATCAAAGCATGCAGGATTTTATTTCTTTTGACGATAGTATTTTGAATTACCAACCTGACCAACCGATAAGTTCTTTTTATCTTTCAGAACGCTTCAGTATTTTCCATTATTTCCATATTTCGTTTCTGTTCTTTTTCTCAAGTGAAGGATATCAAGGGAGCTAATCTATGTAAACGTTTAGCAGTTTTGTACCTTTGTGAATATGCCCCTAATAAACATGTACCGGATCAACTGGTTTTCTTTCGGAAAACATAAATACTAGTGTTTACTAATCAGAAGAGTGAGTACCAGCACAATCATAGTTCAGGCATAAGGAAAGACACACATTATGGAAACAAACAAACAAATTCACGGTAAAGTTAACATTCACTCGTTAATTACCATTCTTTCAATTTCTTTTCGGTACTACTACTACTACTACTACTAATAATAATAATAATTTAAATTATTTATATTCTCGTTTGTTATTGCTAATTAAGTCATTAAAATGATACTACTACTACTACTACTACTACTACTACTACTACTACTATAACTACTGTTAAAATTTTACTACTACTACTACTATTACTACTATAACTACTGGTTCAGTATATGCATTCTTTGCATTTTCATTTGACATAGAGAATAAAAACTACACTCATTATTATTATTATTATTATTATTATTATTATTATTATTATTATTAACGTAACTGACCACTGTTACTATTGTTTGTTTATTTTTGTTTCTTATATACATTATTACTAATTATAGTATAGCTATCACCTTGCTGCTATTGCCACTGCTACTACTACATGTATCACTATTACTATTACTACTACTACTATTACTATTACAACTAGTACTACTACTACTACTGCTATAGCTTTTACCACTGAGAGAGAGAGAGAGAGAGAGAGAGAGAGAGAGAGAGAAAACAAAATAAAACAAACAAAACATCGATTATAAACATTATAATATATTTATTACAAATATATATATATATATATATATATATATATATATATATATATGAACCACTGGCGCACGAACACGAGAATCAGCAAGCGTTTAGTCATCATTTATTCTATGTATCATTTTCTGGAAAGAAATAAAAACATACATTTTAATGATTTCCATTAAAAAAAAAAAAGTAAAAAAAAAAAAAAAAAAAAAAAGAAAAAAAAGAAAACTAAGAAAGAAAGAAAAAAGAATAAATAAATAAATAAATAAATAAAACAAAATAAAATTAAAATAAAATAAAATAAAATAAAATAAATAAATCAATAAGTAAATACGACCGACATGCAGCTCGACAGACAGTCATATAGAAAGACAGACAGAACGAAAAACAGACAGAGATATATAAAGTTATAGATATAGAGATAAGTTATGGTGAGATAGAAAAATAGACAGACAGTAATGCAGAGAGATAGATACACCTATAGATAGATACAGACTTACATACAGATAGATAGTTAGCTATGTACAGATATAGTTAAACAGAGTGAAAAATCTAAATATAGGAAGCACTGAAATATACAAATATGTATAAATGTAGGTATAGAATATGAGTGTGCGGAACTCAAACTTACCGAAACGAATTGGAAAGAAAATTTTATGTTCTTTTATTTCGAAAAAAAAAGAACATAAGACAGAGAGACAGACAGGTGGATAGATAGGTAGATAGATAGATAGATAGACAGATAGATAGATAGAAAGATAGATAGATGCATACATAGACATCGATGTATCTAATTACATATAAATTTACATAAATAGCTAGGTAGGTAAATAGACAGATCGATAATAGAGATGAATCTAATATAGAGATAGTCAGGCAGACAGGTGGGTGATTAGAGAGACAGATAGATAGATAATCTAATTCAGGACTTGCTAATACTCACACAGATCTCTGTGATGGCCTAACAAATAATAATGTATTTCCTCCAGATCAATAAACTCATCTCCTGTGAAAATAGAAAACGATTTAGTAATAATACTTTTTTTTTTTGAACAAATATAGTTACCTCTCTCTCTCTCTCTCTCTCTCTCTCTCTCTCTCTCTCTCTCTCTCTCTCTCTCTCTCTCTCTCTCTCTCTCTCTCTCTCTCTCTCTCTCTCTCTCTCTCTCAGTGTGTGCGTGTGTGTTTGTGTGTGTACGTGTCTGTGTATTAATGTATGTACAGAGACACACGCTGGTATACCAGACTAAGACATACATGGGAAGAAGAACAGATAAAACTAGACAAATAGAAACAAAATTACAGACAGAGAGAATGAGAGATATACACGTAGTAGACAGATACAATGACAGAGTTACAGACAAACTGACCTACGGACACACAGATATACGGATCGACAGCCAAATGACAGACAGATAGACAGACAGTCAGACAGAGAGATAAATTGATAAACAGAGATCATTTTTGTTTTCATAATAAATGGACTAAGCTGATAATTTTAACAGATGATAATATTACAGACAACTCAATGCATAATAGATATCAAATTAACTACTCACCGTTTTGGTGACAGACAACTCAGTGTATAATAAAATTCAAGATAATTACTCACCATTCTGATAATAATAGACAAACTCAGTGTAGAAATACAGTCCAGTGTATGAAACCAAGTGATTTAACGTACTCACTGTTCGTGTCAAAAAGGTTCATGTATTTCTCCGCGGTCGCTTCGTTAGTCATACTTTCTATTTCATCATGTTCTATAACACCGTCACAGTCAACGTCCATATCTGCACCTGTTAGGAACAAAACGTTAATGAGTTATCGCCCTTGAACGTCGCTCTCCAGAGGAGTGATTAAACGAACTCAAAAACAAACTGAACTGAAATGAGAAAATAAAAAAATATATTTAAAGAAAGAATAAGAACACGACAGTTATTAATGTTACTGCTGTTGTAGTTGTTTTTAATATAATAATAGTAATAATAATAATAATAATAATAGTAATAATAATAATAATAATAATAATAATAATAATAATAATAATGATAATAATGATAATGATAATGTTATTACTACTATTGTTCCTGCTGCAGTTAATAACAACAACAACATTAATACTACTAATAATATAACAGTAATAGTAATAATAATAATAATAATAATAATAATAATAATAATAATAATAATAATAATAATAATGATAATGATAATGTTATTACTACTATTGTTCCTGCTGCAGTTAATAACAACAACAGCAGCAGCAACAACAACATTTAACTAATACCACAACCATCACCAGTACAACATCAATACTACTACTACTACTACTACTACTACTACTTCTAGTATTGCCACAACTATAAATAACAATAACAACAAAATCATCAGTAATAACAAAAACAATAACAAAAAACGGAACATTAACAACATCAGCGACACCAACGGCTGTAATTACAACAACAGCATGAACAACGACATAAACAACGACAGCAACAATAACATCAACACTGCTACTATGTCTACTACTACTACTCCTGCTACTACTACTGAGAATAATAATAATAATAATAATAATAATAATAATAATGAACATAGTGATGATGATGATGATGATAGTAATGATGATGACGATGGTGTTGATGATGACGAGACTGAGATAAATATTTGTTACCTGTGAAATCTATACCAGCCTTCTTTAACGATGTGTCTACGTATGACCAAAATCGGGTGCATTGACTGCAGGAAACAGACCCACAGATAATTAAAAACTATCACAAGTCGGAGGCATGATCTACTAATCATCTTTAAAAAAAAAAAAAAATAAAAAAAATAAAAAAAAAAAAAAAAAAAAATAGAATAAAATAGAATAAAATAAAGAAAGAAAGAAAAACAAAGAAACAGACAAATAAATAAATAAATAGACACACAGAGATAAATACAGAGATAGATAGATAAATACAGATAAATAAATTGATCAAATATATATATATATATATATAGAGAGAGAGAGAGAGAGAGAGAGAGAGAGAGAGAGAGAGAGAGAGAGAGAGAGCTTCAACGAAAGCAAAGGCAGACAGCTTTATATCGGAATCATTCATTATGACGTCATAACCAATTTTTGACGTATTACTTAACAACGTAAACACTTTTTTTATCTTACCTTTTTTTAAATTAAAGAATGATTTTCCGCTGTTTCTACTGCTGGCTTAGTAACATACGGACAATAATGATGACCTAGCTGTATGTCACGAACCGGTTAATTAAAAATCCCGTGATGAAGAACTAACGAATGACAGCTGTTGCATTGTTTTTTTTTTCTCGTTTTTTTTTTTCTAGCCACATTCGAAGTGGTAACTGGTTTAAAAAACATTTGCAAGTGATTGAAGAAATTTATAATGCTTTGGCCACCAGGTTCATTTCCACGAATTTTGACATGTGTCTGCATTTATTTAGTTATTTTTTGCCAGCCGGGTTCAGAATTTGAGACGTGAGAATGAGAGAGATAGTCAGTCGAAACCATTAATTATGGTTTCAATGAGTAGGGTACATTTCATAATTTCCATGTGACTTGATATGTGATAGCATTTTGTATACACGTAATGATTTTACTCTGTCAAAATTTATGATGCAGAGAGAGAGAGAGAGAGAGAGAGAGAGAGAGAGAGAGAGAGAGAGAGAGAGAGAGAGAGAGAGAGAGAGAGAGAGAGAGAGAGAGAGAGAGAGAGAGAGAGAGAGAGAGAGAGAGAGAGAGAGAGAGATTTTAGGTTCAATTAATTTTTATTGTGCATGTTATTAAAAGAATTAAGCATTTTAAGAGAAATAAACTTGTCACGAAAATAGGCGTCAAAATTATTATTATTATCATCATCATTATTATCATTATAATTATCATTATTTTCTTGATTTTCTTCATCTTTATATCCATATTACGTTGTTTAGGTTGTTCACCGTCGCATCAGCCTTCACGTATTGTATCTTTTCGTACCCAATGTCATGGCTGTTGTTGTATATATGCATGTGTTTGCGTTTGCGTGTATAAATGTTGATAGATAGAGAGACAGGGAGAGAGACAGAGAAAGAGAGAGGAATGCACATACATCAGAAACAAAGATGTATATATAAGAATGTGTTTACAGGCGAGTATATATCTTGATCATATGTGGTGTGTGTGTTTATACAGAATGATACATGTCATATATATATATATATATATATATATATGTATGTATGTATATATATTTGTTAAAATTAGTAAGAACAAGTTAATATCTGTATAATACAAGAGAATGTACACACACACACACACACACACACACACACACACACACACACACACACACACACACACAGACATATGAATTCAATTTGTTCTTCGTTAATTATTAACAAGAAAATTAGTGTGAAAAATGTTTTTAAACCATAAACCGTTTGTTCATGGCTGGTAGGTTTTTATGTAAATAAAAACAATAAACGGTCCTGGAACAAAGACCAAGCTTTACGGGTTCAGGTTTCCATTTACATCTTGCATTTTAACTGCCGATTAACAAATAATCAAAGCCGTTGAACCGTCACAGTTGAGTTTTATCAGAATCAGTCAACTGTATCGCACTGATGATCGACAAAAATATCTTGTTTGATGAACTCACACAATTATACACGTTTGTCACGTGATTTTATTCAAAGGAAAGTCATCTAAATTCAGTTGACTATTGACGTCACACTAGCTAAATAATGTAACGAATATTAACGCAAATCTCCCCAAAACAACCCAGCAACAACAATAATAATAATTATTTAAAATGAAATCCTGAAGAAATATTTTCGAAGCTGTTATATGAAATTTAAACATGTTTCGTATTTTGATTTAGTTCTCATTTAGTAGCAGTGATACTACTAGTACTTCTAGTACAACAACAACAACAACAACTACTACTACTACTTCTTCTAGTACTACTACTGTTACTATTACTATAACCACTACTATTACTGATAATAATAATAATAATAATAAAACAATTCTCATCCCATGTATACATTTTTATTTCGCTCCGAAAGTTATACATATCATTACATATACATACATATATATATATATATATTACAACATAAGTTAATACATGTGCAGTGCAAGAGAAGACTCTCTCTCTCACACACACACACACACACACACATAGAGAGATACACACCAAAATACATTTGTCCACATGTATACATTTATATCATGTACAAAACGTGTTCTTCATAAATCATTCAGTGTGTTGATGTCAGACGTGATTTTATGTAAATAAAACAATAAATAGCCAGAGAACAAAGACCTCGGTCTGCGGGATCATATTTGCACTGAAAACAGGTTTCTAACTACTAATGAATAAATAATCACAATCGTTCAGTCGTTACAGCTGAGTCATCTGTGACGCATTGTTAATTCACTGTGTAAATCTACCATTAAAATATATATGTGCAGACAGAGAGAGAGAGAGAGAGAGAGAGAGAGAGAGAGAGAGAGAGAGAGAGAGAGAGAGAGAGAGAGAGAGAGAGAGAGAGAGAGAGGTTATTAAAATGCTCATACTAAAGGAATCATCTATATACAATCACACAGTAATACATCGACTTTTTTTAAATTCACATAATTACTGACGTCACACTAACTAAATAAATATGATGAATGTTGATGCCACACGATCCACTTATTGTTGAATGCTGATGCAAAAAAACAATTGTCACTGAATGTTTTTGGAATGATGATGTCACAGAAGATAACAACGTAATTAAATAGTGATCGCTAGGATCCAGTATACTTGCATGTTGACGTCATAAGAACGTAATATCGTTGAATGTTGATGTAACAAGAACAAATTTTCGTTGAAAATCGATGCCATAATAAACACCTACAGTTAAACGTTGATCGGTAGGACCAGCTATAGTTGAGTGTTGATGTCATGAAAATGTCATGTCGCAAAACGTTAATCATTAGAACCGATTATCGTTGAATGACGATCGCCAGGACCAAATATCGTTGAATATCGATGTTAGAAGAAGGAACTGTCGTTGAATGTTGGTATCGTAAGAATCAGTTATTTTTTAATGTTGATAGTCCGGACCAGTTATAGCTGAATAATACAGTTGATGTTACAGTTGATGTTATAGAGAGCAGGTACAGTCAAATATTGATAGCTAGGACTAATAATCGTTTAATATTCCTGTCCCAGGAATCGTCGTTGAATGTTGATGTCAGAACAACTACTAGTTGTTCATTCCAATCCTTGCACAGTGTTATTGGTGTTGTGTCGATATGACGTAAGAGTTTTTGGTGTTGAGTCGATATGACGTAAGAGTTTTTGGTGTTGAGTCGATATGACGTAAGAGTTATTGGTGTTGAGTTGATGTGACGTAGTTATAGCTGTTGTGTCTATATGACGTAGAATTATTGGTGCTGAGTCGATGTGACGTATATTGATGTTAGATTTTGAATTATTGATATTAGATGTTGAATTATTCATGTTAGATGATGAATTATTGATGTTAGGTGTTGAACTGTTGATGTTAGATTTTGAATTGTTGATGTTAAATGTTGAATTATTGATGTTAGATGATGAATTATTCGTGTTAGGTCTTGGACTATTGGTGCCAGATGTTAAATGTCTGATGTCACATGTTGGATTATTGATATTTACTTGAAATAGTTGAAAGCTTTATTGCCTGGCTATCGCCTCCTAGCTCTGTCGTTGTACGTGAAATATCAGTAGCTGCTGTCGTTGAAAATGAAATATCAGTAGCTGCTGTCGCTGTATCTGAAATATCAGGGGCTGCTGTCGTTTGTCGAGGAATTTCTGATGATTTGCAAGACGGCAGTTTCTTTTTGATGATGCGTCGATAGTTTTGCGAGCTCGATATCAAAATGTAGAAGTTTTGTCCAAAGTTTAACAAATAAATCGCGGTGCAGAAAGGTCGAATCTTCCACAGCGTCAACATAATGGCCACCTTCTCTGTACTGTATCTCAGCACAAGTGATCCAATGCAGTCTAACACCGAAACTGGTAACAAGGTGAGGAAAGCAAGAAAGGAAAGGAGCACGAGAGGTCGCGTAGCACTGTCTGTGCCCTGATTGGTCGAACTGGACCCCGACCTTGAGAACGTCTTCCGGAAAGCGTTGCTTCGACTGATTTTAACGGCAATGAAAACGGTGAGCGTGAGAATGATAAGACAGGGCAGAGTTGAAGAAAAGAGAAGTCGAAAGAAAAGTGAGTAATTGTCTATCCGATTATAGACCTCCTCGTCGACATGTTGGTCGCCGGTGAATACGTAGATCGGGGTAACCATCGCCAGAGAAGACACGAAGATACTGAAGCAGATGACGAAAGCTTTCATCCGGGTACAAAGTCTGTCACGTGTCAGAGGGAAGCAGACGCAGATGTAGCGGTCTAATGTCAGCCCGACAACGAGCCACGGAGACAACATCGTCACAAGAAGGCGAATAACTAGAATTAAACTAAAGAAAGACAAAACGATCGGTGAAGTGTCATGTCTCGCAAATACTTGCTGTGCTTCGCCGATCACGACTGTTACCAGCATGACAGAGTCCGAGAAAGAAAGAAACTTCAAGTAAACTGAGTACGAGAGACATGAAAGTTTCGAATCAGACATCATCACGAACTGAAGGACGTTTCCAATGAAACCTGCCACGGCGATGAATAACAGGACACTCCAGTAAACGCGACCGAGAACTCCGCCGTAAAGCCATTCTGGGGCAGGAACGAAGATAGAGTTTTCGTTGTCGTCGTAATATCTCTCTTCACTCGAGTTCGCCATTTTGATACTTGAGACTCTGGTAACACCTGCAAACAGAGTGTAACGAAAAACAACATCAGTCACAGTAATGACAATAAATACAAGGTGATGCGGATGACGACGAAAACGATGATGATGATGATGATGATAATGATATGATGATGACAAACGATATTGATCACTGTTATAATGACCGTGATGACAACAACACGGCACCTTACTTATCATTGTGGTGATGATGATGATGATGATGATGATGACGGTGACAAAAGTACTAATTATTGTGATGCTTTTGATTATGATGATGACTTTTAGCTGACAAAGCAGAAACAGTTCTTTCATGACGATAACGATGATGATGACGATTAATCACGACGATGATATTGATAACGATGATGACGACAACGGCACAACAACGATGGTGATGATAGTAACAGGGCCGATGACGATGATAGTAACGACTACAACTACAATAAATGTGAAAGTTTAAAAAAATATATATCAACGTCATAAGAACTTGCAAACTGATTAGAACAATTATATATGTTGCGATGCCAATGCTAAAAGTGCTCGTTATGATGTGTAAGGGTTTAGATCATTAACACAGCGATTGGTCAGTTTGTTTATAAACACAACATATTTTGTTGTAATATAAAATAAAACAAAGGAAACTAAATTATTTACGGGTTTGTGGTAACCTGAGTTAAAAAAAAAACTAAAGACGTGAGAATCGAGGGATCACAATACACTGTAAATGACAAAGATTGTACTGCCTTAAAGAAGGTATAAAAAATAAATAAATAAATAAATAAAATACAAAATACACCCCGAAACATCCACAATACATACTCTCTCTCTCTCTCTCTCTCTCTCTCTCTCTCTCTCTCTCTCTCTCTCTCTCTCTCTCTCTCTCTCTCTCTCTCTCTCTCTCTCTCTCTCTCTCTCTCTCTCTCTCTCACACAGACCAAATAAAAACAAACAAACAAACAAACAAACAAACAATGGAGAAAAGTATCTAACCTCATCACGCTACCAAATGCTTATCAAAGCGAGGCTAAAGTTTCAAATTATCTCCCGTGACCTCCGTGTTCATCAAACAGGACCGAAGTCACGTGCAACCGTCCGCTTGTCGCTTTGGTAACCAGAACCTGAACATTTGTTTTAAAACCCATTTCACACCCCGAAACCCGTCTATTTATAAGTTTCCCGCGGACGTCAGTGAAAACCGCGGAATGAAAGAGAAAAGCGAAGCCACGCGATTGGACAAATTTCAAAGCTGTGTTAGTTCGTCACACAAAATCTCGCCATTTCTTGGCCGATACTTAACGTAAATTTACAATTTAAAAGCTTCCTGTCATACTACTAGCAGTATGAATAATAATACCATAAATAGTAACAGTAATGTCAGCGACATCAGCTACAACAACAACAGAAGCGAAAGCGACAAGTTAGAAAGTTGATTCAGTTTCTGACAATAAACAGAATTAATGATGACAAGAAAATGATTTGAATTTTCTTGGTAATGAATTTTGACAGGTTTAAACTGGTAACACTTATCTGTTAATGAAAGAAATATTGATTATGTCAATGTACATTTTTAGAGACAAATCCTGTCTCAAAATGATGATGATAATAATAATAATAATAATGATAATATTGTTGTTGTTGTTGTTGCTATTGATATTATTATTATTATTATTATTATTATTATTATTATTATTATGGTTACTGTTACTATG
>CM022677.1:17988439-18018439 GCA_012295275.1 Chrysomallon squamiferum
AGAGAGGAACGAAGAAAAATGTCCTATTTAGCGATGCGCTCAGAATATTTTATTTACGATTTGATTTAACAGAGTCAACATTGCCATTAATATATATATCAGTTAGAAATCAATTAAGATATCTTCTTCTAATCGTTTCTGCACAATTTGATCAATAATGCTATTAGGAGTATTTGAAAAGAATCTAGTTTTGACGGTACCTGTATTTTGCTGTTCAGAATTAACCAGTATTCTGTACGACTTGGTTATTAAAACAGCGTTTTTGTTATTGTGTTATAAGTGATGTCTTCCCAAATGTAACTTCAGCTGCAGCCCGAATCGAAGTCCGTAGACTTGCTATTTTTATAATTTATTTTAGTTATATTTGATTTAATATCTATATATATATATATATATATAGGTACAAATATAACATAATATACAGTTGAACAAACATGTATTTACAAAAGTTCGTGCATTCCCAATCCTGTGTTACGTAAATTTCATTATAACACAATTTATTAGAAATATTTCATGGCTTTTTGAACTATTTGAAACCTAGCAATAACTGGTATTTACTTTCCTTGCCTTTATTCTCTGTGTCACCGAACCGTATCGCCATGAAACAGGTTTTCAATTATTTTTATAATTACATGTATACATATATGTCAATCTGTATAATAGGACATTAATGTAATATATCGATTTGTCGATCTGGTGTTGAAATACAAAACACTTTCTAAATTTCTTCGTAGCAGAAATGTTTATTGAAGTATTTTTTTTCATTATTTTTTATGTTCGTAAAAACAGCGAAATGACTGATTTATTTATTGCTGGCGACGATACTTTACTAATAATGAAGTAGGAGAATAAGATAAGAATTAGGTTTAAATAATAATAATAATAATAATAATAATAATAATAATAATAATAATAAAACACTTTCTAAATTACGTTGCTGCAGAAATGTTTATTAAATAAAATATATCTATTTTTTTATGTTCAGTAAAAATGACATTTATTTAGAAATGGTGACGGTACATTACTAATAATGAAGTATAAGAATAAAATAAGAATTATATTGAAAATAGTAAATAAAATAAAAACACTTTCGAAATTTTTTCACTTCGAAAAAAACACACACACACAAAAAATCAGTAAATAAAAAGATTTATTTGTAATTGGCGACTTTACTTTACTACTAATAAAGTATGACAATAAAATGAAAATGGCTTTGAGCATACACCGAATATTATTATTATTTGTTTTTTTCTCTCCTTTATATCGTTCTCAGTGTTTTCTACATACATAAGCATAAATCAGCTGCCGGTTACCTTGGTGACAACGACCACTAGCGAGCTTGTAATTGCCAACAGGGGGCACTGGGTATTTTCGAAGCAATGAAGACCGTCGACTTTAGCGGGAACAATTTGTGGGCTTTTGGCTTGATACCAGTGAAAAAGTTTTCAGTATCAGCCGCAGTAGCCATACATCTTTTCAAAATAACTGATTATTTCGCTAAAACTAATACTAATTTTTGTGAGAAAACCAGCGGACAGTTTAGTGAGTTTCTGTTACACGATATGCGGTGTTTTTAACGGTACGAAAGCAATATTTGGAAAAACATACATTGATTTTAATCGTCTGTAGTCGACAATAAACAAGAAAAATGTTAAGTTTATTTAGCAGAGCATCTTGTGATGTTACTAACAGTGCGGTATCGTCAGCACATAGCAGAATAAAAAAGGTTTAAATAAAACATTAAATTTTTCGTTACACATTGTTGATTGAAGTTTGAATTCTTTGCTCAAATCTCGTGTCTGGCTCAGATCTCTTGATAAAACATTAAGAATTGTTTTCTTGACAACGTAAACACTTTAAAAAAAATAAATAAAAAACAGAAAAAAGTTATCCCATAAAAAAAAAAAAAAAAAAAAAAAAAAAAAAAAAAAAAAAAATACCATTAATTGCTAATTAATTAATTACTGCCACTTATACATTACACCTGCATTATATACGGAAAATAAACTGTTTAAAAAAAAAAGAAAGAAAGATGTGTTCAGAAGAACGAGAAAAGGTTTACTTACTTGTGAAAACGAACCACACACTAAACTTAACAGACTTTGTGAAGTCAGTGAGATAACGTACGTAGAGACCATTTTAATAATAACTGAACAATCAATACAGCTTCCTGTCGTAACATTCTGTCCACTGGCGTGAGCTGAATTTATTTTTATTTTGTTTTATTATTATTTTTATTTTTTACTGAAATGTTAGAGACATATGCAGTTAGTAACATTTGACACAATTTTAATTTTTTTAAAAGATATTTTAATTTGTTCATTTTCTCGCGAAATTGGTGGGTGGGGGGAGAAATGACGTTTTCTTTCATCACGTTAATAAGCCGATTCATGAGCTGGTAAAAGTTTCATATTAAAACGCAAGACTGGCTTATTGTTGTTTACTTGTTAATCATTTTCACGAAGGCAGGAAAATTAATTAAGCAGAATATTAAGAAGTCGTGTATTCTAGAAGATTTAACTTTGAGAATATTCGTAATAGATTATTTCTGTGTTATTATTTTCTTTTTAAAATTTACAATGGAACAAAGACAACAGACGTAAGCATACCCCAGAATTAAAATTATGTAATTGCGTTTGACCTTGATGCTGAAGAAAAGTGTTTATAACATACTTTTGTGTAGGAAGTTTTGTTGTTTTTGACTGTGCGTGTGTGCGTGTGTGTGAGAGTTTAAAGTTGTATATTTCTGTTCGTCCTTTCGTCCAACCATACATTCATCCGATTATCTAGTATATTTCTGTCTCTCATTATATCTATCTATCTATCTATCTATCTATCTATCTATCTATCTATCTATCTATCTATCTATCTATGTATCTATGTATCTATCTATCTATCTATCTATCTATCTATCTATCTATCTATCTATCTATCTTTCTGTCTAGATAGATATATAGATTGATCGATAGAGAACTATACAGAGAGAGAAAGAAAATATAAAATCATTTAATTTCCTTTCATCTTCGTCTTGTTCTTTTTCTGCTTCTTCTTCTTCTTCTTCTTCGTTTCTTGTTATTGTTGTTGCTTTTCTTCCTCTTCTTCTCATTTGTATGTTATAGATAGCATGTTTGTCAGTACGTAACATCAACAATTTTTTAAGAGATTTTCCTTCCTTAATATAACAAATGCGTAATGTAATGAACACTGTTTGTAGTGGATTTTCATACTTAGCTTGTGCAGATTGACTTAGTTATTAATAATAATAATAATAATAATAATAATAATAATAATAATAATAATAATAATAATAAAGATAACAAGATATAAAATATAAATAAAAATAAAGTTATAGGAGAGGTCTTTGTCTTTAAAAATCTTTTATTCATCTTGTCAGTTAATATTTAACACGTTTCATAGAAAACGGTATTTCAGAAATTAGAAATAATAATAATAATAATAATGATAATAATAATAATAATAATAAGTTACAGAAGAAGTTTTTGTCTTAAAAAATCATTTGTTGTCCTTTTCTACAATGTTTTTTGAGTTAATATTTAACACGTTTCATATAAAACAGTATTTCATAAATCAGATAGAGAGAGAAAAAAAGGTAATCATGATGTGACAACACTGTGATCAATCCATAACTAAGATCGATATGAAATATTTTTATATCTTTATTTATTATTATTATTTTTTATTATTAAATTGCAAATTATTCTTTGAGATATATAAGGTGTTAAACCTTTACTTGTGTGTTATATATAACAAACAACACTTATAAACAAAAAATTTATAAAATATTGATATGAAAATTAATCACTTTTTACTCCTTGGCTGTTGAAATGTCCAAATTTACTTAGCATAATATTTCTATAAATCTGAGTATATCCAATCAAAATTATTATTATTATTATTATTATTATTATTATTAATCTTTTTTGTTGTTGTTGTTGTTTATTATCTTTATTTTTGCTGTCCACAAATAAATGCATTTCCGTAGAATCATCAGTTATAATTTGAGTAGTCAAAATTATACTAACTATCGTTTAAATTTGATCCGTTAATTCTAAAATTACTGGAAGTTTAGTGGGCTTTCCAACATTACAGTCTCAGTTTTGAGTTTGAATACTTAAAAGTTTATTTAATTAATTCGAATTTTATTTAAGTTTAATCTGTAGAGTCTAAAATTGTTTAATGCAATGTTCGAAAACAGGTGATGCACGAAAACACGTTGTCGAGTCGTAGTAAAAAAAAAAGACACGTTTTTTCTTCCAGTGGTATTTATTAATTCAGCACAAAAACATAAAACAAAGAGAAAAACATGAAGAAAAATACGAAAGAAAAATCAACGAAAAAAAAAAAAAAAAAAAAACAATAATATCAACAATAACGATGATAAAATAATAAGGCAATGAAGTTGAAAATGCTGAATACGACGTTAGTAATAAACAAATAATAAGGTAGGCAAAATTAAATGCAAACTGATTAACAAATGAAAAGAACTTACAAAAGGTATGTAAATATAAAATACTTAATTCCTTTAAAAACAATATATATTCAAAAAAAAAAAAATAATAATAAAAAAAAAAAAAAAAAAAAAATAATAATAATAAATAATAATAATAAGAAACAATTAATAAATAAAATTAAAAAATTAAAGAATTAAAAAGTAAACTTTCCGAATAAAAAAACAACAAAAAAACACAACAACAATTAAAGACCAAAGAAGAAAAATAAATCGAAAACAGAATAAACAAACAAATAAATAAATAAATTAAGAACTAAAGAAATTAGAATCAGAAGATGTAACAGAAATTTTGAATCAAAAGAAAAAAGAAAAAAGAAAAATGTTACTACAAACCCTCTTCTTGTAAGCTCGCTTTTGATTATCCGAAATACTTCAGACGAAGTGATTTCTTACAACCAAACTTTTGTTTTACAATGCACGCAAATAAATAATTTAACCTTAATTAAACGAATTATTTCAGCGCGTGCTTGCAAAAATAAAATGATTTCACAAATATTCTTACATTTGAAGATTCTTGAAAAAGTATTTATTTAAAGTAATAATTAAACACTGACATTTCCGCTGAACGAAAACTGTATTTTAAACAACGATAAATAGACTTTAGTTTCTGCACACAAAACAACAAACAACCAATAAAAGTATAACTTATGATATTTCAGAAATTTGACTAGATCAGTAGAAAGAGACAGACAAAGATTCTGTAAAGAAATGTTGTATTTTTTTAACAACACATTCACTATTCTTTTAAAGTACAGCTGATAGAAGTTCTAATTATGGTAAAGGAAATAACACATAACGAACACAGAAATTCGCTGTTTGTACGCGTTGACAAGTTATTATTTTTACAACAAGTTGCCTACGATATTTTAAATCAAAACTTTCAAACAGGAAACAGAACAGCGGTAGAGACTCCTTCACATGCTGTAGGTACTCGGATCAAACTGTCGTAGCAAACCCATTGATCTCATTCTCGTTCCAACCGATGTTTCGCAACTGTTGTAATAAAGGAAGTGATGTATACTACCATGTATGTGGAATTGTGCATTAAAAAAAAAAAAAAAATTCTTGTTGCTAATCTAAAATAGCTAATTTCTCTATCCAACCATTGCTCCATAGTTGTTATAATTAAAAAAAAAAAAACGTGGTATATACTATCCTGTATGTGCACATAAAAAAAAACTATTCTTGTTGCTATTCTGTAAGAATAGTTCATTTCTCGTTCCAACCACTGCTCCACAACTGTTATTATAAAGGACGTGGTATATATTGTTAAGTGTTTTGTGTGTTACTGCTGGTAGGAGTAACCCTTCATCTCGAATAGGCGGGTTTTCTCTCTTGTTTCACGTCAGTGGTCGTTAACCCAATGTTTGGCAAACAAGTTTATACGAGAACAATTTTCAGTCTCTGTTTCCATAATTAAATTTCTATTAAATAAGCATAAGTAAAATATCCTTACAACTTCGTCAAGTAAAACATTTCCTTCATATGATCAAAAAAAAAAAAAAAAAAAAAAAAACGAAAAAACACAACAGATTAAAATAAAATGAAGTTTAAAAAGAAATTAATAACAAAAAGAAAAAAAATAATTAAAAAAATCACACACACACACACACACACACACACATACAATGTATTTAAACTTATTTAAACACAAATAGGCATAGAAATCAATCCAGATTCCCTTAAAGACAGACAGAAAGACATACAGACATGTACGTATGTATGTATGTTTATATGTTTATATCCATACACCCAGCACATGCAGAAAAACACACACACAAGACAGATGTATATGTGTGTGTATATATATATATATATATATATATATATATAAAATAAACAGATATATTACCAAATAAACAGATATATTACCAAATAAATAAGTGAGTAATAATATATATGTATATATATATATATATATAATTAGCTTATGTAGGTAACTCGAATGCAATACTTATTAAAGTCTAGGTTTCACTAGGTACAAGAAAAAAAAACACTCTCAGATTAACGTGATAAAGTGACATAGGATATATATTCAGAAAAAGAAGAGAAATAACTTTTTCATTAAAGAAAATAAACTCAGTAGTTTGATGTGAACAGTATGGGTAATATACTTTTGTCGATATCTTTCTCTGAGCATACACAAAGAGAACAAATAGACAAAACAAATATTTACATATTATGTGTATGTGTGTATGTGTATATATAAATAAATAAATAAATAAATAAACACACACCCACACACACACACACACACACACACACACACACACACACACACACACACATATTTGAAATGCCGAGACGAAAAAAAATATTATAAAGTTCATATATATTAACGAAAATCATATAGATTTTACTTCAAATCCAAAGATAGAAAGTTAATTTAAGAAAGAAAAAAAAAAAACTTCTTCAACTCAACATGAAAACGATTTTTCAAACTTCGGTTCCATGATGAAATTTCGATTAAGAAAAATTTGCCAAATTAGGAAGAAAATCACAAATTATTTTCCAAAAGGAATAATTATTATGTCTGAAAAGTAAATTATTAAAGAAAATCAAATTAGAAATAATTATGACGTCCTTCATTATGTGTTAAAGACGATATTTGTTAAAGTTGCGTAAAACACACAAACAAACAGACACACACTTATATTTACACATATCTTTCTTTCTGTCTGCTTGTCTTTCTCTCTCTGTATCTCTTTCTCTCTCTCTTTACACACACGCACACACACGCACACACGCATCTATATATGAAATAGCAGTATTTGTAGTAGTACTGGTACTAGTAATACTACTACTATTGGTAGTATTTAAAATTCCATATACGTTTTAGTCTGATGCCTTACTTTTCGGAAAATATAAAATTATTTATTTATTTACTATCACTGTTCTATCTGTATTAATTATTTACTTTTTATTTATTAAAAACACAGTTTCCTCTGTGTACGCATTAATAAACCACTTTAATATTTACTTAATCGATAACGTAATTAGAAATGTTTTCAGCCATATTACTGTAAATGTGAATGATCGTTAAAATACGTCAATCGTCTATGAAGTTAAAAAGAAAAATAGTTTTTCACGTTAATAACATTATCTGCACTACTGAAAAATTCTGGTAGAGTAACTAACGTTGAAAAATACCACGCCCAGAAACCATGCCCAACTAAACTGAAAGACTATTTTCTAAGAGAACTTTTAATAATAAAAAGAAATAAAGAGAAAAATAGAGAAGAAAGGAAACACGAGGGAAAAATAAATCACCTGCTTGTAAAAAAAAAACAAACATTTCAGACGATTTACAAATTCAGCATGAACGTTACAACACGGATTTTTTTTATTGCTGTTGTTATTGTTGTTTGATAAAACACTACAACTAAAACAGTTCTCTGTTACTCACAAGTTTATACAACCAGGTAAAACAGCTGCAATTTCTAAGAATTTATGTTACAAATGAAATCTTTTCTTAACAGAAGTACCAACAGAAACGATGGAAAATAAAAATAAAACAGTTCTCTGTTAAGCATCTAAAACTACTTCTCAGTTTTTGTAATAGATATATCAGAATAATATCGTTTTAACATTAAACCGGTATAAAAATTAAATTAAACAGTTGGAGTTTCTTCAAAGTGTACTGTGTTTCAGTTAAACAGGAGAGTAACATTTCTACTCTGGATAATTACATTTTTAACTGCAAGCGTGTTGCCTTGCTTGTCTGGACAAGAACGCCAATAAGACACAAATTAATGAGATTACACGTGCTCTTTTGTGTCAAGCGTTTCCCATCTGATTCTTTGTCCTCTGTACGTGTGTTTCTAGTTTGATCGATAGACACTGATACATACAGACATACGTACTCAAACACACTTGCATACCTGCATAAATACAGGTACATACACTTACACACACACACACACACACATACACAGACATATATATTTCTTTATGTGCATATGTACATATGTATGGTGTATATGTATGTATATTATATGTATATGTTTAAGAATACATACATGTACAAACATAAAAATAAACACATACACACATCTATATCTATATATCTAAATCTATATCTATATCTATATCTACTTATATCTACCTATCTATCTATCTATCTATCTATCTATCTATCTATCTATCTATCTATCTATCTATCTATCTATCTATCTATCTATCTATCTATCTATCTATCTGTCTGTCTGTCTGTCTGTCTGTCTGTCTGTCCATATATATCGACCTCACATACATATAAATAGACAAATTGAAAAGGAAAGAAAAATGTTTCATTTATTCTCTATAGCATTCTTTAATTACAGCTGATTTTAACAATAGCCTTAAAACCAGTCCATGTCAGTATTTATTTTTGTTTTATTTTGAAAAATTTTCATTTATTTTTATGGCAATGAAAATTTGCGATAATTGAGTATTTGTGAACAATTTGAAACAGCCGGAATATACATAGAAATGAAATTCAATTTACTAGAGAAAGGGAGATAAATAGTTTTTTCCCTAACACAGGATCCGAACTTGGTTAGTGTCGTATTGTTGAAAATATAATTATTTCCCTTTATTTCGAATGACCCAAAAGAGAATGATACACACCTACACACCTACACACACTCATAAGCAAAGATACACTTATACATACATAATTATATCATAATTTATTTACATATGATGCTTTATTATTATTATTATTATTATTATTATTATTATTATTACATCATAATTCGATTTTTTTTTTATTTTGTTGATGATAGTTTGCAGTGAATAGTTTTTTCTTATTTCGTTTTAAAACGTATGTTTCTGTCTAATCGTTAAAACAAAAATCAATAAAATTCTTACTTAAAAATCATTATTTCTCTATTCTGCCTCATTTTAATTTGTTCCGTGTACATTCCCCCCACCCCCGTAAGCACCAACGGAAGCAGTTGTTTGATCGAAACTGTACAGATGTCGTCTGATAATGTCTGACAATATCTCACATCTTTTGAAACGATGATTTTATTTTTACAGATAAAATTAACAGTCAGAATAAAAAAAAAAAAAAATAATAATAAAAAAAAATAAATAAATATAGAGAGCATGGAATGTAGCCCCGAATCTAAGAATGTATCAATTTCGGGTATATTTTATTTTAATTTTTAGTTTTTGTTTCTTTCATAATCTACGCTGTAGTAAAAAAAAAAAAAAAAATTGAAGATTTTCTAACACTAATAAACGCCGAAGCTTTTAAAATTTAAAACTGTTGGGACTGAAAATCGTAGGAATGTTTGAAACAGTGAAAAGTAACTATTAACATGATTAAAGTGAATATTTTTCAGTATTCATTAATAAAGATAAATAAAACAGAAAACTTGTTTACCTCATTTTGTCACCGTCTACATTTTTTTTATTTTTTTTTTTTGTTTTTAATGATTGCACTGAATGACGTCATATAATCCCAATATTCCAAAACTACCGGAAGACAACTTGTTTCAAATAACAATCTAGCAAAAGGTGATCGTTTATATAATTCATTAATTAATTCACTTAATAGCTACTACTAATAGCATTATTAGCAGTAATAGTAGAGCGAATGGTTACTGAAGGTTAAATGTTTAGAAAATTTATTTTGTAGACGATAGAAATCGATCGATCAAAGGTTGGTTTTAAAATATATATGGAGAAGGTACTTTGCATGGAAGAAAATATGACGTCAAATTATCTTGCAACACTCATAGGATGTCACAAACGATTTAAGTTTTCAATTATATTTTTCTTCATCTATTTATTTATTTTTATTTTTTTATTTCTTTATATATATATATTTTTATTATTAATATGTTTTTTTGGTATCTCAATTTCATCTTGCTATAACTGTTAAAAAATATTCATCTCCCATTTCAGGCAAAAGGTATGACGTCATAAATCTAATATTTAGGAAATTCTTTTTTCATTTGAATTGTTCTTATATTTATAAATAAAAAAATAAATAAATGTTTTACATAATATATTTGGTATAGTGATTTTCTGGGAAGGTTTATTTATTTATTTATTTATTTATTTAATGTATTTTGTTGAATATTTTCAAGTATCTGACTCGAGATCACGTTTTAGTGTTACTTTAATGAACTTTGGTCACTTTTTTCAACTGATATACATTTTTCATGAGTTTGATACAGACGATACACTGATGATTATATTATACTTGGCTTCGCTATGAGTAGTCAATACTTCGTATTTTCTGTTCGGAGTTATTTCCCTTATGCAATCCATGTGTCAAAAAATTGAAGTATTTTCTATGAAAACTTTTATTTTTATTTTTGTTCTGAATTTTCTTTTCTCTGTATTTTCTTCTTTTTCTTATTGCCTTTTATTCTTATTCTCACCTGTTGTTGAGTTTTAATAAACAATCAAAGCCGTTGAACCGTCACAGTTGAGTTTTATCAGAATCAGTGAACTGTATCGTACTGACGATGATCGACAAAAATATTTTGTTTGACGAACACACACAATTATACACGTTTGTCACGTGACTTTATTAAAATGTTCATACTATGAAAATGATCTAAATACAGTGGAAACAAATATTACATCATTTTTTCAAATTGACGTCACACTAGTTAAATCATATAATAAATAATGAGGAAAAAAAAAAAATAATAATAATCTAAAATGAAATCCTGAAGCAGTATTTTTGAAGCTGTATATGAAATATAAATATAGTTCGTATTATGATTTAGTTCTCATTTATTAGTAGTAGTACAACAGCAACGACAAAAACAACAACAGCTACTACTACTACTTCTACTGCTACTACTGATAATAATAATAATAATAATAATAATAATAATAATAATAATAATAATAATAATAATAATAATAATAATAATAATAATAATAATAATAATAATAGTAATAGTAATAATAATAATAATAATATATAATAATAATAATAATAATAATAATAATACAATATTCATCCCAAGTTCCTCCACAGTATACATTTTTATTTCGCTCCGAAAGATATACATATCATTACATACACACACACACACACACATATATATAGATACATACATGTTTTACTACATAAATTAATATATGTGCAGTGCAAGAGAAGACTGACACAGACACACACCCACAGTTCAGTCAGCTGTGACGCATTGTTAATTTACTGTGTAAATCTACCAGTAAAATATATATGTGCAGAGAGAGAGAGAGAGAGAGAGAGAGAGAGAGAGAGAGAGAGAGAGAGAGAGAGAGAGAGAGAGAGAGAGAGTATTAAAATATTCATTCTAAAGGTATCATCTATATACAATCACACAATAATACATCGACTTTTTGAATTCACGTAATTACTGACGTCACACTAACTAAATAGATGTGATGAATGTTTATGCTACATGACCCAGTTATTCTTGAATGTTGATGCAAGTCACAAGATCGTATTTTCGTTGAAACCGCTACAGTTAAACGTTGATCGGTAGGACCAGCTATAGTTGAGTGTTGATGTCATAAAAATGTCATGTCGCAAAACGTTAATCATTAGATCCGATTGTCGTTGAATAATGATCGTCAGGACCAAGTATCGTTGAATATCGATGTCAGAAGAAGGAACTGTCGTGGACTGTTCGTATCATAAGAATCAGTTATTTTTTAATGTTGATAGTTCGGAGCAGTTATCGTCGAATGTTGACGTTACAGAGAGCAGGTACAGTTAAATATTGATCGTTAGGACTAATAATCGTTTGATATTCCTGGCCCAGGAATCGTCGTTGAACGTTGATGTCAGTAAACTATCAGTTGTTCCTTCCAAATCTTGCACAGTGTTGATGGTGTTGAGTCGATATGACGTAAGAGTTATTGGTGTTTAGAAGTATATGACATAGAGCTATTGGTGTTGAGTAGATATGACGTAGAGTTATTGGTGTGTAGAAGTATATGACGTAGTGTTATTGGTATTGAGTCGATATGACGTAGAGTTATTGGTGTTGAGAAGCATGTGACGTAGAGATATTGGTGTTGAGAAGTACGTGACGTAGAGTTATTGGTGTTGAGAAGTACGACGTAGAGTTATTGGTGTTGAGAAGTACGTGACGTAGAGTTATTGGTGTTGAGAAGTATATGACGTAGTGTTATTGGTATTGAGTCGATATGACGTAGAGTTATTGGTGTTGAGAAGCATGTGACGTAGAGATATTGGTGTTGAGAAGTACGTGACGTAGAGTTATTGGTGTTGAGAAGTACGTGACGTAGAGTTATTGGTGTTGAGAAGTACGTGACGTAGAGTTATTGGTGTTGAGAAGTATATGACGTAGTGTTATTGGTATTGAGTCGATATGACGTAGAGTTATTGGTGTTGAGAAGCATGTGACGTAGAGATATTGGTGTTGAGAAGTACGTGACGTAGAGTTATTGGTGTTGAGAAGTACGACGTAGAGTTATTGGTGTTGAAAGTACGTGACGTAGAGTTATTGGTGTTGAGAAGTATATGACGTAGTGTTATTGGTATTGAGTCGATATGACGTAGAGTTATTGGTGCTGAGAAGTATATGACGTAGGTTATTGATGTTGATCGATCGTTGAAACGAAACTGATAATTCTAACGTTGAATCCGAACTTACTAACTGATCTTGCTATTCCACTGCTGTGTTAGCACTTCCGAATTACTGATGTGAGGCGTAGTAATCAACAGTTCTAGCGTTTTGCACTGGAGACTGTTCTGTATCGGTGAACTGCTCAAGTCATATAAGCTTATAAGTTATTTATATCACATCTATTGATCACTAATCTAGCGTTTTCACTGCCCCATCTCGTAACGTTAAAGTTCTTAAACCAGATACGCTGCTAATGCTGTAGATTTTCTGACATTAATTGCTGAATTATTGATATCAGATTTACGAATCACTGATATAATTTTTCACTGGACTGTCTATTACACACAGGTTAATTTCTGATTGATTCATGTTAAATGTTCAATTATAGATGTTAAATGTCGAATTATTGATGTTAAATGTGAATTATTGATGTTAGTTTTTGAATTATTGATATTAGATATTGAATTATTGAAGTCCGGTGTTGGACTAGTGATGTTAGGTGATGAATTATTGGTGTTAGATGTTGAATTGTTGATGTTAAATGTTGAATTATTGATGTTAGATGAGAAATTATTGGTGTTAGGTCTTGGACTATTGTTGAATGTTGATTTTTGATGTTACATATTGAATTATTGATATTTAGTTGAAACTGTTGAAAGCTTTATGGCCTGGTTATCAGCTCCTGACTCTGGCGCTGTACATGAAATATCAGTTGCTGTTGTCCTTGTAGATGAAATATCAGTAGGTGCTGTCGGTGTACGTGAAATATTAGGTGCTGGTGCTGTTTGTGGAGGAATTTCTGCTGATTTGCAAGACGGCAGTTTGTTTTTGATGATGCGTCGATAGTTTTGCGAGCTCGATATCAAAATGTAGAAGTTTTGTCCAAAGTTTAACAAATAAATTGCGGTGCAGAAAGGTCGAATGTTCCACAGTGTCAACATAATGGCAACCTTCTCGGTACTGTATCTCTGCACAAGTGATCCAATGCAGTCTAACACCGAAACTGGTAACAAGGTGAGGAAAGCAAGAAAGGAAAGAAGAACCAGAGGTCGCGTAGCACTGTCTGTGCCCTGATTGGTCGAAGTTGACCCCGACCTTGAGAACGTCTTCCGGAAAGCGTTGCTGCGGCTGATTTTAACGACAATGAAAACGGTGAGCGTGAGAATGATAAGACAGGGCAGAGTCGAAGAAAACAGAAGTCGAAAGAAAAGTGAGTAATTGTCTATCCGATTATAGACCTCCTTGTCGAGTTGTGGTTCGGCAGTGAAGACGTAGATCGGGGTAACCATCGCCAGAGAAGACACGAAGATACTGAAGCAGACGACGAAAGCTTTCATCCGGGTACAGAGTTTGTCGCGTGACAGAGGGAAGCAGATGCAGACGTAGCGGTCCAACGTGAGCCCGACAACGAGCCACGGAGACAACATCGTCACAAGAAGGCGAATCATTAGAATTAAATTAAAGAAAGACAAAACGATCGGTGAAGTATCGGGTCTCACAAAGAGCTGCTGTGCTTCGCCGATCACGACTGCTACCAGCATCACAGAGTCCGAGAAAGAAAGAAACTTCAAGTAAACTGAGTACGAGAGACATGAAAGTTTCGAATCGGACATCATGACGAACTGAAGGACGTTTCCAATGAAACCTGCCACGGCGATGAATAACAGGACACTCCAGTAAACGCGACCGAGAACTCCGTTGGAAAGCCATTCTGGGGCAGGAACGAAGTAAGCGTCACTGTTGTCGTAATATTGATCTTCACTCGATTCGTTGTTGTAATATTGCTCTTCAGTCGAGTTCGCCATTTTGAATCTCCAATTCTGGTAACACCTGCAAACAGAATATAACGGAAACAACTAGTTATCGGAAATATGTAATATATTGAAAATTAATGTTAAATATAAACTTTGATTGGAGTTTTTAATTTTATTATAAATAGTTACCAACTGTACACTGATGTTTAAAAAGTAAGCATGCGTCATGAACGTCGTCATCATCACAATCTACTGTAACGATTTCTTATAATGTGTATATCCAGATATTTATTGTTATCAGTTACAACAATAATACTTCCCTCGAATTTAAATATAAAATTCCGGAGTTTCCTTCCTTTCTGAAAATCATTATTTTTGTTTTTATTTATATTGATGTTAAGCCTCCGTAAACGGCAAAAAATGCTAAGATTAAGTTGTAAAGTATCCGGTGATTACACTTGCAGTCTGTTATCGTAAACATATGGTAGAAAAAAACAACAACCTATAAATAAACATTAATTATTCTTCAAAGGATATTGTAATTGATTCTAGTCTCTCTCTCTCTCTCTCTCTCTCTCTCTCTCTCTCTCTCTCTCTCTCTCTCTCTCTCTCTCTCTCTCTCTCTCTCTCCTAATTAACTTACACCATAGCTCTTTTACATTTGTTCACTAACGTAAGTAAACAGCGCAAAGAAAATATATGGTCTGTCTATATCGAATTCTTTTTTTCATCTAGAATTAAATTACTGATGCAAATGTAGCTAAACAGGTTAATACTGTGATAGGTCTACATTTCTCAGCGTCATTACTTTCAGCCTTTATTTTTATTATGTTCGTTTTAGGAAACTCATTAAGAAGCTAGATGGTGTAATTACTGCGCGAAGAACAACATTAAACAATACTACATACATAGATAGCATAATGTATACAGTGTACTTAATATTAAAGTATGTTTCTGTGGGTTCTGTTCTTTGTTCTAGCGAAAAATTCTGGTTCAGAATAAAACATTAGCGCATTCTTGACTTTGGGTCTTTGAGTCTGTAATTCTTCGACTGGTGTCACGTGATCCGGTGCAGTTCCATCGCAGTTAAGATATATATATTATATATTATATTATATAAATTATTTTGGTCTTTTCTTGTTTTTTGTTTTTTTATCGGAATTTAGAAGAGAGGAAGGAAGGAAATGTTTTATTTAGCGATGCGCTCAGGATATTTTATTTACGATTTGATTTAACAGGGTCAACATTGCCATTAAGATATATATATCTATATATTTATGTATGTATGTATGTATGTATGTATATATATATATATATATCAAACAGAGATCAATTAAGACATCTTCTTCTAACCGTCTCTGCATATTTCTGCGATCAGACATAATTTCATCAATAAATGCTATTAGCAGTATTTAAAAAAAAAAAAACCCATTAAACAATAGTATATACATAGATAGCATAATGTATACTTAATATATTCATTAATAAGAAAGTATTCTTATGTATATGTCTATGTAGGTGGTTTTTTATATTTTATTTTTTTTATTTAATTATTTATTCTATAAATTATGTGGGTTTTTTTAATTATTATTATTATTTTTTTAATCGGAATGCAAAAGAGAGGAACGAAGAAAATGTCTTATTTAGCGATTCGCTCGGAATATTTTATTTACGATTTGATTTAACAGGGTCAACATTGCCATTAATATATATATATATATATGTATATCAGGTAGAGATCAATTAAGACATCTTTTTCTAACCGTTTCTGCATATTGCTTACGATCATAATTTCATCAATAAATGCTATTAGGAGTATTTAAAAAAAAAAAAAAAAAAAGGTTTTGACGGTCCTTGTTTATTGCTGTTCAGAATTAACCAGTATTCTATGAAGTTTTTAGCATTTTAATTTAGCGTTTAATAGATGTTCTTTACAGCGTTTGTTTATACTTATTTTCTTTGTTCTTCAAGTAGAGTTTGACACGAAATCCGCCATATTGTTTATGTCTTCGTTTATTGAAGTATTTTTTAAAATTATTTTTTTATGATCGTAAGAACAGCGAAATAACTGATTTATTTATAGCTGGCGACCATACTTTATTAATAATGAAGTTAAAAGAATAAAAGAAGAATTATGTTGAAATAATAATAATAATAATAATAATAATAATAATAATAATAACAAAAACAAGCGGAAATGTTTATGAAAGTACATATGTTTTTTTATGCTCGGTAAAAATGACATTTGTTTATAACTAGTGACGGTACTTTACTAATAATGAAGTACAACAATAAAATATGAATATTTATGTTTAAAGAAAAAAAAGAGTTACTTTGCACATTTTAGTCCGCTGACAAAAAAACGTTTTATTTATTTATATTTGGCGACTATTCTTTACTACTAATAAAGTATAACAATAAAATAAGAAGTCTTGGAGCGTACATTATTTTTTTTATCCTTTATATCGTTCTTTGTGTTTCCCACGTACGTAAGTGCAAACCAGCTGCAGGTTACCTTGGTGACAACGCCCTCTAGCGGGCTTGTGATCGCCAACAGGGGGCGCTGAGTATTTTCGAAGCAGTGAAGACCGTCGACCATCGCAGGAACAATTTGTGGACTTTTGGCTTGATACCAGTGAAAAATGTTCAGTATCAGCCGCACTAGCCATAAATCTTTTCAAAATAACTGATTATTTCGCTACAATTAAAAGCTAATTTTTGTGTTGGCGAGAAAGATTATGAGAAAACCAGCGGACAGTTTAGCGATTTTCTGTTACCTTGGTACGCGCTGGTTAAGGTACGAGAGCAATATTTTAATCATCTATAGTCGACAATAAATAACAAAAATGTTCAGATTACTTATCAGAGCATCTTGTGATGTTACTAACAGTGTGGTATCGTCAGCACATAGTAGAATAAAAAGGTTTAAATAAAAATTAAATTCTTCATTAAAAATTGTTGATCGAAGTTTCAGTTCTTGCACAAATTTAAAATGATCAAATCTCGGTCTTGAAAATCAGATCAAGTGGCGTTCTCAGTGTGATACATGAATTGAATAAATCACGAAATTAACTCAATATTTGTGAAGGATGACTTACGTCTCTCGTTAAACTTTTTTTTTTAATATTACATTTATTTATGTATTTAATTTAATAATGATGATGATGATGATGATTTGGTCTAATAATAAAATAAGAAGAAGAAGAAGAAGAAAAAAAAAAGAAGAAGAAAAAATAAATTAAAAAAATTATATAAAACCATGTGATATACCATTAATCTCTAATTAATTAATTACTGCCACTTATACATTTAACCTGCTTTGACGGAAAAGAAACTATTTTAAAAAAAAAAACAGAAGTGTTCAGAAGAACGAGAAAAAAGATTACTTACTTGTGAAAACGAACCACACACTAAACTTAACAGACTTTGTTAAGACAGTGAGATAACGTACGCAGAGATCATTTTAAAAAGAACTCAACAAATCAATACAGCTTCCTGTCCTAAGATTCTGTCCACTCGCGTGAGCTGAATTTTTATTTTTTTTTATATATTTTTTTTATACTGAAATGTTACAGACATATGCAGCTAATAACATTTTACACAATTTTAATTTTTTTTTTTAAAAAAGTATTTTAATTTGTTCAATTTCTCGCAATGTTGCTGGAGAAAAAAAATAACAGAAAAAAAAAAAATAAAATAAAATATAATAATAATAATAATAATAAAAAAGACGGGTCTTTAAAAATGACGTTTTCTTTCATCACGTTAATAAGCCGATTCACGAGCTGGTAAAAGTTTCGTATTAAAACGCAAGACTGGCTTATTGTTGTTTATTTGTTAATCATTTTCACGAAGGCAGGAAAATTAATTAAGAAGTCGTTAATTCTTTGTTATTATTATCATTATTATTTTTTGAAATTTACGATGGAACAAAGACAACACACGTAAGCACACCTCAGAATTAAAATTATGTAATTGCGTTTGACCGTCATGCTGAAGAAACGTGTTTATAACATACTTTTGTGTAGGAAGTTTAGTTGTTTTTGACTGTGCGTGTGTGCGTGTGTGTGAGACATTAAAGTTGTATATTTCTGTTCGTCCTTTCATCCAACCATACATTCATCCGACTGTCGAGTATCTGTCTGTCTCTTAGTCTGTCATTATATCTATGTATATTCTATCTATCTATCTTTCTGTCTAGATAGATGTCTAGATAAATACTGTATATAGATGGATAGATAGAACTACAGAGAGGGAGAAAGAAAAATATATACTAGATCAGATAGATATATAGAGCGATCAATAAATTAATATATATATATATATATAAAAGAGAGAGAGAGAGAGAGAGAGAGAGAGAGAGAGAGAGAGAGAGAGAGAGAGAGAGAGAGAGAGAGAGAGAGAGAGAGAGAGAGAGAGAGATTCACACACAGAAATGATATTCGTATTATGAAGTCTAGAAGTCAAGTGGTAGACACAGTCTTTGTAGATTTATTTTGACTTTTACTTTGTAAAGGAAATTAATTAATGTTCTTACAGTAACAGTAATTTAAAGATATATCTCCAATTATATAGTGGGCTGTATATTAAATTACCTGGAATCGTTTTCCTTTATTATTTTTTTATTTGTTGAACTCCAGAGAGTACATTATAAAGACTTTATAAAGGGGCAACAACAAAATCATTTAATTTGCTTTCTTCTTCGTCTTGTTCTTTATTTTCTTCTTCTTCTACTTCTTCTTCTTCTTCTTCTTCTTCTTTTTCTTCTTCTTGCTCTTCTTCTTCTTCGTTTCTTGTTGTTGTTGTTGCTCTTTTCGTTATCGATGTTCTTTTCTTCCTCTCATTTGTATATTACAGATAACATGTTTGTCAATAATTAACGTCAACAATTTTTAAGAGATTTTCTTTCTTTAATGTAACAAATGTGTAATGTAATGAACACTGTTTGTATCGCACATTCATACTTTGTTCGTATAATAATAATAATAATAATAATAATAATAATAATAATAATAATAATAATAAGAAGAAGAAGAAGAAGAAGAAGAAGAAGAAGAAGAAGAAGAAGAAGGAGAAGAAGAAGAAAGAAAACAAAAAATAATTTAAAAAAAAATAAAGTTATAGGAGAAGTCTTGGTCTTTAAAAATCATTTGTTTTCCTTTTCAGCAATGTTTTTTAGTTAATATTTAAAATGTTTCATAGAAAACAGTATTTCAGAAATCAGATGGAGTGAAAAAAGAAAGAAATGATGATATGACAAAACTGTGATCAATCCATAACTAAGATCGATATGAAATATGTATGTACCTTTATTTTTGTATTTTTTGTATTATTAAATTGCAAATTATTCTTTGAGATATATAAGGTGTTAAACCTTTACTTGTGTGTTATATAACAAACAACACTTATAAACAAATATTTATAAAATATTGATATGAAAATTAATCACTTTTTACTCCTTGGCTGTTGAAATGTCCAAATTTACTTAGCATAATATTTCTATAATTCTCAGCATATCCACTCAAATTATTATTATTATTATTATTATTATTATTATTATTATTAATATAAATGTTGTTGTTGTTGTTTATTATGTTTATTTTTCTGTCCACAAATAAATACATTTCAGTAGAAAAACGAAATTGTTTTACTCGTGTATCTTCTATTAGAATTTGAGTAGTCAAAAGTTTACTAAATATCGTTTAAATTTAACTCGTTAATTCTAAAATTACTGTAAGTTTAGAGGGCTTTCCAACATTACAGTCTTAATTTAGGGTGTGAATACTTAAAAGTTTATTTAATTAATTATAATTTTATTTAAGTCTAATCTGTTAAATCTAAAATTGTTAAATACAATGCTCGAAAACAGGTGACAAACGAAAACACGTTATCGAATCGTAGTAAAAAGTAGCATGAAAGTTTTTTCTTCGTCATTTTTCATCTTCGCAGTATTAAATTTACTCTCTCTCTCTCTCTCTCTCTCTCTCTCTCTCTCTCTCTCTCTCTCTCTCTCTCTCTCTCTCTCTCTCTCTGTCTAGTTACACACACACACACACACACACACACACACACACAAAAAAAAAAAAGACCGGGATATAGATATACATAAATTATAGATAGAAATATATATACATATATGTCTGAGCGGAAATCAGTTTCTCTCGGTAAATCTGTTGTTCTGTCCCTTGTGTGTAAGTTTGATGCTGTGCTGTCTCTTTGTCATTTGATTTATTTGCGTACGTCTTCGTAAGTGAAAAAGAAAATTAAATACGAAACTGATTCATGAATTCATAAACCTTAATAATTTTGCAGCTTAAATGTCGTATTAAATTTACAACAACAAGAAAATATATGTATAGAAATAAATAAAAATAAAAAGTAAATACTACTACTACTACTACTAATAATAATAATAGCAATAATAATAGAAACAATAATAATAGTAATAATAATAGTAATAATAAGAACAATAATAATATTAGTAATAATAATATAATAATAATAATAAGAATAAAAATAATAATAATAGTAATAATAATAATAGGACGTGGTATATAGTAACCTGTATGTGGATATAAAAAAACTATTGTTGTTGCTATTCTATAAGAACAGCTCATTTCTCGTTCCAACCACTGCTCCACAACTGTTATTATAAAGGACGTGGTATATATTGTTAAGTGTTTTGTGTGTTACTGCTGGTAGGAGTAACCCTTCATCTCGAATCGGCGGGTTTCGTCTCTTGTTTCACCTCAGTGGTCTTTAACCAAATGTTTGGCAAACAAGTTTATACGAGAACAATTTTCAGTCTCTGTTTCCATAATTAAATTTCTATGAAATAAGCATAAGTGAAATATCCTTACAGCTTCGTCAAGTAAAACATTTCCTTCATTACACTCATATATGTTCAAAAAAAAAAAAAAAAAAAAAAAAAAAAAAAAAAAAAAAAAAAAAAAAAAAAAAACAGCACAAATTAAAATCAAATAAATTTAAAAAGAGATTAATAACAAAAAGAAGAAAAAAAATAATAAAGATAACACACACACACATCCATACAATAGATTTAAACTTATTTAAACACAAATATGCAGATTCCCTTAAAAACAGACAGAAACACATACACACATGTATATATATGTTTCTATGTATGTATGCATTATATGTAAGTGTGTATGTATGTGTGTATGTATATTTGTATGTATGTATGTATGTATGTATGTATGTATGTATGTATGTATGTAAGTGTGTATGTATGTATAAGCTTAGTAGTTTGATATGAACAATAGGGGTAATATATTTTTGTCGGATCATACACTAAAAGAAGAAATAGACAAAACAGATGTTTAAATATTATGTGTATGTATGTATGTATGTATGTATGTATGTATATTTCCTGTGCCGAGACAAAAAGGTATTATAAAGTTCATATATATTAACGAAAATCAAAGAGATTTTATTTCAATTCTAAAGATAGAAAGTTAATTTAGGAAAGAAAAAAAATAAAAAATTCTTCAACTCAACAATGAAAACGATTTTTTAACCTTCGGTTCTATAATGATATTTCGATTAAGAGTAAAAGTGCCAAATTAGGAAGAAAACCACAAATTATATTCGACAAGGAATAATTATCATGTCTGGCAAGTAAATTATTAAAGAAAATGAAATTAGAAATAATTATGACGTCCTTCATTACGTGTTAAGGACGATATTTGTTAAAGTTGCGTAAAACACACAAACAGACACACACATAAATATTTACACATAAATTTCTTTCTGTCTGCTTGTCTTTCTCTCTCTGTCTCTCTTTCTCTCTCTCTTTACACACACGCACGCACACACACACACACATATTTTTACACCTATCTTTGTGTCTGCCTGTCTTTCTCTCTCTGTCTCTCTTTCTCTCTCTCTTTACACACACGCACGCACACACACACACACACACACACACACACACATATATGAAATAGCAGTATTTGTAGTAGTACTGGTACTAGTAATACTACTACTATTGGTAGTATTTAAAATTCCATATACGTTTTAGTCTGATGCCTTACTTTTCGGAAAATATAAAATTATTTATTTATTTACTATCACTGTTCTATCTGTATTAATTATTTACTTTTTATTTATAAAAACACAGTTTCCTCTGTGTACGCATTAATAAACCACTTTATTATTTAGACATGTTTTCAGCCATATTACTGTAAATGTGAACCGTTTATGAATTTAATATTTTTTCACGTTAATAACTTTATCTGCACTAGTAAAAAATTATAGTAGAGTAACTCACCTTGAACAATACCACGGCTCAGAAACCACGCCCTACTAAACTGAAAAACTATTTTCTAAGAGAATTTTAAAAAATAAAAATAAAAAAAAATTTCAAATTTTTTGAAATTGTTTTTTTATTGTTGTTGTTGTTTGATAAAACACTACAACTAAAACAGTTCTCTGTTACTCACAAGTTTATACAACCAGGTAAAACTGCTGCAGTTTCTAAGAATTTATGTTACAAATGAAATCTTTTCTTAACAGAAGTACCAACAGAACCGATGGAAAATAAAAATAATATCGCTTTGATATTAAACTGCATTTTTAATAATCTCATGAATTAATAAATTAATTGTATGGCATCAGTACCAATAGCATTACCTGTACTGTCAGTATTTATTTTTGTTCTTATTTTATAAAATCTTCATTTTATTTTTATGTTTATGAAAATTTGCGATAATTGAGTATTCGTGAACTATTTGGTACAGTCGGAATATACACAGAAATGAAATTCAGTTTACTAGATGAAGGGAGATAAATCATTTCCCCCTTAAACAGGATCCGAACTTGGTTAGTGTCGTATTGTTGAAAATAGAATTATTTCCCTTTATTTGGAATGACCCAAAAGAGAATGATGTAATTAAACAAATAAGTAATTATGCTTCTCTACACATTTTTGTACATACACACCCTACACAGACATATACAAAGATACATATATACATATACAAATATATCATTATTTATTTATATATGATACTTTATTATTATTATTATTATTATTATTATATCATAACTCGAATTTTTCTACTATTATGTTGACGAAATTTTGCAGTGAATATATATATATATATATTTTTTTTTTTCGTATTAAAACGTGTGTTTCTGTTTAATCGTCAAAACAAAAATCAATAAAATTCGTACTTAAAAATGATTATACCTCTATTCTGTCTCATTAATTTGTTGCTTGTACACCATCACCCCTATACGCTCCAACGGAAGCAGTTGTTCGATAGAAACTGAACAGATGTCGTCTGCTAATGACTGACTATATCTGACATCTTTTGAAAAGATAATTTTATTTTTACAGATTTTTACAGAATAGAAAATATATTATAGAGACCATTGTAAGTACCACAAAAATCTAAGAAAGTAACAGTTTCGGGTATATTTTATTTTTACTTTTTTTGTCTTTCATAATCTAAATGTTTTAGTACAACGTTCAAATGGCGGTTTTCTGACACTAGTAAACGCCGAAGCTTTCAAAATTTGAAATTATAGGAATGTTTGAAAAAAAGTGATAAGTGACTAATAACATAAATAATGTGAATATTTTTCAATATTAATTAATAAAGATAAATACAACAGAAATCTAGATTACCTCATTTTGCTATTCGTCTGCATTTTTATTTTTTAAGGACTGCACTTAATGACGTCATATAACGTCAAGATTTCAAAACTACAGGGAAGATAACTTATTTCAAATAACAATCTAGCAAAAAGTGATCGTTTATATAATTCATTAATTTTTTTTTTTATTAATTATTCACTTAATAACTTAATACTAGAAGGAATATTAGCACTAATAGTACAGCGAATGCTTACTGAATCTCAAATTTTGTTTTATTTTATTTTATTTTATTTTGTAGAAGATAGAAATCGATCGATGAAATGTTGGCTTTAAAATATATATGGAGAAGGTACTTTGCATGGAATGAATGGTGACGTCAAATTACCTTGCAACACTCATAGAATGTCATAAACGATTTAATTTTTCAATTATATTTTTCTTCATCTATTTATTTAATTTTTCTCTTTTTTCTTCTTCTTATTTATTTATTTATTTATTTATTTTTTTGGTTTCTATTTGATCTTCTTAATCTGTTCAGAAAATCTTCGTCTTCCATCTCAAGCAAAAGGTGTGACGTCATAAATCAAATAATTTAAAAGAATTATTTTTCATTAGAATTGTTCTGATATTTATAAATAAATAAATAAATAAATAAATAAATAAATGCATAATATATTCATTATAGTGATTTACTGGGAATTTTTATTTATTTATTTATTGAATGATTTAATGTATTTTGTTGAATATTTTCAAGTATCTAAATCGAGATCACCTTTAGGTGTTATTTTAATGTCATTTTGTACTTTGGTCACTTTTTTCAACTATTATACATTTTTCATATTTGTTTTAATTTAACTTTTTTTTTTTTTTTCCCCACGAGTTTGATACAGACCATATATTGATGATTATAATAATTGCCTTCGCTATGAGAAGTCAATACTTTGTATTTTTTATTCGGAGTTATTTCCCTTATGTAATCGATGTGCCAAAAATCTGTAGTATTTTCTATGAAATTTTTTATTTTTGTTCTTAATTATCTTCTCCTCTCTCTGTATTTTCTGTTTTTGTTATTGTCTTTTATTCTTATTCTTGCCTGTTGTTGATTTTTGCTCGATAAAAATTTTTTCCTAATGAGTTCATGTTTTTTTTTTTTTTTTTTAAAATTTAATTCTTTCTATTTTTTTCTTTTTAAAAATATTTAAATATCTGTTATTACTTAGCTGTTCTTTCTGAATTGCCTTTTTAACTAATGGATATCATTAACTGTTGTTGATGTTTGTGTTGTTGTTGTTGTTATTATTGTTATTATTATTTTCAAAGACATAGCTACAAGACTTAATGACGAAATATCTTGCAGTCTGCGTTTGGAGAATTTCTCGAAGCTGCTTTGTCTAACTTGCGGAGATTCGTACTGAACGCATTCCCTGCAGGACTACATCAACACAAACTACAACAGCATCGACGTGAACACCGTCTGTACGTTTAGCAGGCGTGATGTAGAAATCTAGGACAAGAGAAAACCAGTAAAAACATGTGCGGACAATAATGATAATAATAATAACAACAACAAAAATAAAATCTATATCTATTTGTACATTTTCATAAAATATTTTATTTTATTTTATTATTATTATCATCGGAAGTGTCTGATGACTCAGTCTTTCAGGAGTTTGATAAAGACGGTATTTACAGTTACTGTCATTGCTATGAGAAGTCAGTACTTTGTATTTCTTACTGGAATATTCGGAGTTATTTCCCTTATGCTATCGATTATATGTAATATATTATATCTCTCTCAATAAAGCGAGAATTAACATTAAATATTGATTTTGTATTAAACCAAACATTAAATCAAAGAACAAATGCTCCAGCTACTACTACTACTGCTACTACTGCTACTACTACTACTACTACTACTATTAGTACTACTACTACTACCACTACTATTATTACTGCTGCTACTACTACCACTACTACATCACTACTGCATAACCACGACTACTGCTAGATGTTACTGTTACTACTACTATTAGTAGTACTACTACTTCATTTATTATTACTACTACTACTGTTGTTGATGTTGTTTTGGGTGCTACTTTAATTCATTACTCTCATCGTTATCGTCATCGTCGACGTCGTCCTCGTCGTTGTTGTTATTATTATAGAAGAAGAAGAAGAAGAAGAAGAAGAAGAAGAAGAAGAAAAGAAAGGGGAAGAATAAAAAACACAATAGCCCATGCTGTTTATATGTTTATATATTTTGAAAATAATGGTTATATTAAACCTGCCAGTGATTACATTAAGTGTAATTTCTAACGTTTTCGTCATATACATATTTCTACGTCCAAACTTAAAGATATGTCACCTTTTGTGCCTATAGTTCATTTCTCCCTATATCTAACCTGTCTTTTAAAGAGTCATAATACTTTTCATATTTATTGGAAAGTGCTGTCAGTTAGTCAGTCTCTCTCTCTCTCTCTCTCTCTCTCTCTCTCTCTCTCTCTCTCTCTCTCTCTCTCTCTCTCTCTCTCTCTCTCTCTCTCTCTCTCTCTCTCTCTCTCTCTCTCTGTCTCGTTTCTTTTTTCTTCTTACTTGCTCGAGATACATACTAATATTATAAACACAACACACAATAACAAAAAATCGAACGCGAAGAAAGGACACAATATTGAAGTCAGTAAAAATTAATTTGGCTTTTTTAACCTTTTTTTTTTTTTTTAAATTTGTATCGTTTTTGCACGCAAAAAACTAAATATTACTAACTATTATCGGCTCTTTATTGATAAACATTAATTAAAAAAGGCATTACAGAAAGAACAGCTAAGTAATAACTGATATTTAAATATTTTTTGAAAAACAAAATAGAAGAATAAACATGAACTCATTAAGAAAACTTTTATCGAGCACAAATTTATTGATTTTAAGAATATAAGCATTAAACTAAAAATATATATATAATGGTAAACTTTAAAACAAAGCAAATTTTTCTTTCACTATCAATTTTTTAAACTTTTCTATTTTTATATTTAAATCGACAATTCAGTGAATAAAATTAATTAGACAGACAACGTAACTGATAAACAAATAAATGACATACGTCGATACTTGAAACAAGCTTATATTGATTGAAAGTTGAAAGAACCCTATCTTGGCCTCACGCACACTTTGCCTGTCTGAGTTAGTATGTCAAATGTTAGTTATCTGAGTTAGTATGTTAACTGTTAGTTACTGGACATGTGATCCTAACAGTTTAAAATAATACTCTTTTTGTTGTTGTTGCTGTCTCAAATTCTATTTTTGTTTATGCTGCAGATTTATTTAATGAAAAATGAAGTAAACTATAAGAATCTATGTTTTCTATCACGTTTGCGTTAGTCGGTTTAAGGTTAGCATGTTAGCATATTCTATATTAGTTATATAAAAGGGAGAGTGATACCTAAGAATATAGAAAATATGTTTTTTTGTGTGTTTTTTGTGTTGTTGTAAAGATGACATTAGTATTTTAAAGGTTAGCATGTTAGCATATTCGATATTAGTTATATAAAAGAGAGAGCGATATCTTAGAATATAGAAAATCTTTTTTTTTGTTTGTTGTTGATGTAAAGATGGCATTTTTGCATATTAAATGTCAGTATGTTAATATATTCTATTGTGGTTCTGTTTAATTATAGATAAAATACTTGTCTTTGAATATAGAAAAATGATCTATGTAAAGATATCGTTAGTATATTAAAGGTTAATATGTTCGTATGGACTATGTTAGTTACAGAAAAGAGATAATCTTAAAATGTAGAAAAAAAAATTTTCTATAAACAGAACTTTAGTATTTGCAAGGTTAGCATTTTAGTTTATTCTGTGTTAGTTACGGAAAAGAAAGAATTACTTTAGAATACAGACAAATTAGTTTTCCGTAAATAAAGCGTTAATACTATTAAAGATTAGTACGTTAGAATATTCTGTGATAGTTCTGTGTCAGTTACAGAAAAAAAAACAGAAAAGAGACAATGATTTTAGAATGTAGAAAAATCTGCAAAGATAACGTTAGTATGTTAAGTGTTATAAGAAGGTGAATGTTTGTAATTTAGAAGCCTTTCTTTCGAGTGTTGTTATGTTAGAAAGATAAATAGTTATTACGTAAGGGAGATAACTTATGACGCAGACGCCTGCTGTGTTACAATGTTAGAAGGAGAGTTACGAGAAACAGAGCGTGATCTTAAAATATCTGACCTGTAAAGATAGGGTTTTTCTTGATGGATTAGGTATGGATACATTTCTGTTATACATCTTTATATAACCATATCTATCTATCTATCTCTCTATCTATCTATATGTCTGTCTGTCTGTCTGTCTGTCTATCTATCTATCTATCTATCTATCTATCTATCTATCTATCTATCTATCTATCTATCTATCTATCTATCTATCTATCTATCTATCTATCTATCTATCTATCTATCTATCTATATGTATGTCTGTCTATCTATCTATCTATCTATCTATCTATCTATCTATCTATCTATCTATTTATCCATGTATCCATCCATCCATTCATCCATCCATCTATCTATCTATCTATCTATCTATCTATCTATCTATCTATCTATCTATCTATCTATCTATCTATCTATCTATCTATCTATATCCATCTGTCTTTATGTCTCGGTCTATAAACCTATCTATCTACCTTTCCATCTATCTATCTATCTATCTATATGTCTGTCTGTCTGTCTGTCTGTCTATTTATCTGTCTGTCTATCTCTCTATCCATCTATATATCTATATAGTTATCTACCTATCTGCCTATGTATCTGTTCATCGAATCTCCCTATGTATCTAATCTCTCTACCTGTCTGCTTCTACCTATATCTGTATGTAAATGTATTCGTTATAAATCGTTTAATAATTCGACATGGCAGATAATTCACGATTTTAAGAATACAAATTATAGTTCACGAACCACAGAAAATTAATCTATCAGTCAATCGAGTGATCCACGTAAATGCGAGACAAAAAATCACAATTTGTTCTGAGACCTACAGACAATTCACGTTGCAGACAGAAACAAATTATTTCAAAGTACGTATCAAAGACCACGTGACGCTAATACGACGACAGCAACGACGCCACACACACACTGAGATCCTAACTGAGGAAATGAGGTAACCAGAATTACCGATACGTCAACGATAAGAAGAGCAATAAGAATAGCAACTATAAAGAAACATTTAGCTGTCTGTCTGTGCGTGTGTGTGTGTGAACTTTAAGTCTGATGTGTTTTCGTAGACACAGTATCAGAATAGTTGTTTAGAAGATTTGTTTCGAAGAAAACCGTGAGTAGATTCTTTAGTTTATATATCTGTTGTTGTGTTGTTGTTGTTGTTGTTGTTGTTGTTATTATTATTATTATTATTATTATTATTATTATTATCATCATCATCATCATTAGTGTTATTTTATTGTTATTATCATTGTATTGCTATTATTATTATTATTATTTTATTACCA
>CM022677.1:18023439-18033439 GCA_012295275.1 Chrysomallon squamiferum
CAGTATTGAGAAAACTGAAGTAATGAAAGAAAACAAGTGTATACCACTTACATATACACATACACCTACACATACACCTACACCTACATACATACATACATATATATATATATATATATATAAGGGATGGAGAGAAGCATATACAATCAAAGAAAATATGCAGACATACACATGGATACACAGATAGATATATAGAAAGACAGACAAATATACTAGTAAACAAATAATATATATTCAAAAAATAAACTAGAAACTTAAACCTATAATGCTACACTGTGTAACAGAAATATCGAACTATGCTACTGTTACTACGACTGCTACTACTTCTACTACTGCTATTATTACTACTACTACCATTACAAGGAGTAATAATAGTAATAGTAATAATAATGGTAATAATAATAACAAAAAAAACAGTAATAATGAAATAATAACAACAACAATACAACAACAACACTATAATGATAATAAGAATATTAATAGTAACAACAATAATAAAACAGTAATAATAATAACAATAACAACAACAATGATAATAACAACAATAATAATAATAACAACATAAACAACAACAACAATAATAACAACAACAGTAACAACAACAGTAATAATAATGATACTACTAATAACAACAACAATAACAATAACAACAACAATAATAATAACAATAATAACAGCAATAAGATAGTGGTAGTAGTTATATTCTGTTCAATGTTTAGAAAACAAAAAACAAAAAAGAAAGAAACAAAAAAACCCGTCAATTTAAAATCCTGCTTCCGAAACTGCTGTTGTCGAGGCTGTCGCGGTCGACATCTTGGAGGCAGCCGAGGCGGAGTTGAGACGCGACACATTCGTTGCTTGCTCTCGAGAACGTCTGATTAATGTCTGCAGAACACTCGAACTTCTCCTCAGCTTGACCTGTCTGAATCTCGTTCCCGTGGTGAACACGATACAGACTTTCTGAGCTAAACTGAGCAGGTAGATTAAAGTAAACATCGTGCAGAGCTTGTCCGCAGAGCCTCTCGGCTATGACGTCAGACGTGGTCAGTCTCAGTCCAGTGAAGACGCACGAATCAGTGACCGTTGACGTCAGGAAGGTCACACCAGGGCGAGAACGGAGAGGTCACGTGGACGTGTCTTGCATTCTGATTGGATCGAACTGTTAGTTTGGAGTCAGGAACGCGTCTCGGAACTGTTTGTTCTCTTCTGAATGCGGACTTGAACGTCAGGACGTTGAGGACGAATGTGCAGACGCACGGATGTGTGGACGCAGTCGTCATGCGGGTTGTTAGGATGAGAAACCCAGATTCGGCGGACTCCGTTTGTGTTTTTCAGTTTCATGAACGCGAGAATCGGGACGTTTAGAATTAGCGTGAAGAGAACGAGAGACGAGCAGACGACCAGAGCTTTCGTTCATGCGCGTGCACAGCCTGTCACGTGTCACCGAAACACTCACGCAGACGTATCAGCCAGGGGGGGGGGTAGAATCATCGGGGAAAAAAAATCGTAAAGTTACGAGAGCTTTACACCATTCATCGCTGATTCTTACGACTTGAGTTACGTGAAGGCGAATTCTGCCTCTCTTCACAGTTCTACACACAGCAGCATTTCAGAGAGAGAAACTCAAAAACTTCACATCAGACTGAGTAGGACAAGGGAGACAACTGTGAATCGCTCATCACAATAAACTGCAGTGCGTTTCGGATGGCTCCCAGTATACCAATGGTTTGTAGCAATTGCTGAAGTATTCTAAGCCTCGTATATCGAAATCTGGCCACTCGTTTAAGACAGAACCGTTGTAGCTGTTGTCGTGAAAAGACGTTTCGTTTCCTAAGTAATCTGCAGCCGTCGATAACGACGTTGTTGTTTCGTCAGCTAGAAACGACGTTGACGTCATGTCCGGTGTTGTATTCATCTACGTCATTCTCTCGTCTGGAAAGAAATTAATTTTTCTTTTCTTTGTTTTTATAGCAAGAACTGAAAATAATTTATTCATAATGAAGTAGTACATGATGATGAAAATAAAATTAATATTGAGATCGTTAATTTATTATATGATAGAATGTGACACTGTGAATTTTCTTATATGTATAGTATGTGAATACTGTGAATATATTTATTATATGTATATAGAGAATGTTAAAATATATATATATATATATATATATATGTATAGGGCATGAATGTCTATGGATACGTATATATGTATTTATTTATGTGTATATATTTTATATTTATATATTTTGTTTATATATTTAAATATGTTTGTATATATATATATGTGTGTGTGTGTGTGTGTGTGTGTGTGTGAATTTACATTGTTTATGTATATGTATGTATGTATGTCTTTTAGGATTTTAACATTCTCTCTCTCGTGTACCTCTGGTTAAATAAACTCTGCACAAAGACAAAATTCGGGAACGCACTGACACAGGACAAAGACCAGTCACAACCTCACATGTATATGTATGAATATGTGTATGTATGTATGTGTATGTATGTGTATGTATGTATATGTGTATGTATATATTTATATATATGTGTATGTATGTATATGTGTGTATACGTATTCTGGATTTGCATGTTTGTATATATGTATGCATGTGTGTGCGTATATGTATATTTGTGTATTTGTATATTTATGTATAAATGTATGTATGCATGTATATATTTATATATATATATATATCTATCTGTCTATCTGTCTGTATGTCTGTCTATCTATCTATCTATCTATCTATTTGTCTAACTGTCTATGAATATATCTACCTGTCTGTCTGTCTGTCTGTTTGTGTGTGTGTTCACGTAATAATAATAATACATGTTGTTTTGATGTAATATCTTTCTAATGATCCCAGGTGTCAAAAAGTGCAGTTAATACAGAAATTTTAAATTTAAGATTTTTTTTGTCTCAGATGAGTCTCTAGTTCATCCACTGATATCTCGAATACTCTGTAACGAGGTGTCAGGTGGCTTGTGTGTTAACAGAGGAAGAAGTAACAGTTCCCTGACGTGGTGTGATGTTTGTTGCAGCACGCCTGTAATGTCTTTCAGTTGGATGTAGGGACTCGTTAAGTAAAACTGGTTATTAACTGAAGAAGATGAGCGATGTTTCTTTAACAGGCGAAATGAGAGAAAGCGGGTGTTCGGATCGATATAATTAACAGTAGATAGGCAGATCTGTCTGTCTGTCTGTATGTCTATATGTCCGTCTGTCTGTCTATCTGTCTGTCTATCTCTCTATTTGTCTGTCTGTCTATCTGTCTGTCTATCTATCTGTCTGTCTGTCTGTCTGTCTGTCTGTCTTCTATCTATCTATGTATCTATAAGTGTCTGTGTGTGTCTGTCTGTCTATCTATATGACTAACTGTCTGTCTGTATATGTGTCTGTACATCTGTCTGTCTGTCTGTCTACGGATAAACACATAGATATAAAAAAACATGACATACATAACTGTATATATATATATATATATATACACACATACACACATACACACATACATGCATACATACATTCATACATTCATTCATTTATACATGCATACATACATTCATTCATGTATATATATATGGGAAATACAATGTATAACTAAGCGATGGAAAGACGAACAGACAAATGCATGTACAGACAGACCAGCAGACAGCTAACTGTAATAGCAAAATCAAACATATAGATAGAAACAGAAGGATTTTTTGACAGCTGATGCAAGAATATATCTGACACACGAGTATGAATAACCGATGAAATTCTAGAGCCGTGTATTTCTTACAACGCATTTAAATTCACCACGCTTTCGTTCAAGGAACAGTTACCTACCTACCTTGGAAAGAAAACACCTTGGAAAGGTGTCAATCAATTAAGTTATGCGAATTAGCTAATGACTGCCAGTTTTCGAATGCGTCGTTTTAATTTGTCGAACAAAGAAACTTTATATGTGTGATCGTTAAATTCTACGCTTGCCTCCGAAGATGTAATTTGCAGAGATCGTGATAAGAAGTGATAAATATTTTTTTTTTTTGTTACCAAATTATGTTAAATATACTTATACTGAAATGTATAATAAGGGAGGGAGGGAGGGAGAGTGAGAGAGAGAGAGAGAGAGAGAGAGAGAGAGAGAGAGAGAGAGAGAGAGAGAGAGAGAGAGAGAGAGAGAGAGAGAGAGAGAGAGAGAGAAAGAGAGGGAGAGTCAGAGATATACAGACACAGAGAGAATGAGAGAGAGAAAGAGAGAGAGAGAGAGAGAGAGAGAGAGAGAGAGAGAGAGAGAGAGAGAGAGAGAGAGAGAGAGAGAGAGAGAGAGAGAGAGAGAGAGAGAGAGAGAGAGGGAGAGTCAGAGATATACAGACACAGAGAGAATGAGAGAGAAAGAGAGAGAGAGAGAGAGAGAGAGAGAGAGAGAGAGAGAGAGAGAGAGAGAGAGAAAGAGAGGGAGAGTCAGAGATATACAGAGAGAGAGAGAGAGAGAGAAAGAGATAAGGATAATAGAAAGCGGTATGCGTGTAATATATATTTTTTTTAAACCAAACGATCAAACAAATAATTAGCAGGAAGTATACTAGAATACAATTAGTCTATATATCGAGTGTTTTTGTTTTTTTATAGTTTTGATTCTCTTTCAATGACGTAGAACAGAGAACCTAAACTCATTACAATTGTATATCGATAATACTTCCGTCTTACACTTTAAGAATGAATGGTAATGAACGTGATGTTGAAACGGACCGTATAATTATATATATATATTTTTATTAAACCTGTTTATGTCGTGTACTTTTAAATTCTCTGTCTATCAAACAGTGACAAAATATCAGTATAATTTGTATAGTAATAAGACATAAAAGCAACTGAGACTATATTAATCAGTCAGCTGATTGTGTCAAGTTTAGAGGAAATGAAATATGTGTGTGACGATGTCTATTTTTATTATTATTGTTATTATTATTATAATCATTATTATTATTATTAATATTATTACTACTACTGTTATTGTTATTTTTATTATTACTACTATTATCATTATTGTTATAATTATTTTTATTATTATAATTCTTCTTCTTCTTCTTCTTCTTATTATTAGTAGTAGTATTTACTTTTTATTTCTATTTATTTCTATATATATTTTTTGTTTGTTGTTGTTGTAAATTTAATACGACATTTAAGCTGCAAAATTATTAAGTTTTATGAATTCATAAATCAGTTTAGTATGTAATTTCCTTTGTACTTTTCCTACGACATACGAAAATAAATCAAATGACAGAGAAAGACAGCACAACATCAAACTTACACACAAGGGACAGAACAAAGATTTACCGTGAAAAACAGATATATCTGTATGTAACGGGTATTGAATGTGTATGTGTGTATGCAATTACATATGTATGTGTTTGTGTGCGTGTCTCTGTGTCTGTGTGCGTGTTTTTGTGTGTGTTTTTGTGTGGGTGTGAGAGTGCGCGTATGCATTTTCTCATAAAATGTTGTTAATTTTATAAAAATAACAAGACTTTCTTAAACATCTATCGAAGCATTTCGGTATAAATCAGAAAAGAATGAAATGATATCATATTAAATAATATTAATGAAAATGAAAATGTATAAATACTTAAGATGATGAAATAATATTGTTATTACAAATACCTCTAATCCGAATGCTGATAATAATAATAATAATAATAAAGATAATAATAATAACAATAATAAATATAATGATGGTAATAATAATAATAATAATAATAATAATAATAATAATAATAATAATAATAATAAAAGAAAAACATTACGAACAAAATTAAAAGCAAGTTATAGTTCTAGATTTTTTTTGGTACAGCTTGTGACATTTTTTCTCGACAAAGTAAAAACTTGTCATCTATCTACCATTAATTACTAATTAACTAATTACTGATACTTATATACTTAACCTGCTTTGATAGAAAATAAAATATTAAAAAAATGAAAAAAAAGCGCAAAAGCATTAGACAATCTTACTTACTTGTAAAAGCGAAACGCACATTAAACTTACTATACTTTTTTAACACAGTGATATGACACACGTAAAATTTAACTATTAAAATAACTCAACAAAAAAAAAAAATTAAATCAATATAAATTCCCGTCCTTATATGCTGTCCATTCGCACAGGCTAACATTTTTTACATTATTCTTTTTTTTTTTAATTATTATTTTTTTTATTATAATGCAACAGACATGTTTAATTAATAACATTCTACAATACGCCGCGATAAAACGTTATTTTTAATTTTAAAATTTTAAAATAATTTTTTTCCTAGCGAAGCTGCTAAGGGTAAAAAAAAAAAAGAAAAAAAAAAAAAAAAAAAAAAAAAAGAAAGAAAAAGAAAATGACGTTTTCTTTCATCACGTTAATAAGCCGATTCATGAGCTGGTAAAAGTTTCGTATTAAAACGCAAGACTGGCTTATTGTTGTGTGTTTGTTAATCATTTTCACGAAGCAGGAAAATTAACTAAGCAGAATATGAAGAAGTCGTGTGTTCTTGAAGATTTAACTTTCAGGATGTTCATTATAGATTATTTCTTTGTTATTTTTTGATTTTTTAATTTATTTAATTTTTAATTTGCAATGAAACAAACGTACCTTACACATGTTACCCAAACATAATTCAAAGAAAAAAGAAATGCTTGTAATATTCTTTTGTGTTGTATTTGAGGGTGGGGTTTGTGTGTGTGCGTGTGTGTGTGTGCGTCTGTGTATATGTGTATATGTATCTATGTCTATCCAACCACCCGTCCTTCTGTATATATATATGACTATCTATCTATCTGTCTGTCTCTCTATCTATCTAAATATCCATCTATCTATCTATCTATCTATCTGTCTGTCTGTCTGTCTGTCTGTCTGCCTGTCTCTCTCTCTCTCTCTCTCTCTCTCTCTCTCTCTCTCTCTCTCTCTCTCTCTCTCTCTCTATCTATCTATCTATCTATCTATCTATTTGTCTGTCTGTCTGTCTGTCTGTCTGTCTGTCTATCTATCTAGTATCTCTCTATGTTTCTGTCAGACCGTCTGTCTGTTTTCTATCTGTCTAGCCATCCTTCCATCTATCTGTGTGTGTGTGATCTGTATATCTATTTATCCTGAAATGCAAATTTACGACATACGTACTATGAACTCTGAATTAAAAACAATTTTTTTAATGAGAAGAAATCACATGTTCCCTAAGTCTTTCTAGATTAATTTGCACATTGAAGTTTCACACACACACGTAGACACACACACACACACACAAAAAACACACACGTACACGTACACACACGCACACACACACACTCACAAACACACACACACACACACACACACACGTACACGTACACACACACAGAAACGTACACACACACACTGATAGCATGTTGTTATATTATTTTTCATGGGATCTCCGCCGTGTTATAATTAAACTTTTATTTTGTCTAGACGTCAGAAATTCATTAAGTATGACTTCCTTTCTGTTTTAATTCAGTTTTCATCAGTAATCTTACGTGTTTTTTTGTTTTTTTGCTTTTTGTTGTTAGTGTTTTGTTTCTTCTTTTTGTATTTGTCCTTCTTTTCTTTCTTCTTCTTCTACTTGTTCTTGTTCTTCTTCTTCTTCTTCTTTATTATTATTATTTTCTTAATTTGATGTTGTTTTTAATGTTATATACTTATTTTATTTTATTTTATATTTGCTATTTATTTATATTTTCTTTTTTTTTTTGCATATACACTTATCCACTTTATTTATCAGCTAGTATTTTATTAATTTTTCAAATATATCTAACATAATAAATAAAAATGTGAAAAATTAAATATGAAATAGAAACTGATGTCAGATAATGAAGATGTGAAAGATGTTTCAAATAGACTCAGCCTTTGTAGATTTTTTCATATGATAGACGGAGGCAATAAATTAATCTGTACATAAAAACAACAACACACAACACACATACCAATATATATATACACACACACACACATACACACACATATAAATAAACACACACAGACACACACACACACACACATATATGTATATATGTATGTATGTATATGTATATGTGTGTGTGTGTATGCAACTACTACTACTGTACTTGTGACCTTCACCCATACTGATTAGAGAGGTTTGGAGCAGTAGTTAAAAAGTTAAAAAGTAGCTTTTGACAATTTTAGGTAATTTGTTTGTGTGTTTTGGTTACAGTTTAATATTGAGGTGATGCTACACATTTCATCGATCCTGTGAATGTTTGTGTTTTCTGTTAGTAATTTCTTTTGACTTTTAAATAAAAACAGTTTTAGTTGATCAATCATGTAGTCCTCGTGGTACACTCGGCTAACATAATGAAACCATAGAGAATGAGGACAGTGTGTTGGAAATCTAATTTACCTCTTTAGTTTATTACAGTACGGGCATCGGATGAAATTTATGACAAGAACTGAAAAAAATATAAATAATAATAATAATGAAATAAAATAAAATAAAAAAATAAAATAAAAGGACAATATTGGGTGGCTTATTGGTTCCTTACCCAGGGGCCCGATGAGACATCACACACCCTGTTGCGTGGGTGTGTCCCACTACAGTTTTGTTGAAGGCAGCAACCTATCAAACTCTATATTGTAATCAACAGCAAAAATGTTTCTGTAAGCAGCAACAGCATTTCAGTCAACAGCTATCAAGGGTCAAAGCTCGCCAGTTTTCCTTGTGTAACATAAAATGAAGAATTTATATGGAAATGAAAATAAATAATTGAAGATAATGCTTTATTTTGCATCGATCCAACAATAAAAAGGAAAAAAGATAACACACAAACACACACACACACACACACACACACACATGCAAACACATGCATACAAACATACATACGTATAAATATATTAATACACATAATTGATTGTAAGGCTATTCCTTGAATTCAAGCAACAATGCAAACATCAAAAGTAATACCATTACTACTACAGTTATTGCCACCACCTCTACCACTACCACTGCTATTACTCTACTACTACGACTGCTGTCACTACTATTACTACTACTCTACTACAACTACTACTATTACTTCTCCAGTACTACTACTACAACTATTGCTATGTGAACTTCTACTCCTACTACTAAGAAAATACAGAAATAAACATGTGTATTAAAACATTTATAAATTAAATAAAATAGAACTATTGTTTTCCATTGCAAACTTTCACATCTACTTCGGTTAGTAAACACTTTACCGTTATCATCTGTTTCTCTTTCTTTTTCTTAATATCTCTCTTTCTCTCTTTGTCTCTCAGTCTCTCTGTCTTTCATTTTTTTCTTCTTTCATTCGCTCTGACGCTTTCTCTGTTTCTCTTTCACTCTTTTTTTTCTCTCTCTTCATATCAATCTCTCTTTCTAACTCTCTCTCTCTCTCTCTCTCTCTCTCTCTCTCTCTCTCTCTCTCTCTCTCTCTCTCTCTCTCTCTCTCTCTCTCTCTCTCTCTCTCCTCTTCATATATTTATGTGAATCAGAACTTACACTTTAATCAAATTATTATTTTTTTACTCAGTAAACGATAACAATAACAGATATTTTATTTACGTAGATTTAAAAAACTCACAATATCTGTTAACTTCTATATTTTAAGACTGCTTACGTAGCAAAATAGATAACATTTCTTTCACTGATTTCCAAACGAACATGAAAAAAAAAAAAAAAAAAAAAAAATCAAAAATCAAAAAAAAAGTCATCGAGAGAGGTCGTCGACACATTGGAACCACACGACATCTTCACGTCGTCAGAGGCTGGAACACCACTCATCCTCTGCTCACGTGGTCCTCCTCCTCGTCTTCTTTTTTGTTTAGCCACGAAGTGGAAACACGCCAACTTCTCCGACATAATCTCTCGATAGCTCCTGGCACTGCCAAACAAGATGTAGAAGTTCTGAGCGAAGTTGAGCAGGTAGACCAAGTTGAACAGAGGCCAGAGGTTGCTGGCCAGCTTAGCCTCGATGCTGGTCGATCCA
>CM022677.1:18038439-18043439 GCA_012295275.1 Chrysomallon squamiferum
TCTGTCTTTCTATCTATCGATCTGTCTATTTATCTATCTCTCTATCTCTCTTTCTGTCTATCTATCTCTCTATCTGCTTGTATGTCAACATGCCTGTCCGTCTCGCTGTCTGTCTGTCTGTCTGTCTATCTATTCACTATATACAGTGGCAAGATATAATGACTAGATACATTTTTGGATTTATAGGGCACAGACCAAGATGGTCGTTTTTTTGTTTTTTCTTCAGCGGATCTGATTATTCTCATGTAACATCAGACGTATGCAGCACATGTAGTCGTTGTTGTCGTCACAGTAGTAATAGTAGTTTTAACACTGTTGTGCGAGAGGTGGCAGTAATTACAACGACGTCCGCGTTAATGCGCAAAACGTCGACGACAACGACAGTTAAAAGAAGATAATGTACTTTACTCTGAGAGACAAATAATTTTGCACTTTTGTCATTATTATTATTTTTTCTTTCTTTATCTTCTTTACTGTCACTCATCGATGTTTTGTGTACGTGATTACAACCTTTCAAATTTCATTACAAAGAAGTCGACAGTAATTTTCAGACTTGTCATTAGCGCGGTCAGAAAGTGTGACAAATGATTTTTTTATTTTCAAATTAAGGGTACCTTGATAACTATGGACTATCAATTGCATTGTAAAACGTAGAATCAAATATTCATAATTTTCTTTATTGATTTCTTTAATATGCAGGTAGACTATAATTGATTTAACTGTAAAAAAAATTACCAGCAAATTCTTTATACAATATTCAGTTGAACATGTTTTATTTTTAATGAGCAAATTCTGTAGTTTTAATTTTGACATATAAAAACAGATATTTCTTATATATTTCAACATTGTAATCAAACTATTCATAATCATTCGTGATTATTCAGTTGAATAAAATTATTTTTAAATATTACAGTCTATATTTTAAAGGTTATATCCAAATATTTATAAACAAACAATGATAATTAAACTAAAATATATTCATTGATTGTTCAGTTGAATTTGTATGTGCGTTTGTGTGTTCATACGTATGTATGTATGTATGTATATATGTTTATATATGTATGTATGTATGTTTTATGTATGTGTGTATGTATATATATCTATACATAGATACATACATATATACATGCAAGGCTGGATGTATGTATATATGTATGTATCTATGTCTATATAAATGTATGTATGTATGTGTGTGTATGTGTGTATATGTATTGTGTATGAAATGGATGATGATTTTTGTTTTATATTATATCGAAATATACACACACACAGATACACACATACATATGAACATACATACTTACATACATACATACATACATACATAACCATATACCCACATATTCACATACACACACACACACACACACACATATATCATTTATATCTCGATATATAATAAAAGAACAGTCATTAACTAGCCAAACATACCTTTCACTTTTAATAATCAAATTCTGTATTTAAACTATCAGCAAACTCGCACGAAAACACTGCTCTGGTTCTCTCCTTCTTTTTTATTTTTCTCTTTTCACCAAAATGTCAGAATAACTGGAACATCTTCCTTTTCTGGATTTTACAATTATCACAGTTTATTTGCTTTGTCACGCGATCTCCTGTGAAAGTTAATCACACACGTCATACTGCGTCTTCGTGATTGGACGAAAGAAAATGTTTTTAAAAGACTGAGTACTGATGTCGGCGAACGAGGAGAAAGTGTGCATGGTAAAATAGCTGATAGAGTTTTTACGTCGTCTGAAAGGTTTGGCTTGAAAATGCGATCAAGATAGTGTAAGCAATATAGATAGACAGATAGATAGATAGATAGATAGAGAGAGTGGGAGGGAGGGAGAGAGAGAGACAGAGAGAGAGACAGACAGAGAGAAAGAGAGAGAGATAGAGAGAGAGAAAGAGAGAGAGAAAGAGAAAGACAAAGAGAGAGACAAAGAGAGAGAGAGAGAGTGTGTGTGACAAAGAGAGAGAGAAAGACAGAAAGAGAAATTATACCTATCGATGACTAGATAGATGGATAGATGGATAGATGGATAGATGGAGGAATGGATGGACGGATGGATAGGGATGGGTGGATGGAAGGATAAACATACTGACTGATGAATGGATGAATAGACAGAAATATCGATAGACTATACAGTCAGATAGAAGCAGAGACTTCAGAAAGAAAATGTAAATAAATTCAATTTATTTATTTATTTATTTATTTATTTATTCCTTTTTTTTAATAATTGTTATTTGTTTATTTAATTTTTTTTAAATGAATCTCAAAGTAAGGATGTCGGATATCATGTATTATTAGCTGTAAAAGGACATTTTTTAAATATTTTGTCTAATGAATTGTGACAGGTTGGAATCACATACTGATGACGTATATCAGCAGAAACAGATAGATCATGAAGTGATATTAAAAACAGATCTTTTTCTTCTTCTTCCTCTTCTTCTTCTTCATCTTCTTCTAAGTAAATAAGTAAGTAAGTTAGTAAGTAACTAAGTAAAGAAATAAATAAAATTAGTAATAAATGCCTAGAGAAAATATTAATAATCAGTAATAATGATAATGATGATGATAATAAATAAATAAATAAATAAATAAATAAATAGCCAAATAAATAAATAAATAAATAAATAAATAGCCAAATAAATAACTAAATAAATAAATAAATAAGTAAGTAAGTAAGTAAGTAAGTATGTAAATAAATAAATAGCTAAATAAATAAATAGATAAAAATATCATTCATCTTATTTGAAATAAAGGCGAGACAAGACTCATTGGTGAACTGTTTCAACATAGAACTTTAAAGTAATGTTTTATTATTGGTCTGTATTGTATCGAACTCCGAGGTACATTTTTACTGATTCCTATTTTTTTTTTATCATCGTAATGAATTAGCCAGAAAAATCTGCTTTTTTTTTTTTGCCTCTCTCTTTCTTTGTCTCATTTTAAAAAATAAAAAAAATAAAAATAAAATAATAATAATTTAATGTTAATGTTAATATTACTTCGGATAAAATTGTATGTCAGATTTGAACTCCATTTTCGACTTTCTAATCCAGGAATAATATTTGTACTTTTTGCTAAATGGGCTGACTGATTTTTCCCATAATCCTCTGGCAATGGCTGCTAACTGTTTCACTCACGTCAGCCACCCAGGTTGTCATAGAAACGGATGTTGTCGTCTGCTGTCTGTAATATTTATTTATTTATTTATTGTTATTGTTTTTTAAACTGAATTTAATAGCAACTGATGCTTAAACATATTTATTTATTTATTTATTTATTGTTGTAGTTGTTGTTGTTATTATTATTATTATTGTTATTATTATTATTATTATTATTATTATTATTATTATTATTATTACTGAACTGAATAGCGGCTAATGCTAGTAAACTAAATAAATATTATTTTTAAATTGTTCAGATTGTTTTATCACATGGCATTTCTTTTTTAAATGACTTAATCGTTATGTACATGCAAAGGAGTAGTCTGTATATCTGTCTCTCTGCCTGTCATTCTATGTCTGCCTAAAAATCTATCTATCTATCTATCTATCTATCAGTACATCTATGTATCTGTTTGTCTGTTTTTCTGTCTGTCTCTTATTCTTGATGCCTATATCTCTCTTATCCTGTATGTCTATCTCTCTCTTATCCTGTTTGTATGCCTGCCCGTTTGCATATTTGCCATCTGATTCTATCTGTTTGGCCTCTTTATCTGTCAGTCTCTCTCTGTGTCTGTCTTTCTTTCTGACTATTCACCCGTCCTTCCATCCGTCTCTCTGTCTCACTTTACAAATATCTGTATCTTCTGAACTGAGTCACGTGTGTGTACGTGTGTGTGCTATTAGTTCGATATTAAACATTTTCAAATGAAGCACAACACAATTCAATAACTGACTTTATTCAATGAATGTGTGAACCGTTTTAAAAATGACATAATTTATATTCCATTTAGCCTTAGCTGTCTTCGAGTAATTACTCATTTACAACGTATTAACTCTATTCAGCTGCATCTGTCAATTCACAAATACATTTCACATTAAACTTTTTCAGTAGTCCACCTATGTAATCTGACTCATTGCATTTCAATACAAAGTTTAAATATTCCAATAAACGTTTCGTACATGCTTCAGTATTCACAATACTATTTTAATATTAATCTTTTTTTTCCATTAGCTTACCGTTATATCTGACTGATGATTATTTAATATTACGTATTTATATACATTATAACTATGCTCTTAACCTTTTCACAACAATAGTTCACTTAGGTTTTTTTTTTTACAGTCATAATTCGTAATATTCGTTTATGTTAGACGCAAATGAATATTATATATATATTGTGTGTGTGTGTCTGTGTGTGTATATATATATATATATATATATATGTAATAATAACGTTAGCTATAATAATAACAATAATAATGACAGTAAAAAGAGAAATAACCGAAGTATAATAATAATAATAATAATAATAATAATAATAATAATAACAACAATAATAATAATAATAATAATAACAGTAATAACAACAACAACGATAATAATAATAGTAGTAATAATAACAATAATAATAACAACAGCAATAACAACAACAACAAGAATACTACTACTACTACTACTAATAATAATAATAATAATAACAGTAATAACAACAACAACGATAATAATAATAGTAGTAATAATAACAGTAATAACAACAACAACAACAACAAGACTACTACTACTACTACTACTAATAATAATAATATCAATACTCGTTTTAAGACAGGATTTCTTTCTAAAAGTGTACATTGACATAATCAATATTTCTTTCATTAACAGATAAGTGTTACCAGCTAAACCTGTCAAAGTTCATTACGAAGAAAATTCAAATCATTTTCTTGTCACCATTAATTCTGTTTATTGTCAGAAACTGAATCAACTTTCAAGGTCGTTGCTTTTGTTTCTGTTGCTGTTGTTATTATTGTTTTTACTATTTCTAGTGAAA
>CM022677.1:18055939-18090939 GCA_012295275.1 Chrysomallon squamiferum
CGCGCGCACGCACACACACACACTTATAGATGTGTGTTTATATTAGACTTGATTTTCATCTGACAGTTTCACCTAACAGAACTCAGTTAACGCTCAACCCTAATAAGTTAAAAGATAAACAAAAACGGATAAGAAATCAATGTTGTAACAGATTACACTGCTAAATGATGGTTATTAAATAAACATGTATTTTCCTCAGTGCAAAAAATTAATTTTGTCTTTTGCAAGCGAGTACGGTATTAATGATTTCTTGAGAAAACGGTCAAAAGATTTGTCCATTTTTGCGTCATAAAAGTCTGTCAGCCATGTTGTTTCTGACACGCTAGGATTTGATGGAGAGAAAAAAGGAAGAAGATAGATAAAAGGAGGGAAAGAGAGAGAGAGAGAGAGAGAGAGAGAGAGAGAGAGAGAGAGAGAGAAAGAGAGAGAGAGAGAGAGAGAGAGAGAGAGAGAGAGAGAGAGAGAGAGAGAGAGAGAGAGAGAGAGAGAGAGAGAGAGAGAGAGAGAGTGAGAAAGAAAGATAGAGAAGCGACATAGAGAGATATAGAGTGGGACAGACAGAGACAGAAAGACAGACAGACAGTAAGAATGACAGAAATGGAGAAAGATACATAGATAGATAGAGAGAGAAAAAAAAAACAAAAACAAAAAAACAAAAACAAAGAGAGAGCTTCCTCATGGCATGTTCATAAAATTCCTTTGGTTTAACTAAATATTTACTTTAAAAAAAATATATTAATAAAATAAATAAATAAATAAATAAATTAATAAACAAATAAACAAACAAACAAACAAATAAATAAATAAATAAATAAATAAATAAATAAATAAATAAATAAATAAATATGACAATAATATAATACTGATAACTAATAAATAAACGTGCTTAAGATGTGTGTAAAAGAAATAAGATTTTACGTCGTAATAATTTCCTGCGAAATGAAATTACAATAACAGATCAAAAGAAAAAAAAAAAAAAAAAAAAAAAAAAAAGAAAGAAAAAAGAAAACCACTGTTCGTACGTTACGAATTCACGAACCGGCTTATTAACGTGATGAAAGAAAACGTCATTTTTAAATTAAGACTTTACGAGCGGCTTTACGTTACGTCAATACGACTTCAGATTAACGACCAGTCGTAATTAATTAATTTTTAAATTCTACTAAAAGACGTATTAAGGAAAAAAGGAAAAATTAAAATGAAGCAGATGATGTGGTACTGTGTCGGCGAAGATGTTTGTATTAAAACGAAAGTTTAATTGCATTTTTTTTTTCATGGCTTTTTTTTTTTTTTTTTTTTTTTTTAGTTAGTAGTTATCGCTTACTTTCTAATGAAGGTGACTGTTACAGAAAAAAAAGTGTTATGTGTGTGTGAGCGTGTGTGTGCGTGTGCGTGCGTGCGTGAAATCAACCAAAGAAAGAAAGAAAGAGGATTGGTAGATATGAAAAATAATCTACAGAAAACTAATGGATGTAGTAGATATATTTCATTATGGCATTTCAGAATAAACAAACGAAATAGTAAACAGACAAATAAACAAACAAACAATTAAATAAATGTAAAATATATATTCAACTAAACACAAGGTTTTTAAACGATGCAAAGTGTGTTGTTTTTTTTGTTGTTTTTTTAAATTTGTTTTAATTTCAAGTAACGCTCGGTTTCTTTATCATCTTTGCGGCAAAATCCGTTATTTCTTTTGACCGTCCATTAATTTACACAGTGATGGAGCGATGAAAGGACAGAACAAACGCTATTTACCGAAAAGTATGAAAAACTAATTATCGTATTTATTATTTAAAAAAAAAAAAAAGTATAATTGCCAATCTGTCAGTTAAAAAGTTTTTGCTATCGGTAACCCGGTTGAAGAAAAGTACTCTCCCAGTAATTTCATTGTTGCCTTTTTATAATAGATGATGATTCGGTGTCGCTGAAGTAATTTTCTAGGATAATAATGATAGCGTGTTAGATAGCAGTATCCTTATGAGTTTCTTTTGATTTATGTGTTGTGTTAAGGGAAGACTGTTACTGTTGTTGTTGTTGTTGTTGTTAGTAGTAGTAGTAGTAGTTGTTGTTGTAGTAATAGTAGTAGTAGTTGTAGTAGTAGTAGCAGCAGCAGTTCTAGTAACAGTAGATATTAGAATACTACTAATAATAGTTGTGATAGGTGTAATAGTAATAATAGTAGTAGTAATTCATATTATTGTTATTATTATTATTACTCATAATAGTAATATTTATTGTTGTTGTAGTAGTAGTGGCAGTAGTATTAGTAGCAGTAGTAGCAGTAGCAATTGTAGTAGTAGCAGTAGTAGTAGCAGTAGTAGTAGTGGCATTAGTAATAGCAGAAGTAGTAGCAGTAGTAGTAGTAGCAGTATTAGTAGTATTAGTAGCAGTAGTAATACATCTAGCAGTAGTAGTAGCAGAAGAAGAATGATTAGTATTGTTATCGTTATTAGCAGTAGTATTAGAAATAATAGAAACAGCTTCTTTTGTAATTATAGTTACACAAATTCTTGGTTTTTGCTTTCTTGTAATAATTAACAGGAATCTGTAGGTGTCCTTTTGTGGTCTTAACAAATAACGTATTTATTCCTTGTTATTTTTTTTTTATCGATTTTGAAATATATGTAATAAGTAATTCATCATTTTGAAAAAAAAAAAGAAAAAAAAAAAAAATGTCTTTAAAATGAATCATTAATTTGGTTTGCTTAGTTCTTGTTGTTTTTTTGTGTTGTTGTTTGTTTTTTTTTTTTGTTCAGTAGCAAAATAATAATTAAAAAAAATAAACAGTTTTCTAACTGTGCCGCTGATAAAGAATATTGTTTGCATAAGTAATTTTCTGTTAAGAAATAAAAATAATATCTGAATAAAAGTCGAGTTAACGATATAATTATTGTCATTACTGACGGTGTTTCGACACGAAGAAGACATATTTTCATTGTCACGTTGAACAAAATTAATAATTAATGCTAATACAAATATAAGTAATAGAAAACAAACATGATTAGGTACTGACCTTTTTTTTGTTGATAAATGATTGTATGTATGTTACGTGAGAGCATGCATGTGTGTGTGTGTGTGTGTGTGTGTGTGTGTGTGTGTGTGTGTGTGTGTGTGTGTGTGTGTGTGTAAAACAGCTAACCTATGATGGATACATATCTTAATAATAATATTAAATACTTACAACAACATCTAATAATAATAATAATAATAATAATAATAATAATAATAATAATAATAATAATAACAACAACAATCACCATAATTATTGTCGTTATCATCATCATCATCATCATCATCATCTACTCTTTAAGTTCTTGATCACTACATAATCATAACTGCATCCCACAATGCAGCAGGGTGACTGACATACACGGGTTTGCTTATCTCATTGGCGAAAGACGTCTTCTCCTAATCAAATAATCAAAAATGATACATATATATACAGAATCTCTAATTAGTTATAACATATAACTTGAAGAAACTTCGCTGTAATTCGAGACTTTGATGTAATCAGGTCTCACGAAGTGATAATTTGTCATTGGCTGGCTGCTAGTTGGGGTTTTTTTTTTTTTTTGTAGTTTTTTTTTTTTATGAAGCTTTTTATCGAGATTGAAGCGAGAGGTTTTTGCTTTCGGAACGATACTTGAAGTTTGGTGTTTTCGAGAAATGCACGTGCATACGCAACTGGTAAGTTGTCTTTGGTAATATTATGGTATAATATAATATAATATAATATAATATAATATAATATAATATAATATAATATAATATAATATAATATAATATAATAATATGATAATACAATACTATAGAGTACATTATTATATAAAAATGAAATATATTACAGACAAAAATTTTTCTTTTTCCGAAATATTTCATATTTCTCTGAAACCTTATTTAATGTACAAAACTATTGAAAGTATTATATGAAATTACCTGCAGACTGTCTATTTAAGCCCTGTATAAAATATAAATTGATTTCGTGTTTAGAATTTGAAAATATATTCACAGGCTTTTCCAAATTAGAAATTTCAAAAGTTTTTGGATAAGGGATGGTTAACCTGTAGTAAAATTCTACGGAAAAGATAAATGTTCTTAACCAAAAAATTGTGTAATTTATTAATTCTTCTTCTTCTTCTTCTTCTTCTTCTTCTTCTTATTATTATTATTATTATTATTATTATTATTATTATTTTTTGTTTGTTTTTGTTGGTTGCTTTTTTTTTATTTGTGTGTTTCTTTTGCGGTTTCTTTTAACTTCAACTTTTTTTTATTTCATTTTCCTTTCTTCATATTTTTTCTTCTTGTTGTTATAACGTTCATTGTTAATCTTTTCTTAAACAAGATTAAGTTTCTTTATTTTTCTTTGCTTTCTTTTCTGTTTTTAATTAACCTTCTGTTATATTTTTTTTATTTAAATTTTTTTTTTTCTCTCCATTTCCTAAGGTTACCTTTCTTCATGTTTATTCAATTTATTATTCCTTTATTCTTTTTTTTTTTTCTTTTTTTTTTCTGCATTTCATTTCTTTATCATTTTTTTTTTAGTTTCAATTTCTCTGGTTTCTAATTTAGTTTATTAAATAATAATAATAATAATAATCATAATAATAATAATAATAATAATAATAATAATAATAATAATAATAATAATAATAATAAAAAAAGTTTAAACATTTTTTTAAAAAATGTTTATAATGGTAAATTGTTATAATATTTATGGAATAGCAATTTTCGTAATTTTTGAAATTACATTTCTCAAGTCTGTTTAATAAGCTACTGCTGTATATAATTATGAATGTTAGCACGTGCACACAAAATTAGATTATTCTGCATTATTCTGTTTTTCTATCCTTTTACTATTTTTTCTCAGTTCTTCTCATTCCCTCTCTCATTCTGTTCTTTACCAGTTTTTCTCCCAATTTTGCTAACTCTTTCTCTATTTCTCTCTCTCACTTTTCTCTGTCGTTCTTCAGTCTTTTCTATCTCGTCTTCCTTTTCTCTCTACCTTTCCTGACTACCTCCCTCCATCTCTCTCTATAATTATCCATCTGTCTGTCTGTCCGTCTATCTATCTATCTGTCTGTCTCTCTTTCTCTCACCCTTTTTTCTCACTTTCTTTTTTCTCTTTTGCAAAGAAACGCAAGCGCGCACAAACACACACACACACACTCGCATTTTACACACATACACACTCGCATTTTACACACATACACACTCGCATTTTACACACATACACACGTATACAGAGCATTTACTCTAAATATGTATTAAATTCCATATCTATATACTACTACTACTACTACTACTACTACTACTACTACTACTAATAATAATAATAATAATAACTTTTATTATTTTTCAGGGGACCCATCATAAAAAACCCTGAAGTAACAGGTCTTTATAAAAGAACAAAAATGAACTTCTCCGCGAATTTCTCATTCCCAGCCAACCAAACGTACAACGATGACGTAGTATACGAGTACAACAATGACGTCATATCCGAAAGCGAAAACGAGACGTCACGTGACGAATGGCCGTACTTTGATTTATATGGCCGCGAATACTGGGCGATAGTTTTAACCATCGCTGTTATCGGAATCGTGGGCAACGTCCTGCAGTTTGTACTGATGACGGATTCGAAACTGAGCTACCTGTCGTATTCAGTGTATACTGAGCTACCTGTCGTATACATATATATACACACACATACATACATACATGCACAGAACACATACACACAGACACGCACAAACACACGTATATAAACGCACACATAGGGACACACACAGAACACAGATATATACAAGCACATAATACACATACCCATCTATAAATACAGAGGCACATATATACACACACACATATACATATATACATACTAACATACTAATAGACATACATAAATACACGCACATATAAAAAACAAAAAAAAAAAAAAAAAAAAGAAAAAGAAAAAAAAAGAAACAAACCTCCAAAAAAAAAAAAACAAAAACCTCCAAAAAAAAAAAAAAAAAACTCTCACACGCACACATACATTATACAGGCACACACACACGCATATAAATTTCATTTTAACCTTTCCAGTGAACGTGAAATAATGAGCTGACCGATTTCTGTTGTCTAAATTGCTTGAGAAATTAAAGAAACTGTACTGACGATTTTAACTGCTCGACAGATATTGAATCAAAACGTACAAGACAGCTTCAAAACAAATGTATCATTACACATCCGTCATCGATATCATTAACCGATTCATTCATCGATTCATATCACGGAGATCGATTCAGGTATAAACTGATGAATTATCGATATAAAATGTTAAACAATTAAATTTCCTTGACCTACTAAATCAAAATCGAAAAACAAAAGCCTCTACAGATATGTGACTAATTGTAGTGAAATAAATCTCCCAATAATTATTTGTTTGTTCGTTCATTCGTTTGTTTGTTTTAAAAGCTATATTAGACATATACCCCTTTCTCTCTCTCTCTCTCTCTCTCTCTCTCTCTCTCTCTCTCTCTCTCTCTCTCTCTCTCTCTCTCTCTCTCTCTCTCTCTCTCTCTCTCTCTCTCTCTCTCTCTCTCTCTCTCTCTCTCTCTCTCTCTCTCTCTCTCTCTCTCTCTCTCTCTCTCTCTCTCTCTCTCTCTCTCTCTCTCTCTCTCTCTCTCTCTCTGTCTGTCTGTCTGTCTCAATCTCTGTCTATTTCTCTGTAAAAAAAAAAAAAAAAATAAAAAAAACCCAGCAAACAAACAAAAAGTAAAAACATAAAAAACTCCAAACAAAATAAGTTATCATAAATTGAAGGTCAGTATCCTCACCATTACTTTTTTTCTCAATTCTCTTACTTATTATATATATATATATATTTTTAATGTGATAATATAAATATTATTTTCTTTATTTTGGAAAACACCGCCAGTAACAACCATAATTATATTCCTAACGCGATTTTCATTCATGAATTTGTCTTCTTCTTAGCCGAAAATGACTAATACAAACAACAGTCATTATTAGTTCTATATTTAGGAAACGGTGTACATTTTTTACTTTCACTACGGATGAAAAACAAAACAAAATTGATAACTCCTTGTGAAACCATAATTTTCAAAATCGATACAAAAAAAAAAAAAAAAAAAAAAAAAAAAAAATGTATAAGAAATAAATCAAATATTATCTCTGTTTTTGTGTTAATGAATTAGTGTCATGTTTTTCTAGTGTTTCTAGTTCTGATGCTATTGCTTTCAGTATTAGTGCTAGTGTTATCATTACAACAACACAAAATATGCAAAGAAAGTATTTCTACTACTACTACTACTGCTATTACGACTGACAACATTACTGCCAATACGATTAATAATAATAACATCAAGAACAACAACAATACCATCAATAACAACAACAACAACGGAACTGTTTCTGATCGATGCGACAACTACTACATTTACAACCACTAAACCAATAGTTAGGCATTTTCCAATTACTGCTACTGTCGCTTAGAAGACAGACAGTGATATATATATATATATATATATATGTATAGAGAGAGAGAGAGAGAGAGAGAGAGAGAGAGAGAGAGAGAGAGAGAGAGAGAGAGAGAGAGAGAGAGAGAGAGAGAGAGAGAGAAACGGACTGAAAGCTGTGACCATTATCGACAAAACCATTTACGATAATTTGTTATTATTATTTATTGATAGTTACATAAATGAGGGGAGATAACTGACGTGAGCGTGTTTTAGTACAGTTGCCTTCTCACCTGCCTATTTTTTCTTCTAAATAAATTATTTTCATTATCTTTCTTTCGACTTTCATTGCGCTACTAATCCTGTTAAAGTAGCAATACCGTTATTATATAATTTTATATACTGTGATCTCTCTCTCTCTCTCTCTCTCTCTCTCTCTCTCTCTCTCTCTCTCTCTCTCTCTCTCTCTCTCTCTCTCTCTCTCTCTCTCTCTCTCTCTCTCTCTCTCTCTCTCTCTCTCTCTCTCTCTCTCTCTCTCTCTCTCTCTGCCTCGCTATGTATGTATGTATGAGTGTGTGTGTGTGTGTGTGTGTGTGTGTGTGTGTGTGTGTGTATATATATATATACACAAACGCACAGACACATAAACATATATGTTTATTTTTATATCTCTGTCTGTCTTTCTGTGTATGTGTTCGTGTTATAAAAGCTCTCCTATGTTTCTTTTCTCCATTTTCGTCTCCGATTCTTCTGAATCGTGCTACAAAATAAAACATACATTAACAAAGTCGTAGGCTATCTCACGAAACTGAATAATAAACTCGGACGAATATGACGTAACTGAATACGCAACAACAGTAAGAATACGACCAATATAATAATGCATAAATAAAAATATGATGTAAACAATTTAGAATAGTTAAGAACAATAACAGTAGACCAAAACAATAATGCATAAATAAAAATATGACGTAAGCAATTTAGGATAATTAAGAATAATGACAACAAATACGAATACAATAACGTAAGGATTAAAACTGTGACGTAAGCGTTATAGAATATTTAACAAAACGAGCAGTACTAAGAATGAACATATGTTACTAATAAGATGAATATACATCAAAGGGACATGCATGAATGCGCGTGCATGTTCATAAATGTATCAGCCGAAATTATTTTACTGTATGGATTTGGCATTGCTTCTAAAAAGTATAGAAATTTGGGGATTTGAAAATTTGTCGTTAATGGAATAATTAGATAACCGGTATATGAAACTGTTATTTTACCTGTAAGTAAATCTACCCCATTGTACCTGGACGTTATCCTGTTTATATTACTGCAAAAGTAAGAATGATTATTTACTAGTAACGAATGATCACGGCAAAATAGACGAGTTTCATTATAAATTTACATGTTTGATTTTTTTTTTTTTTTTTTTTTCAAAGAATCAAAGAAATCAATAGCCACCATTTTGTCATTTCGTCAGACTAAATAAAGCAATGATAACGTTTATAAGTTATTTAACGCTGAACAAGCTGACGTCCTTTGAAAATTTACTATTTTTTTATTTAAATTTTATCGTGAAATTTGTTCAAATCATTTTCACTGATGTAGCTGTATTGTATAGTTTTAACTACTGTGTACATTACCTTGAATCTATCATCTTGTTCAAAATTATACTAAATTATAATTATAGTTTAATATATCTTCGTATATCTGAGTGTACTTATCTAACCGCCTATCTGTCTCGTTTATTCTCTCACGTACGTATCGGCTGATCAATCGATCGAGTTCTCTACCTCCGATTTGCAATCAATAAATCACATCAATTTTCACATAAAAGACATCCAGCAAAGAGGTCTAGTGACAGTTAGTAATCAGGTAGACTGTAGTAAAGTATTGAACTGTATACGTGTCTAGTTATCTGTATGTTTGTATGTGTCCCTCTGGGTGCATGTTGGTGACGCTTTTGTGCGTATGTCTGTGTGCATTTGGGTATGTGCGTATGTCTCTGTGTGTGTGTGAATGTATCTATATGTGTGTGTGTGTCTTGATGTGGTGCTTGTAGATTGTTTATTTGTGTGTGTATGTATATATGTATCTGTGTTTATGACTTCTACATTTATACGCCTGTTTAAATATATATATATATACACACACACACACATACATCCACACGCGCGCACACACACACACACACTTATAGATGTGTGTTTATATTAGACTTGATTTTCATCTGACAGTTTCACCTAACAGAACTCAGTTAACGCTCAACCCTAATAAGTTAAAAGATAAACAAAAACGGATAAGAAATCAATGTTGTAACAGATTACACTGCTAAATGATGGTTATTAAATAAACATGTATTTTCCTCAGTGCAAAAAATTAATTTTGTCTTTTGCAAGCGAGTACGGTATTAATGATTTCTTGAGAAAACGGTCAAAAGATTTGTCCATTTTTGCGTCATAAAAGTCTGTCAGCCATGTTGTTTCTGACACGCTAGGATTTGATGGAGAAAAAAAAAAGAAGATAGATAAAGGAGAGAGAGAGAGAGAGAGAGAGAGAGAGAGAGAGAGAGAGAGAGAGAGAGAGAGAGAGAGAGAGAGAGAGAGAGAGAGAGAGAGAGAGAAAGAGAGCACGAGAGAGAATGAGAAAGAGAGAGAGAGAAGCGACATAGAGAAAGATAGAGTGGGACAGACAGAGACAGAAAGAAAGACAGACAGACAGACATACAGTAAGAATGACAGAGATGGAGAAAGATATATAGACAGATAGATAGAGAGAGAAAAAAACAGAGATCTTTCTCATGCCACGTTCATAAAATTCCTTTGGTTTAACTAAATGTTTACTTTAAAAAATATATATTAATGAAATAAATAAATAAATTAATTAATAAACAAATAAAAACATAAACAAACAAATAAATAAATAAATAAATAAATAAATAAATAAATAAATAAATAAATAAATACATACATATGACAATAATATAATACTGATAACTAATAAACAAACGTGCTTAAGAAGTGTATAAAAGAAATAAGATTTTACGTCGTAATAATTTCCTGCGAAACGAAATTACAAAAATAAAATAAAATAAAAAAAATCAAAAAAAAAAAAAAAAAAAAAAAAAAAAAAAAAAAAAAAAAAAAAAAAAGATGTTCGTACGTTACGAATTCACGAACTGGCTTATTAACGTGATGAAAGAAAACGTCATATTTTAATTAAGACTTTGCCACCGGCTTTAAGTTACGTCAATACGACTTCGATTAACGACAACTCGTAATTTTAATTTTTAAATTCTAATAAAAGACGGATTAATGAAAAGGGAAAATTAAAATGAAGCAGATTATTTGCTACTGTGTCGAGGAAGATTTTTGTATTAAAACGAACATTTAATTTGCATTTTTGTTTTCACGGCTTTTTTTTTTTTTTTTTTTTTAGTTAGTAGTTATCGCTCACTTTTTAATGTGCGTGTGTGTGTGTGCGTGCGTGCGTGAAAGCAAAGAAAGAAAGAAAGAAAGAGGATTGGTAGATATGAGAAATAATTTACTGAAAACTAGTGGATGTAGTAGAAATATTTCATTATGGCATTTCAGAATAACGAAACGAAATAGTAAACAAACAAACAAACAAACAAACAAACAAACAAACAAACAAATAAATAAATTTAAAACATATATTCGTCCATCCACCCGTATCCCACCCATTAAATTTTCTATCTCTGCCTAAACACGAGGTTTTTAAACGACATTGTTTTTTTTTTTTTTTTTTTAACTTCATTTTATCGCTCGGTTTCTTTATCATCTTTGCGGCAAAATCCGTTATTTCTTTTGACCGTCCATTAATTTACACAGTGACGAAGCGATGAAAGGACAGAACAAACGCTATTTACCGGAAAGTATGAAAAACTAATTATCGTATTTATAAAGTACTCTCCCAGTAATTTCATTGTTGCCTTTTTATAATAAATTATGATTCGGTGTCGCTGAAGTAATTTTCTAGGATAATAACGATAGCGTGTTAGATAGTGGTATCCGTATGACTTTCTTTTGATTTATGTGTTGTATTAAGGGAAGACTGTTATTGTTGTTGTTGTTGTTAGTAGTAGTAGTTGTTGTTGTAGTAACAGTAGTAGTGGTAGCAGTAGTAGTATTAGCAGCAGCAGTTGTAGTAATAGTAGATATTAGAATACTACTACTAATAATAGTTGTGATAGCTGTAATAGTAATAACAGTAGTAGTAATTATTATTGTTATTATTATTATTACTCATAATAGTAATATTAATTGTTGTTGTAGTAGTAGTGGCAATAGTAGTATTACCAGTAGTAGCCGTGGCAGTTGTAGAACAGCGGTAGTAGAAGCAGTAGCAGTAGTAGAAGCAGTAGCAGTTGAAGCATTAGTAATAGCAGTAGTTGTAGCAGTAGTAGTACCAGTAGTACCAGTAGAAGGAGTAGTAGTAATTCTAGAATTGTAGTTACACAAATTCTTAGTTTTTGCTTTCTTGTAATAATTAACAGAAATCTGTAGGTGTGTTTTTGTGATCTTAACAAATAACGTATTTATTCCTTGTTATTTTTTTATCGATTTTGAAATCTATGTAATAAGTAATTCATCATTTTGAAATAAGAAAAGAAGAAAATAAAACTTTAAAATGAGTCATTAATTTGGTTAGCTTAGTTCTTGTTGTTTTCTATGTTTCTTCTTTGTTCCATAGGAAAATAATAATAAAAAAAATAAACAGTTTTCTAACTGTGCCGTTAATAAAGAATATTGTTTGCATAAATAATTTTCTGTTAAGAAATAAAAATAATATCTGAATAAAAGTCGAGTTAACGATATAATTATTGTCATTACTGACAGTGTTTCGAAATGAAAAAGACATATTTTCATTGTCACGTTGAAAAAATTAATAATTAATGCTAATAAAAATATAAGTAATAGAAAACAAACATGATTAGGTACTGACCTTTTTTTTTTATTAATAATGTTTTGATAAATGATTGTATGTATGTTATGCGAGAGCGTGCACGTGTGTGTGTGTGTTTATGTGTGTGTGTGTGTGTGTGTATATGTGTGTGTGTGTGTGTGTGTGTGTGTGTGTGTAAGACAGCTAACATATATTTTGATCTACAAACTCCAAAATATGACTGGACACATATCTTAATAATATTAAATATTAAATAACAACAACAACATGAACAACAACAACAACATGAACAACAACAACAACATCTAATAATAATAATAATAATAATAACAACAACAATCACCATAATTATTGTCGTTATCATTATCATCATCATCATCATCATCATTATCATCATCATCTACTCTTTAATTTCTTGATCACTACATAATTATAACTGCATCCCACAATGCATCAGGGTGACATACACCTTATATCATGACGAAAGTCGTTCTGTCCTAATCAAATATTAAAATTGATATATATATATAGAATCTCTAATTAGTTATAACATATAACTTGACGAAACTTTGCTGTAATTCGAGACTTTGATGTAATCAGGTCTTACGAAGTGATGATTTTTCATTGGTTGGCTGCTAGTTGGGTTTTTTTGTTGTTTTTTTTTTTTTTTTTTTATGAAACATTTTAACGAGACTGATGAAAGAGGTTTTTGCTATCGGAACGATACTTGAAGTTTGGTGTTTTCGAGAAATGCATGTGCATACGCTACTGGTAAGTTGTCTTTGGTATTATTATGGTATAATATAATATAATATAATATAATATAATATAATATAATATAATATAATATAATAATATGATAATACAATACAATAGAATACAGCACATTATTGTATAAAACGAAATATATTACAGACTAAAAATTTTATTTTTCCGAAATATTTCATATTTCTCTGAAACTTTATTTAATGTACAAAACTACTGAAAGTATTATATGAAATTACCTGCAGACTGTCTATTTAAGCCCTGTATTAAATATAAATTGATTTCGTGTTTAGATTTGAAAATATATTCACAGGCTTTTCCAAATTAGAAATTTCCAAAAGTTTCGGATAAGGGATGGTTAACCTGTAGTAAAATTCTACGGAAAAGATAAACGTTATTAACCAAAAAAATTGTGTAATTTATTAATTCTTCTTCTTCTTCTTCTTCTTCTTCTTATTATTATTATTATTATTATTATTATTATTATTATTTTTTTTGTTTTTGTTGGTTGCTTTTTTTTATTTGTGTGATTCTTTTGCGGTTTCTTTTAACTTCAACTTTTTTATTTCATTTTCCTTTCTTCATATTTTTACTTCTTGTTGTTATAACGTTCACTATTAATCTTTTCTTAAACAAGATTAAGTTTCTTTATTTTATTTTGCTTTCTTTTCTGTTTTTAATTAACATTCTGTTATATTCTTTTTATTTAAATTATATATTTTTTTTCTCTCCATTTCCTAAGGTTACCTTTCTTTATGTTTATTCAATTTATTATTCCTTTATTCTTCTTTTTTTTTTTTTTTTTATCAGCATTTCATTTCTTTATCATTTTTTTTAGTTTCAACTTCCCTGGTTTCTGTTTTATTTTATTAAATAATAATAATAATAATAATAATAATAATAATAATAATAATAATAATAATAATAATAATAATAATAATAATAAAGTTTAAATTTTTTTTTTTTTTTTTTTTATAATGGTAAATTGTTATAATATTTATGGAATAGGAATTTTTGTAATTTTTGAAATTACATTTCTCAAGTCTGTTTAATAAGCTACTGCTGTATATAATTATGAATGTTAACGTGTGCACACAAAATTAGATTGAAACAGACACCCATTACAAACAAACGCACGCACAGACGCATGTAAGTGCATTAAATACTTTAAAAACATCTTTCTTTCTTGTTGTTAATTTGTTTTCTCTCCTTTTGTTTTTATTCTGGGGGTTTTCTGTCCTTTTACTATTCTTTCTCAGTTCTTCTCATTCCCTCTCTCATTCTGTTCTTTACCAATTTTTCTCCTAGTTTTGGTCTCTAACTCTTTCTGTATTTCTCTCTTTCACTTTTCTGTCGTTCTCCTTCAGTCTTTTCCATCTATCTCTCTTTATAATTATCCATCTGTCTGTCTATCTATCTATATATCTATCTGTCTGTCTATCTATCTATCTCTGTCTCTCTCTCTCTATCTATATATCTGTCTCTCTCTCACCCTTTTTTCTCATATGTAAAGAAACGCAAGATCGCACAAGCAAACACACACTCGCATTTTACACACATACACACGTATACAGACTATATACTCTAAATATATATTAAAATTCATATACTACTACTACTACTACTACTACTACTACTACTACTACTACTACTACTACTACTACTATTACTACTGCTACTACTACCACTGCTACTACTACTTCTGCTACTACTACTGCTACTACTACTACTACTACTACTAATAATAATAACTTTTATTATTTTTCAGGGGATCCATTAAAAAAAAAACCTGAAGAAAAACGGCTTTATTAAAAGAACAAAAATGAACTTCTCCGCGAATTTCTCATTCCCAGCCAACCAAACGTACAACGATGACGAATGGCCGTACTTTGATTTATACGGCCGCGAATACTGGGCGACAGTTTTAACCATCGCCGTTATCGGAATCGTGGGCAACGTCCTGCAGTTTGTGCTGATGACGGACTCGAAACTGAGCTACCTGTCGTATTCGGTGTATTTGAAATTTCTCTCGGTGTCCGACAGTCTGCTGCTGAGCGGAGTTCTACTGGAAGAGGCTGAGACATTTTACGAGGTCGATTCAGTCATCGACATCAACAACGCCCTGTGCAAAACGCTCAACAGTTTGAGGTTCTCGACGAAGCTGTTGTCGCCGTGGTTGGTGGTGGGCCTCACCCTCGACCGCTACGTCTGCGTGTGTTTCCCCATGACGCGGGAAAGGTTCTGCACCCGGATGAAAGCCACGGCCGTCTGCACATGCGCGGTTGTCGTGGCGTTGGCGTTGGTGGTCCCAGTTCTGACGGTGATGGAGATTCGGGACGGTTTCTGCACGGCGCCGATGTATCTCGAATACTACTTTCTCTTCGTTCGTCTCGTCGTGTCGTCAACGATGCCGTGTTTTTCATCCTCGTCCTCAACGTCTTAATCATCGTTCGCATTCAGAAAAGCCGGACGTTCCGCCAAATCGTTCGCGAGACCCGAACTGACCAATGAGAAGCGAGACAACTCCTCGCGACCTCTGGTGCTTCTTTCCGTCCTCGCTTTCGTCACGATAACTCCCGTGGCTCTGGCTGAATGCGTGGACTCGGTGTTAAAGTTAACTGACGTTGACAGAAGAGCTTTGAATCTCACGAGAAAGTTGTGGCCTGCGCTGAACGTGATATACTTGCTAAACTTTGGCCAGAACTTCTACATCTTGATCGGCAACGGTTCGAACTACAGAGACATAATCAAAACGAAGTTTTCCTGCTTCAAGAATGTCTCGAATCGAAGAAGGCAGAAGACGCCTGCGTATTCCACCGAAAGCAGGATCGCTACTCCAAGAGTGTCATCCTCGGATGCTTCAACCAGCGTGTGGAACATTGACAGCGCTTCGACCAGTGTGAAAGACTCTGTCGCAGTTTCCAGTGGCTTGTAAGACTTTGAGGAGAAGAAGAAGAAAAAGAAAAAAAAAAAAGATAAATTACGTAAGAATAAATCTGAGAATCATTAAAGAAAGAAAAGCGAGTTGAATCAATTTTGAAGTGAAAGAGAAGAAAATAAACGAAAAGGAATAAAGAACATAATATGAAAGAAAGAAATGAGATACTGAAAAATATAATAATAATAATAATAATAATAATAATAATAATAATAATAATAATTTAACAAGAATAATTTAACAACAACAATAATAAGAAGAAACAGAAAAATAGAAGAATTCATAAAAATAAATCAATATATAAGTAATGTAAATAAATAAATAATAACAGCAACAACAACAGCAGTAACAACAACAACGACGACCATGTTAGCAGACTGAGCATATATGACTTTTGTAATGATGGTTTATCTTCGTCAGTCTTTGTGGATTTTTTCATTTGGCGAATTACGTTCAACGAGAAGCCTATTTAATATACACAGCAGTATAATGATGATGATGATCATGTCGATGATGTAGACGGAGAGGACGATAACGACGTTGAAGAAACCCGTCTGACTTACGTAGCAAATCGTCAACCGTAACTCGAAGGACATTTATTTAAATATTCAATCAAAAATCCTGTTGCCGATGCCGATTATCGATTCTAATAAATGTTGTTTTCTAATCATATTTTTGAAATGTCGTTGCATTAAAATACTTATTATTACATTATTATTGTTATTATTATTATTATTATTATTATTATTATTATTATTATTTTTTTTTTTTTTTTTTTTTTTTTTTTTTTTTTTCGAGTAGTAATATAAGAAATGCTTATTATAATTGTTCACTGATAAATATTTTCTGTTACTGACATATTTGTTTCATCTTTTGGTGTATTCTGCGTGTTAAGCTATCATCAGTCAAACAGCAGAACAGCAGCTGTGAATCTTAAGCCGTTTAACAACTTGTTGACATACTCCTATTTTTAATTAAAAAAAAGTATTACATTTAATTCAATGATTTATTGATTTATCTCAAATCTTCATTCTATTTCTACCCTTCTGTTACTTTCTTGATTGTCGATATCGTTATCGACGTCATCAGCCGCATCAGTATGATCATTTTCTTCTTTTCTCAATCTCATTATCATGCTTATCATCATTTTCAACATTTTCATCTTCTTTTTCTTGTACTTTCTTTTCTAGTTATGTCTTTTGCATGTCTGTTGTGATTGTCTTAAAGTATAATATATATATATATAGACACATACATACATACACACATGTATATATATAGACACAGAAAGAGGGACAGAAACAAAGAGAAGTGAAGAGAAAAAGGGAGATAGTTTATCATAGCATCAAACACGAACTTTATAAAAGAAACCTACGTTATCACTCGTTACAAATGTCATAAATTTATATATATTTCACACACACACACACACACAGACAGACAGACACAAACATGTGTACACATATATTCGAATATATATATCAAATGGGACATTAAAGTGTATCCAACCCTTAAAATAATCAGAATTTAAAGAACAAATAAAAGAATATATATATATATATATATATATATATATGTATGTATGTATGTATGTATGTATGTATGTATGTATATATATACTCACACACATACATACACACACCCACACACATACACACACGTATATATATCGACACAGAAAGAGGGACAGAGACAGAAATATATTCTCTTTCCTTTGTTCTTTACATTCTGATTATTGTAAGGGTTGAAAACATTTTAATTAAGCAACGCATTCGGCGCACTATCAGTGTACATGTATATCGTGATATATAAACTGTGGTTAAGGAAATGAAATGATGAAAGACAACGGACCAGAGATAAAAAACAAAAAAAACTAAATCACTTTAATCTACAAGTGCATTGATGTCAAACGTTAGATAGTTAAAGATAAAATAAACTCAAAACCAGATAGTTGACATGTTTTCTTCTTTATCGTTTTTCTTTTTATTCTTTACTTTTTTTTACTGTGCAAAGTAGAAGATATATAATATTGCATCTGTGCACAAAAACATACACAAAAATAATATATAATAAAAAATAAAAAAGATCAAAATAAAATTAAAAAATAAGAAAGAAACAGAGATTATTTCGTCACTTTGAGAAACCCGTCATAGTCTAGAATGGGATATTACCACACAGAAATTCTAAAGAAGATTTGAATTTGTCCTCTAGGAAGTTTTTGCTACATATTACATCGTACTTGAGATATTTATGATTAATTATGTAAAAAGCGTTCACGTCGTGTAAACAATGATGGAACAAGAAAATTCCAGGTAATCTTTAAACTGAAGAAATAAATATATAAAAATAAAGTGAAATAAACATTAACGATCAAGATATAGAAATTATGGCCATACAATAAATAAATAAATAAATAAATAAATAAATAAATAAATAAATAATATAATATAATAAAATGAAAAACATTTACCATCGCAATTACACAAGAACATTCCCCGTACTACCGGAATTATATAATAACGTTTGTTAGATATATTAATTGTATAAAAATATTCATTCAGTAATCCGAATTATATAACAACAACAAACACAAACAATAATAATAACAACCCCCCTAAAAAAAAAAAAAACACAAAAACAAACAAAAAAACAACAACAACCCAAAACAAACAAAAATATTAATAATAAAAATAAACACAAAATAAATAATGTAAAAAAAAACAAAAACAAGAAAAAACATAACATTATTCAGTTACGTAAGATCCTTCGTAATCGTCAAATGTTGTGAAGCCGTCATAATAACTACACAATCCTCCGGTTGCTATGACGACCATAACGAACAAGAAAGACAGTGTCAGATTTCGTCTATCTTAGTAAATAGTTTGTATATTTCTTCTTCAGACATCTGTCAACGGAAGAACGAGCCAGCAGGCAACGCAAATAGTCTATAAAGTGAAATCCAAAACCAGTCTGACAGACATTAATGACTCTTTAACACGGGAGGAATTAATAGTGTGTTTTCACCCGGGTTTTTGATTAATACGTTTTATGAGCTGAGTGTTTCGTTTTTTTGTTTAACAGCAGCATTGATTTTATTCCGTTGTCGTCGGCGACAGATTGGCAAGATTAATTTGTTTCTACCTGTTTATGGAAGGTCATGTAACGTTTGTACTTTTGGTATATTGTTGAATGATAAAGAAACCCAGGAAGTTTATGAACAGACACAATACGTATTTTTTTTAAAATTTTTTTTCGTTTTTTATTTTTTTGTTATTGTTTTTTCTTTATCTGGATCAGGTTGTTGTTGTAGTTGTTGTTGTTCTTCTTCTTGTTTTCGTTATAGTTCTTATTACTATTATTATTACTATAAAACTTAATTATATATAAAACTGTATATGTATGTATTTACAGGCGTATGTCATTAATAGACTGTTTGCAATACTACCTAATGCTGTCTTTGCGTGACGCTTATTTTTCTTGTTACTCGGTTTCAACTTTTTGCCCACGCACTGCTGCTTGAAAGAGGCAGACAACATAATACTGAATAATCAAACCGAAATGAATCTTGTTAAAGATGAATACCGTTTTATTTTAAAACGTCTTTCGTATATGTATTTACGACAGGTATATATTTAAAAATATATATATTACTGTTACAAACCATCTGTTTTTAAACTTGTAGCAATTGTTGTCAGCTGAAAATAGAAAAGAAGTGTATAATACTGAATAAATAATTAAATATCTTAAACATTCGCGCTGATATATATACAGTTGTCCATCCTTCATTTAATATACAAATTGTCTTCTGTTGAATTTTTTTTTTTTTTTTTTTATATATTTTTAATTTTTTTAAAGTGAATTGTTAGCCAACGAACCAAAAGGTTTAGAGGTAATAAACAATACAATACAATGTGGATGGAAGCGTTTTTCTGCGTTTTGTTTATGTCTGTGACTACGTATGAGTGTCTTTGTATACAGAAGCGGAAGTAATAGGACACTCGTGCTCAACGATATTACAGCATAAAGAACAGTTACTGTAAAATATTAGACACTTATACACACACACACACACATATATATCTATCTATCTATATATGTATATATATATATATATATATATATATATACACATACACACGGAGAGAGACACAGAGACAGAGGTAGAGAGAGAGAGAGAGAGAGAGAGAGAGAGAGAGAGAGAGAGAGAGAGAGAGAGAGAGAGAGAGAGAGAGAGAGAGAGAGAGAGAGAGAGAGAGAGAGAGAGAGAGAGAGAGAGAGAGAGAGAGAGAGAGAGAGAGAGAGAGAGAGAGAGAGAGAGAGAGAGAGAGAGAGGTAGAGTGAGAGAGAGAGAGGTAGAGTGAGAGAGAGAGAGAGAGAGAGAGAGAGAGAGAGAGAGAGAGAAAGAGAGAGAGAGAGAGAGAGAGAGAGAGAGAGAGAGAGAGAGAGAGAGAGAGAGAGAGAGAGAGAGAGAGAGAGAGAGAGAGAGAGAGAGAGAGAGAGAGAGAGAGAGAGAGAGAGAGAGAGAGAGAGAGAACAACAACTGGGCTAGATCCGACATTTTATTTCTATGGAGAAATCTTAATGGACTAAAACTAATACTACTGAAAATGATGATAATACTGACAACTGTTAACCTGCTTAGGAAAACTACACTAGACTAGAAAGGTACACTTGTTATTAAAAGAGATAATTAATATTGGACAAATATATTACAGTCTACAAAGTCTACTTATAATCTACGTTGGAAAATCTACAGTTGGTTGGCGCTGGGTGCCAGTGGTTTAGGGAAAATACCGCTGAATAATAATAACCTGCATAGGAAAATTAGATGAATCTGGTATTGAACATATATAATATATATAGGCAAATTACAGTATCTGATAATGAACATATATAACCTTATTGGGAAATTATACAGATAACTTAATCTACAGTTGTAGGATAGAGTAGTCTACCGTGCATTTATAATCTACATAGAGAAATTAGATTAGACTACCGAACATTTGTAATCTTCAGAAATAAAAGACTACTCTAGTGAACACTTATAATCTACATTGGGTAAATCAGAGTATTTTAATATTTAATAGTTTTAATCTACTGAAGGAAATCTATATAATTAGGATATATATCGAATGTCGTTAAATAATAACGATAGATAATATTCAACATTTGCGATGCAATGAAATAAATGACACTAGATCAATCTACAGGGGGAACAATAACTGAATATTTTGTAATCTGTATTACACTACGTACTGGCGCAGTAAGACAAAGTCCATGCATGACCTCAGAAAAGTCAGATTCCTCAGCGAACCTAAGCGATCACAACACTTGTTTGCCTTTATTTATAAAATTAAGCAAATGAACATAAATAAAAGTAAAAATAGATAACAATATCACAGACACACACACACACACACACAGACACACATATATATGTGTGTGTGTGTGTATGTGTTATATTGTTATCTACACACACATACACATACACAATCATTTTGATGACTGAAGGATATTGACTACCTATAGTTTACCAAACGATATTTTAAAATGAATACATCATCTGTTAATTTTAGAAACATATTATTTTAATCTATTTGTTAACAAAAAAAAAAATGGCAGTCTGTTTTGAATACGGTATTGGTTAAGAATTATTTCAAAAACACTGACGCATGTACTATTTATAGAAAACGTACTATATGTTAATATTTGTTTTTCTCAATTCAGCTATGAAACGCCTACTGAAAATTGATACTCTGTATATTGACAGAATAACGTTTATAAATTCTACTGAAAAAAATAGTTTTTCTTAAATATCAGAACTTATAAGTTACGAAAGATAATATGTCAGTCTTCCGTTTAGGCAACTTTAAATCGAAGTTGTTCAATATCTGAGGATAAATCATAGTTTCCCATGATAGCACGCGGTTCTTTGTCTTTCGTCATTTTTGCATGCATTTATTTTTAATTTTTTATGTATGTGTCTATGCATGTGAATGTGTGTGTGTATATATATATATATACAGGTAGATATGAATATGTATATGTGTGTGTGTGTGTGTGTTTGTATGTATGTTTGTAAAAACCTGAAGAGAAGAAAAAAAGAAAAAAAAAAAAAAGAAAATATATTAATAGTAAAAGAAAAGAAAAAGAAAAAAAAAAAAAAAAAAAAAAAAAATAAAAAAAAAAAATACAGAAGAAAAAGGAAAAAAAGAAAAAAGAAAAAAAAAAAAAAAAAACAAACAAACAACAACAAAAGAAGAAAAGCTCACTCAAGCAGCTACAGACTCCACTGCCGTGAGTTAATAAGATTTAATTACAGCCACTAAGAAATTTTTTCTGCTTTTTTTTTCTTTTTTTTTTTCTACATCTGCACTTGCGGAACGTAAATAAACATAAACTTGAACGTTACCAGTTCACGAATCAACTTGTTAACGTGATGAAAGAAAACGTCACTCTAAAAAAATAATCTTTACTTTTTACTCGAACACAATCTTGATTAGAATCAGAACGAAATTAATTAAAAAACGATTTTTTTCTCTTTTCATACACGTTTTATTATTATTATTTTTTTGAATTTTTAATAAAATACCAGTGAGGAAAGGTAAAATTAAAAACGAATAAAGGTATGATTGGATATTCTACTGGCTCAGAATTCGTATAAAAGGGGAATTTTTAATTCCGTCTTCCAAGTGTGGCTATGTAGGAGTTTAAACGGTAGGTAGCTGTTGCTGAAGTTTTTATCAGATAAGAGAATTATTACAGGAGAAATATACGATATTTATTTATTAGTTTAATTGTTTATTTGTTTGTTCTTTTAATTACTTTTACTAATTAGTATTTATTTTTATTTTTTATTAGTCATTCATTGAGTCACGAATTCATTAATTTATTTATTTAATATATTTTTGTTTATTTACGTTTTTTGCTTATTGGTTTCTTGCCGTGTTAGATGACATAAAAGTATATTTTTATCCTTCCAAAGTAGATTCAGTAGAAAGGTTCTATACGTACAAGAATAATAATAATAATAATAATAATAATAATAATAATAATAATAATAATAATAATAATAATAATTCTTTTATTATTGTTACTACTTCTACTTTATTATTATTATTTTTATTATCATTATTATTATTATTACTATTACTACTACTACTACTACTACTACTACTACTACTACTACTACTACTACTACTACTACTATTATTGGTACTACCTTCTCCATGTCTCACCTTTTTGTTTTGGCTTATCTCTCTATATCTTTTCACATGCGAATTTAAAAGTAGTTGTAGTAATTTAAAAGAGTATTTGGAACAATAGTAATAGCAGTAGAAGTAGTAGTCGTAGAACATTAAAATAAGGGAAATAATTTACTAGTGATAATAATGACGATATGACTATTTCTTCACGAAATATATGTATTAAATGAGAGAGAGAGAGAGAGAGAGAGAGAGAGAGAGAGAGAGAGAGAGAGAGAGAGAGAGAGAGAGAGAGAGAGAGAGAGAGAGAGAGAGAGAGAGAGAGAGAGAGAGAGAGAGAGAGAGTACAAAAATGCCAAGTGAGACAAACATATTGATTAAAAGAATGTCGTGTGAGGATAAATAGATCGAACAATATATATAGAGACAGACAGACAGAAAAAAGAACAAGAAATCCTTTGTGATTCTGAATGAATAATATTGTAAGTTAAAATAGGTTTGATTCATGTAACTTTCTCTCTCTCTACTTATATATAATAAAAAATAATAATAAATATATTTAATATATATTTCATTACTAAAGTTTCGTTTTCTTTCTTTTAGGTTTAAAATTATTCCAACATGAACACGACATCAACGATAATACCGTCGTTGTTCGAAGCGAATCAGACTGAATTCTACTACATCAGCACTACGGACAGCTTCGACTACGGCAACGGGTCAACAACAAAGAGTTCGCCGTTGTCGTTTGTCAGTCTGCGAGGCTTGGGATTCTGGTGTACCGTGGTGGCCATTTGTGTGCTGGGTCTCATTGGGAACACGCTCCAGTTTATTCTCATGAACGATTCGAAGTTGTCTCCCTTCTCTTACTCCGTCTACATGAAATTTCTGAGTTTCTCCGACACGTTCGTGCTGGCTATGAATCTCCTGAGAGAAACTGAAATCCAGTTTCAGCTCAAGCAGATCGTGCACTCCCACATCGCCTGGTGCAAAACCCTGATCTGTTCCATAATATACCCGACCATTCTCTCTCCCTGGCTGATAGTCGGCCTCACCCTTGACAGATACGTCTGCGTCCGTTTCCCGCTGTCACGTGACCGGCTCTGCACGCGCACGAAAGCTCTGGTGGTCTGTTGGTCTATGGTTCTCTTCACGGCGGTTCTCATGGTCCTGTTAAAAATAAAAGACAATCAATGCGACTTGGACGTCAATGTAGGCTTTTACTTCCTGTCTCTTAAAATGGCTCTGTCGTCCACGATGCCGTGCGTCTGCATCTTCATCCTCAACGTTCTCATCATCGTACGAATCAAGCAAAGCAATGCGTTTAGGAGCACGTTCATGAGCGCGAACGCGGACAAGAAATAGGACAGCGCTACTCGCCCGCTCGTTCTGGTCTCGGTCCTCGCTTTGGTCACCATTCTCCCCGCGGCAGTCACCGATTCCGTTTACAAAGCTCTTTATCTCTCGAAGATTGACAAAATAGCTATCGCCCTCACTAACGATCTCTGGCCCTTGTTTAACACGATCTATCTGTTGAATTTCGCTCAGAATTTTTACATACTGATCGGCAGCGCCAAGAATTACAGGCAGGTCATGCTATCGAAAGTGAGACCTTTGAAAAAGTCGACGGATCCAAATGGACGGATGACGAATAGTCCTGCTGTGAATTCGGTTCCCGACGGTATCAACATGTCCACCGTGTCCAGTTTCACAGCCACTTGAGTGATTTTACGTGATGCCATATTTTGGGAATTACAGGAATTTTCGTGATTTTTTTTTTGTGTGTGTCTTACAGGAATTTTGTGTGATGTTATATTTTGTGACTTATATTTTATATTTTATATTTTTATTTTTCCAACAATTGTAAGAGATCTTAATTTAGTGACTCGATGGAATTTAACGTGATATTATATTTTGTGACTTGCATGCATTTTATGTGATGTTATATTTAGTAACTTATAGCTTTTACGTTACGCTAATCTTGTGACTTATAGGAATGTTACGTGCTGTTCTGTTTTGTAGCTTACAGGAATTTCACAGGATGATGTGATTTGTGACTTACAGCATTTTATGTTATGCTAATTTGTGACTAACATTACATGATTTTGTATTTTGTGACTTACAGTTTTACATTATTTTTAATTATCAACTAGATGTTATAAAATCTACCTTTAAGTTGTTATTTTTATATTGTATTATATTGTATTGTATTGTATTGTATTGTATTGTACTGTATTATATTATATTATATTACTTTATATTATATTATATTGAAAACTCTTTAAATTTAGTACTGTATTAACATTTTGCCACATAATTACAGAAGTTTATTAAGTATTATTGCCTTTACTATATAATATCAATATTGTATTATTGTTATTTCAACAGATAAATATATTATTACAAGGTGTTTAAGACTTATTCGATGTATTATTTGTACATCAATTAAATCAATGAACTGAGAAAAAATATAGTTGTATTTTAATTAGGTTTTAAAGTATTTCATAATTATTGATTTTCTGTTCTTGCAAAACATTATATACTATCGCTATAATATTCTTACAAAGTATTTAAAAAAATAATGTTTGTGTTACATCAGTTTCACTAAGTGAACGAACAAATAGAATTATATTTCGTTTGTAACGTACTGTATAATTGTGTAAGTATTGTTTTATTGTTACAGCAAACTATTTTATTAAGTCAGAATATTATTATCATAAGTTTTTAACATAGCAAAAAAAAATAATTAAAAATTAAAAGTTAAAGATAAATAAATCAACAACAAAAAAAATTAAAAATTGGGAACACAACAACAAAACATTTAAAAAAACAAATAGTGCTTCAAATCGGTTTTTACTAAATATGAAAAAACACATCTATGTTAGCAGTACTGTATTATTAAGAGTAACGTATTTTACAAGTATTGTATTATTGCAAAAATGTTATTTTAATATTATATTTTATAAAAATTGTATTCTATTTTATTGTAACATTTTCTGTGAACTCAGTATTCTGTTATTGTTATTTTAACATATTTCATAAATATTACATTATTGTTACTGTAACGAATTGTGCATTGTTACTGTACCGTACTGTAAGAAAATTATACTGTGTTATTGTAATTGTAATGTATTGTATAAATATATTATTATTATTATTATTGTAACGCATTTTATAATTAATATTAAATTATCGTTATTGTAACTTTCTTTAGTTGGTTTTTGTGTGTTTTTTTGTGGGTTTTTTGCTACATATTGTATAAAAATCAGTGTAATATTATTATTACTATCTGGAACATTCTTAATATTATATAAATATTGTTATTAGAACGAACAGTAAGAAATCAATGAATTTTACAAAATAGAAATCTATGATTATTATTAATCATGCACTGTATAAATATTGTTTTATGATTATTGTAATTTATTCTTCAAAAAATTGTTTGTTACGTTTTGCAAAAACTAATAATGATATCGTTGTCGTTACAGCATATTTAAATATAACATTGTGACGTATCTCTTTATCTATCTACATCATCTCTCTCAGATCTATTTATCTATCTGTCTGTCTGTCTGTCTATCTATGTATCTCTGTCTATCTGTCTATAATCTATTTGTCGTCGATATCTGATTATTTGTCTGTCTGTCTATCTCTCCCTATGTCGCTCAATTTATACCCTCTCTCTCTCTCTCTCTCTCTCTCTCTCTCTCTCTCTCTCTCTCTCTCTCTCTCTCTCTCTCTCTCTCTCTCTCTCTCTCTCTCTCATACATATATTTGTTGTTATTATTATTATTATTATTTAATAACAAATTTGTGATACATTTGAATATTTTTGATTATGTTGTTGTAATTATATGACATCAATAAAAATATGTCCTTGATTTCTGATTTTTTTTTTTTTTTTTTTTTTTTTTTTTTAAATATTTGTTTATAAAAAGTATTTTATGAGTATTATATTTCTTAGTATTTCAAGAAAATAAATAAATAAATGAAAAATTTAGTTTTCCAAAAATGAGCACTGACCTTTTAAAACTCATATCTGAAAAGATAATGAAGACATTTTAAAAATTCCCATCTTAAAAGACATTACATTGTCCACTATCAGCCGATATTTCAAGAAAATAGCAGTTTCGTAACTTCCCCGCGTCGTGTCATTCAGAGCGCTGTGGAGACGACATCTGTCAATCAAGTGTCGTCTGGAAGTACCGTCTAGGAATGACGTCAGACTGTGATGTAAATTGACAAAAGGCGAGCGTGTATATATATATATATATATATATATATATATATATATATATATATATATATATATATATATATATATAAAATAATAAAATAAAATAAAAATATTTAAACCATTTAAACCATGGATCTCATCATCACCCATCGAAGATAGTATTCTGGAAATCGGGTAAGAACTTAATTTAACTGCGACTAATTTGACGGAGAAAGGTGGACGTGAATAATGAACGAGTGATTAAAAAATATAATACTAACAATAAAAATAAAATAAAATAAAAATAAAATAAATAGATAAATAAATAAATAAATAAACAAATAATAACAATAAATAAATGAAAATAAATATACACACAACTGGATAAAGAAAGAAAGAAAGAAAGAAGGATAAAAAGGAAGAATTGAGGAAACAACTGAAAATAGAGACAAATTAATAAATAAATGAATCAATGAATGAATGAATAAATACATCAATAAACAAACAAACAAACAAGCAAACAAATAAAGAGAGAGACACACAGAGAAACAAACAGATAAAATAAAATTTTAAAAATGAAAGCACAATATACACTGAGAGAAAACTGACAAATGGTGCACGTAAAATAACATTTAAAGACTTCTGAGTCTAGTATCAGGAATTCACTGAATGAGAGGGTACAACAAGGTCGAAATGACAAGTTAACTCAAGAGTAAATACATATTAAACCCAAGGAAAGCTGAAAAAATTCAGATTACATTTCTACTTGGAGAAATCGGAGGAATAATGGAGATCCCACTGATTATGTGGTCAAGTAGATTAATAATAAGACGATTTTTTTCTTAAAAATATTTTCTTTGCGTTTTTATATTTTATATACTGATTTTTGGTTTATGCAAAAAGAAAAAAACCTGAAACTTGTGTCCAAAAATCGACAACGTCAACGTATTTAATCATATAAACAATTTTTACTTTTTATAGAAAGTTTCATGATGTGTTTCAGACTCAAGGTGGATTAGTTCAGTGTGTTTTCTTCTTCTTCTTCTTCTTCTTCTTATTATTATTAAACTCAAAACAAAAAGTGACAGATTTAGAAAAAGCCTACAACAACAAACAACAAAAACAAACAAGAAGAAGAAGAAAATAAAACAAACATATATAGAAATAATTAATATGAAAATGATGATGGTGATGATGATGATGATGTCGATAAGGATGATTACGGTGATTTGTATTGCGCACTGATTGCTTCTAACAATCAAACATCCAACACAGCTGGGAGCGTACGTAAGGAAACATAACTCTTGTCTGTCAGCTTATACTGGGTAAGCAATTCCTCAAAAGACTAAGTAGATGATTTCTTTCCATAATATTACCATCTCTGTCATTACTACTTCTGGTACTGATTAAAAAACAAGAATAACGACAACATCAAACACAACAACAATAATAAGTGTTGATGTTTATGAAATAATGATGATGATGATGGTAATGCAGAAGTAACTGAGAATACAGAAACATTTCAGTGATTTCTGTTACGAGGTTTAATGATATATATTATAAATGTATTTTACAGACACACACACAAAAAAAAAAAAAAAAAAAAAAAAAAAAAAAAAAAACTGTGAGGAAAATAAAAGGAATTAAATTTTATAGTTTTTTACCGAGTCATTAAATAAATAAAGATTCATTTAGAAATCTGGAAGTAATATACGACCGGTTGATTAGTTTCACTGAGCTGCAGTCTCCGTGCTTAAAAATGAAATAAAAAAAAAACAAAGAAAAAGGTCAATGAGAGAGAGAGAGAGAGAGAGAGAGAGAGAGAGAGAGAGAGAGAGAGAGAGAGAGAGAGAGAGAGAGCAGATAAATATATAATAGTTTCGAATTATCGAATTGTTATTATTATAATTATTATTATTATTGTTGTTGTTTTTTCTTGTTATTATTATTATTATTATTACAACAACAACAATGCCTACTACTACTACCACCGTACCAATCACTACAGCTACAACAAGAACGATAAAAATTAAGTTAAAAAAATATAAAATAAAAAAATTAAAATTATGTTGTAAAAATATAAGCAATGTTTTAACAATAGCTAACGAGAAGAAAGAAAAAGTAATAACGCTGGCATTATTTATTTATTAACCAATTCACGAACCGGCTTATTGAGATGGTGAAAAGAAAACGTCATTTTTTGAATATAATTCTTTCCAGCACTAAAATTCCACTCTGACTGTTTGATGTATGCTGAATCAGTACATTAATGTACAGTACTGGGAAGATGGCCGATTTGTTAAATTATCCAGCAGGCAGTGACAAGTTTGTATTGTCTGAAGAATTAAAACAAACGATTGATAGCCTGAAATCCTGCAGATGTCATTCAGCACGTGCATAATTAATTAATATATAAGTGAGATCGATTTCAAACTGCTGTGATTGGTCGATGGTTAGGCGGAGTAACTCTCTGTAAAAGATAGGAATATTTAGTTTTGTTTTGTTTTATTTTAATTAGTTTATTTACTTTTGTTTAGTTTAATTTTATTATTATTATTGTTATTATTATTATTATTATTATTATTTATTATTTTTATTTTTTTTATTGATTTAATATTGTTTTACTTTATTTTGTTTGCTTGTTTGTTTGTTTGCTTATTTATTTATTTGGTTGCTGTTGTTCTTATTATTATTTAAAACCATAGTTGGAAAACAAACAAACAAAAATTTTAATTGAAAATAGATAATACTTTGGTTTTGCTGTACTGGCAGCAGCTAACGTTAATCAGAAACAAATGAGGAATATAGATTCGTTCTGTCAAATACTTTTAACAACATCCAACCATCCATCCATCCTTTCATTTCCGTGTCTGTCAATCTATCAAAATATTATAATAGTATAATTTTATCTAAATCATTTACGCATGATATTATTCGTGGAAATATATCTCTATGGAACAGTTTGTAATCAGAGAATGCGCCAAAGAGTTCGAAGTTCTTGTTAGTTTAGAATAAGATATGAATATTTTTTTTAACATTCTTGAAATTAGTTTTGCTTTTAGGTTGTTAAAAAAGAACAACGTACCGTACATTACAAATACTCTTTTCATTTTATTGTATTTACATTTTATGTTTATATATGATAATGAAAATTCCATAATTTTGCTGAAACGGATTTATAAGTTATTTATCCGTGTAAGTTACTGTTATTGTTTTTGTTGTTGTTGTTGTTGTTTTCCTTTGTGCTCTTGCCAATATCGGCATCATCATCATGATCATTATTTTTATTATTACAATTATTATTATTATTATAATCATCATCATAATCATCATCGTGTTTATCCTTGTTGTTATCATTATTCTCTCTATTTTTTTTTCTCCCATTCTTTTATTTCTCTCCTTACCACCGACCATCAGTACTTATTACATAGATATAATTATTGTTTCACTTTTCAGATAACTGACAATAAAACAAAACAAACAAAAAAAATCCGACGACAGTGACGTATTCCTTGAAGAAAACGAGACAGCCATATTGAATAGAAGTATTAGCATCTACAATTAATCTGGGTGGCAACTTCGAAGCAGTCTCTGGAGCTTAGCCAAATTTCAGTCTGCTAGGTTACGCATCATGGAGTATCGTTATTTTCAAAACAGTCATAGGAACTGCGGGGAAAGTGACGCCGTTTCTTTGTTGCTATTAAAATGGTGTCGTAATAACTTTGTTTAATACGTAGATCTGTATGTATATTACAACAACAGCATTACCAGTACTGTTTTCACAAAGACCACACCTATTACTACTTCCAGTGCTAATACTTGCACTACGACTAGTATCACTACTATTACTATTGCACTGCTACTATCATAAGCATTATAACAAAAGCTGCTGCTACAATTCCTACTAACCGTACTAATATTACCACTACTACTACTACTAGTAAATATACTACTAATATTACTACAACTGTTACTACACCTACTAACCGTTCTAACATTACCACTACTACTACTAATATTAATACAACTATTACATCTACTAACAGTACTAATATTACCACTACTACTACTACTAGTATTAATATACCACTAATATTATTACAACTACTACTACACCTACTAATCGTACTAACTTTACCATTACTACTACTGTTATTGTTAATGTAGATATTCTTATGAAAAAATTACCTTCTTGCATCCAACTACAAAAGTAAAGAAAACCTAATCTGCGATGCGTTCTGAAGTAAGATGCTAAACATTTTATGACGTAATAATGATGACCTTTGACATCAGTTAATATGTTGTCAGTAAAAAAAGCAACATGAATCTAATTTTATTCTCTCATGAAATATTATCTACTCCATATTGACACACGAATAAACAAATAAACAGAAAAATAGTGTATGAATAAACGAACGAACGAATGAATGAATGAATGAAGTAATTAATACATAAATAGTAAAAACATGTGTTGGGCTGTTGCAGTTTTATTCACAAACGCCTGTACATTTATTTATTTATTTGTTTATTTATTTATATTTTAATTTTTTCGTCATACTTCATCCTTTCCTTGTGCTTAAATGATGGACTTTGTATTTAAATACAGGGGAAACAGACGGGTTTACTCTCTCTCCCTGTCTCTCTCTCTCTCTCTCTCTCTCTCTCTCTCTCTCTCTCTCTCTCTCTCTCTCTCTCTCTCTCTCTCTCTCTCTCTCTCTCTCTCTCTCTCTCTCTCTCTCTATCTATCTTCTTTCTTTCTCTCTAGTTAGTAAACTGACGCAAGTTGATAAAAAACAAAAATCCAAATGACAGATTAACCTGTTTAATATTCACAATTCACTAGATAACTAAATAACATGAAATACACGCGTACAAACACATTAAAGTTTGAATTTTAAACACTTATGTTCAGAGACAACATGTTATAATAAAAACGTACAGATTTACCTTTCCTACTCCGAGTATGTTATGGTAAAATATTATTTTGAAATGAATTTAAACCATACAACATATAAACAAAACACACATAGATACATCTTTTTAATCTATAATTCTGTCTACTAGCGTATGTACCTTCCTACCTGTCTGTCTGTCTGTCTGTCTGTCTGCCTGTCTATAGGTGGTTGTCTCTCTCACAGTCTATCTATATATCTCTCTATCTACCTAATATAACTAATGTATCTGTTTGTCTGTTTATCTATCTATCTATTATATCTATACCTAATGTATCAATCTAACTAATGTATGTATCTGTCTGTCTGTCTGTCTGTCTGTCTGTCTATCTATCTATCTATCTAATGTATCCATCTAATGTATGTATCTGTCTATCTATCTATCTATCTATCTATCTATCTATCTATCCGTCTATCTATCTATCTATCTATCTATATCTATCTATCTATCTATCTATCTATCTATCTATCTATCTATCTATCTATCTATCTATCTATCTATCTATCTATCTATCTATCTGATGTATCCATCTAATGTATGTATCCGTCTATCTATCTATCTATCTATCTATCTATCTATCTAGCTAATCTATCTGTCTATCTATCTAATCTATCTATCTATGTATCTGTATGTCTGTCTGTCTATCTGTCTGTCTGTCTACCTACCTATCTCTTTCTACTGTGTTAGGTCAGTCACTGCAGTGACACTAGAAACAGACGGCAGATGGCAACTGGCAGAACTTGAATTTTCAGACGACATTTTCTTAGTTTGTGTCCTTCTATCCACTGGCGTCTTCAAACATCTAAATTTCTTTAACATGATTTCTCTGTAGTTCCTGGCACTTCCCATCAGAATGTAAAAATTCTGAGCAAAGTTTAACAAATAGATCATATTGAAGAGCGGCCAAAGACTGCCAGATAAGGCAAAAGCGAATATGTCGGACCGGCTAAGTTTGAGTCCTACGTAAACACAATCTGTGACCGCGGCGGGTAGAATAGTTAGCAGAGCAAGAACGGAAACGAGAACGAGAGGGCGCGTTGCCTTATCTTGCTTCTGATTGGTGGATTCTTTGCCAGATCTCATGAAGGTTTTCCTGAATTCGTTGCTCCGTTGCACGTGCACGATGATCATGACGTTGAGGACGAAGATACAGACGCAGGGAAGCGTGGACGAGAGAACTACCCGATAGGCAATGATCAGAAATCCGGCTTCCTTTGCTGGATAGCATACACCGTCGTTTATTTCAAGCATGACAAGAATAGGGATGTTCAGAACGAAAATAACGAGAACCACAGACGAGCAGACGACCAACGCTTTCCTTCTCGTGCAAAAGCAGTCACGTGACAATGGGAAACTGACACAGATGTATCTGTCCAGCGTCAGTCCTACGATCAGCCAAGGCGAAAGGATCATGGGAAATAGACGCAAAACATTTAGGGTTTTGCACCAGAAATTGCTGACGTCAATACTCCTTGGAATATGAAACTGGAATTCAGATTCTCTGAAAAGTTCGATGACTAGCAACCAGGTATCAGAGAAACTCAGAAATTTCATGTAGACTGAGTAGGAGAAGAGAGATAACTTTGAATCGTTCATGAGAATAAACTGCAGTGCGTTTCCGATGGCTCCCAGTATATCTACAATTACTACGAGACTAAAATAGCCAATTCCACGTAAATTAAAATACAGTAAATTTGTCATTGGTGATACGGTGCTCGCGTTTGACTGGTTAATCAATTCAATTCCGTCTGTACTGCCGATGTACGCTGATGTTGACTCCGTCATGATCGATGTTGTATTAATATTCATCCAAGTAGCGTCTGAAATAATAATAATAATAATAATAATAATAATAATAATAATAATAATGATAATAATAATAATAATAATAATAATAATATAAATCATCATGATGATCATCGTGGAAGTGTCTTAATAATAGTTATAATTAACATAGAAATATAGAAAGAAATATTTCAAGGCGAACGTCATTAAATGGTTAGTTACGATGAATGGCGGTACAATGGAAATGAGAACAAAAGGGCTAGAGAGAGAGAGAGAGAGAGAGAGAGAGAGAGAGAGAGAGAGAGAGAGAGAGAGAGAGAGAGAGAGAGATACCGCAGTGGTGGGACCGGAGGAAAGCATGATTTCTGAATTTTGCGGTTTTTCTAGACTCTGGTTAACTATTTACTTAAAATATGAAGTGAACGAGTCTGTATTTAGCAGGTAGAAATGAAAACACTCCTACTGTGCCTGATCCATTCAAACAAAGACTTTTCCGTCGTTAAGTCCGTCCGCGTCAACACTCTGTCCTCGTCAACACACTGTCCGCGTCAACTCTCTGTCCGCGTCAACACTCTGTCCGCGTCAACTGTCGGCAACTGAAGCAAAGTGTTTCGGTTCTGCTTTAACTTACGCACCTCACTGACAGAGCAGAATCTCCGTCTCTGTTCTTTCCGTGTATTGATTATCAAACCATTCAACGCTAAATGCCACACTGAAACATTCTTTATCGACACGTAAGT
>CM022677.1:18100939-18118439 GCA_012295275.1 Chrysomallon squamiferum
TATCAGAGAAAGGTTGTTACAAAAATTCGTTGAAGGTAAATTATTTATTAGTCAATTTAAAGTACTTGAAATCCTACGTCAGTTGCTTGTACCAAACGTCAGATAATTAACGGAAAAAAGTAAGTGAATATAAATAAATAAATAAATATATAAATACATAAATAAATAAATAAATAAATAATTAAATAAATAGATACATAAATAAATAAATACATAAATAAATAAATAAATAAATAAATAAATAAATAAATAAATAAATAAATTCATAAATAAATTAAATAAATAAATAACATCTATCTGTCTGTTTTCTCTCTCACTCTCTTTCTGTCTGTTTTCTACATAATAATCTTCCATCCATCCATCCATCCATCGGTTTATGTATTTGTTTTAATTATGTCTGTTAATAAGTACAAGTATTACATAATCGATTATCTGTTTTATTACAATTAAACTATTTTTACATCGTTTTTTTTTCCTCAGGAAACCATTAACTCCAGCACTCAGCGGCAAAGGTCAGAACAAATTTGTTGTTCTATAGAAAATATACCAGTACATAAAAGCCATCATTTAGCATCGTAATAGGTTAATTTCGATCTGATATTTAAGTTTATCTTATCTCAGTACATTGCTATATATAATATATATATATATGTATATAATGTTGAATGTGTGTGTTGTATATCAACGGATATATGTATGTGTCTGTATGTGTATATATATATATATATATGTCTGTGTGTGTGTGTATGTGTGTGTGTATATGTGTGTGTGTATATGTATGTGTGTGTATGTGTATATGTGTGTGTGTGTATATATATATATATATATATATATTATAATTTTATTTCTCACTGATGGTTCCCCCCAGACTGCTTGGTTCCAGACACACACACACACACACACACACACACACACACACACACACACACACTCACACACATATACACAATTTATTTAACTATTATTACCAAACATACTGTGTAAAAAATATAGTTACCTATGTCTGTCTGTAGTTTACAGTAATTCAGTGGACAAATCTTCTTCCTTTTGATTCAAATTGTTTTTTTTGTGTTTTTTTTCTAGCATAGCCAGTAAACAAAAATAATAAGAGCGAGCTGCTGAGAAACAAGACTACGACAGTCACACTCTCTGACAAAGCCAGGATGTGTCTGTCACATTCTAGCGCTCTCGTGTGTCCAGCTCTTGTAGCCAAACAGAACAGACATCCCTTAAAATAAGAGCGTCAGTTTAAGGTCTATGAACAGACATATCTTCAGTTAAAATAAGTTAATAGTCTAGAGAACAGCACTATAAGTTCACATAACACAATTTACAGTTAAAATAAGTTAATAGTCTACAGAACAGCACTATAAGTTCACATAACACAATTTACAGTTAAAATAAGTTAATAGTCTAGAGAACAGCACTATAAGTTCACATAACACAATTTACAGTTAAAATAAGTTAATAGTCTAGATAACAGCACTATAAGTTCACATAACACAATTTACAGTTAAAATAAGTTAAGCACTATATAAGTCACATAACACACTTAAGTTCAATAACACAATTTACAGTTAAAATAAAGTCAATAACACAATTTAGAACAAAATAAGTTAATAGTCTAGAGAACAGTTAAGTTCACAAACACAATTTACAGTTAAAATAAATATAACAGTTAATAGTTTACAGTTAAAATAAGTTAATAGTCACAGCACTATAAGTTCACATAACACAATTTACAGTTAAAATAAGTTAATAGTCTAGAGAACAGCACTATAAGTTCACATAACACAATTTACAGTTAAAATAAGTTAATAGTCTAGAGAACAGCACTATAAGTTCACATAACACAATTTAAAATAAGTTAAAATATAAGTTCACATAACACAATTAATAGTCTAGAGAACAGCACTATAAGTTCACATAACACAATTTACAGTTAAAATAAGTTAATAGTCTAGAGAACAGCACTATAAGTTCACATAACATAGTTTACAGTTAAAATAAGTTAATAGTCTAGATAACAGCACTATAAGTTCACATAACACAATTTACAGTTAAAATAATAGTCTACAGAACAGCACTATAAGTTCACATAACACAATTTACAGTTAAAATAAGTTAATAGTCTAGAGAACAGCACTATAAGTTCACATAACACAATTTACAGTTAAAATAAGTTAATAGTCTAGAGAACAGCACTATAAGTTCACATAACACAATTTACAGTTAAAATAAGTTAATAGTCTAGAGAAACAGTCTAATATAACACAATTTACAGTTAAAATAAGTTAATAGTCTAGAGAACAGCACTATAAGTTCACATAACACAATTTACAGTTAAAATAAGTTAATAGTCTAGAGAACAGCACTATAAGTTCACATAACACAATTTACAGTTAAAATAAGTTAATAGTCTAGAGAACAGCACTATAAGTTCACATAACACAATTTACAGTTAAAATAAGTTAATAGTCTAGAGAACAGCACTATAAGTTCACATAACACAATTTACAGTTAAAATAAGTTAATAGTCTAGAGAACAGCACTATAAGTTCACATAACACAATTTACAGTTAAAATAAGTTAATAGTCTAGAAACAGCACTATAAGTTCACATAACACAATTTACAGTTAAAATAAGTTAATAGTCTAGAGAACAGCACTATAAGTTCACATAACACAATTTACAGTTAAAATAAGTTAATAGTCTAGAGAACAGCACTATAAGTTCACATAACACAATTTACAGTTAAAATAAGTTAATAGTCTAGATAACAGCACTATAAGTTAATAGTCTACACAACAGCACTATAAGTTCACATAACACAATTTACAGTTAAAATAAGTTAATAGTCTAGATAACAGCACTATAAGTTCACATAACACAATTTACAGTTAAAATAAGTTAATAGTCTAGAGAACAGCACTATAAGTTCACATAACACAATTTACAGTTAAAATAAGTTAATAGTCTAGAGAACAGCACTATAAGTTCACATAACACAATTTACAGTTAAAATAAGTTAATAGTCTAGAGAACAGCACTATAAGTTCACATAACACAATTTACAGTTAAAATAAGTTAAAAACAGCACTATAAGTTCACATAACACAATTTACAGTTAAAATAAGTTAATAGTCTAGAGAACAGCACTAGTTCACTATAAGTTCACATAACACAATTTAACAGTTAAAATAAGTTAATAGTCTAAAAAAGTTAATAGTCTAAGAACAGTACTATAAGTTCACATAACACAATTTACAGTTAAAATAAGTTAATAGTCTAGAGAACAGCACTATAAGTTCACATAACACAATTTACAGTTAAATACAGTTAAAATAAGTTAATAGTCTAGATAACAGCACTATAAGTTCACATAACACAATTTACAGTTAAAATAAGTTAATAGTCTAGAGAACAGCACTATAAGTTCACATAACACAATTTACAGTTAAAATAAGTTAATAGTCTAGAGAACAGCACTATAAGTTCAGCACTATAAGTTCATATACACAATTTACAGTTAAAATAAGTTAATAGTCTAGAGAACAGCACTATAAGTTCACATAACACAATTTACAGTTAAAATAAGTTAATAGTCTAGAGAACAGCACTATAAGTTCACATAACACAATTTACAGTTAAAATAAGTTAATAGTCTAGATAACAGCACTATAAGTTCACATAACACAATTTACAGTTAAAATAAGTTAATAGTCTAGAGAACAGCACTATAAGTTCACATAACACAATTTACAGTTAAAATAAGTTAATAGTCTAGATAACAGCACTATAAGTTCACATAACACAATTTACAGTTAAAATAAGTTAATAGTCTAGAGAACAGCACTATAAGTTCACATAACACAATTTACAGTTAAAATAAGTTAATAGTCTAGAACAGCACTATAAAATAACACAATTAAGTTAAAATAAGTTAATAGTCTAGAGAACAGCACTATAAGTTCACATAACACAATTTACAGTTAAAATAAGTTAATAGTCTAGAGAACAGCACTATAAGTTCACATAACACAATTTACAGTTAAAATAAGTTAATAGTCTAGATAACAGCACTATAAGTTCATATAACACAATTTACAGTTAAAATAAGTTAATAGTCTAGATAACAGCACTATAAGTTCACATAACACAATTTACAGTTAAAATAAGTTAATAGTCTACAGAACAGCACTATAAGTTCACATAACACAATTTACAGTTAAAATAAGTTAATAGTCTAGAGAACAGCACTATAAGTTCACATAACACAATTTACAGTTAAAGTAAGTTAACACAGTCTGGAGGATATGTTAGACGGGAACCTAGCGTCGTCATTGACCCAGTTCACGACGACGTAGTCGTGGAAGTCTCTGACGCGAGGAACGGCTGGAGCAGCTTCCACGACCTCGACTATGACCAGGTATTCCGCACATACGCCAGGGGAAGGAGAGGCAATGCTGCGACACGTCAGATCTTCCTTAGAGACGACTGCAAGGTCAAGGTCGACGGTTTTTCCTCCACACGACTTGAGTGAAACAAGAAATGAAAAAAAAAAAAAAAAAAAAAAAAAATCCTTTAATCTCGGCTCCGGGAAACGCTAGATCCAAGACACGGATCAGAACCATTTGAGAGTCGACCTGAACTTTTTAGTCTGTTGAAACAGCGTTGAAAGTGGGTCTTCAAGTGGCCGAACAGTCCCTGGTAGTTCGTACCTCCGACGGTCAGGAAGAAAGGCATACACTAAAGGGAGGTTACGTTTCAGGATCCTTTTTCTCGCATCAATGACGTAGAGTTGGTCCCACACTTCGGGACACGCGCTGAAGGTAGCCGTCCACGTAGATGGTATCGGCGTCCTCGAGTGCTCGGAGCTGGGCGTCAGTTGCAAACATTGCTGAGCACATTATTGTCGTCGTCGCTGTCGTTGCGAAGAAGAAAGCTATCTCCGTCAAGTGTTTTCTGTGCACTCGTCTACCAGGTTAACTTCGGCTGTTGAAGTTGGGGTGCTGTCAGGTTCCGATGTCTGTACAAGGCTCTGTCGAATGTACAGAACGAAGGCAAGACTCCAACTACTGCGGGGTCCTGTCTCAGGATTTATTCGGTGTAGATGGGCAGGCAGTGATGCTAGAGGCGTCTGGAGGAGGGTGGGTGTGGTCAGTGAAGTCAATATAATATAATCCCCTACCATGGTACGTCTTTTGGTACATCTCCAATACAAACCATTCGGGCGAACCTTATTTTTATTGAAGGGATTTTCGCGAAACAGAACATGGCGCGTTACTGTCTGGGTAGTGATATACTCAACTTGCTGCAGTCCAGCTATAGTGATAGTACTGACACTTTGCCATACAATGATATATATATATATAAACACATGTATTATATATATATATATATATATATATATATATGTAAAGACTGATTCCCAAGACAGAAATCACATAAGTAGTCAATCTACTCAATTTATTTAGTACAAGAGGGTGGTCTTTCTCCTATAAATATATTGTCAGTGAAACAATACATTTATTTAAAACTGAAACATTAAATACACAGCTGACTAATACATCCTCACTTGTGTGCATGTTTATCTCTCTCTCTCTCTCTCTCTCTCTCTCTCTCTCTCTCTCTCTCTCTCTCTCTCTCTCTCTCTCTCTCTCTCTCTCTCTCTCTCTCTCTCTCTCTCATGAATATATATTTCGTAATGTTTGAAATACTATCCTTAAAACTTCCTTGTCGCAATATATTTTCATAACTTAATAATATACAGCTAGCGTTGCTATCAAAATATATTTTCATAACATTACAATAAAGGTTGTCCCCGAAATTTTTCTCTGAGCTAGCGTTCAAATAAAGTACTAACACAAAAGTCAATTTTTCACATCGCTAGAATTAGATATCATTTTTTTCTCAACTCAGGCCGAATAAATTTTGTTTGCAAGAAAGGTGAAGTCAAGGGAATTACTAATGATTAAGAAGAGAGTAAAACTAAAAGCAGAATAAGATTTCTTGTTTGTTGTCACGACAGAAATTACTATGACTACTTCGAGTAAGCCTACTACTACAGTTAGTACTATATCTCCTATTGCTGCTGCTACTACTCATACTACTGAAACTGCTACTAAACAAAATTCTACTACTAAGCTATTACTAATTCTACTATTACTATTACTAATGCTAGTTCTACTTACTACTACTACTACTACTACTACTACTACTACTGCTGCTACTACTATTACTACACTAATTATTATTGACTCACAAAATACACGGAAATATATCTATTTAGATCTCAACCCCATACGAATGTGGAAGCTTCACAGGAACACGCAAACTGATATATAATGACGACGATGATGATGATGATGATGATGATAATAATAATAATAATAATAACAACAATAAAATTAACCAGTAAAAATAACAGTCCAAGCATACGAGTAGCCTTTTTAATAAAGATCATTGATTCAAGAAACGAAATAATTATCGTTAGATAGATAGATAGATAGATAGCTATATAGATACATATGGATAAATAGATATAGATAATAAAGAATGAAATACAAATATTAGGAAGATAGATATAGAGACAAGAGAGAGAGAAAGAGAAAAGAGAGACGAAGAGAGAGAAGAGAGAGAGAGAGAGAGAGAGAGAGAGAGAGAGAGAGAGAGAGAGAGAGAGAGAGAGAGAGAGAGAGAGAGAGAGAGAGAGAGAGAGAGAGAGAGAGAGAGAGATAGAGAGAGAAGAGAAGGAAGACAGAGATATATATATATAGAGAGAGAGAGAGAGAGAGAGAGAGAGAGAGAGAGAGAGAGAGAGAGAGAGAGAGAGACAGAGAGAGAGAGATATGAATCGAGACTATTTGTTGTTTTATAAGTAGGTAAATATAAAAGATGATTTTCTGTTAACTGTGTAGGATCGAGTGAAGAAAGCGGATTTTTCTATTTTGATATAAACATCTATAATAAAACATTAAAATAAAAACGTATCAAGTTTTAACGTTTCTACACAGTTGCATCTTATATGAATATTATTGTTACTACTACTACTACTACTACTACTACTTATTATTATTATTATTAATGTGATTTATTTATTTATTTACTTATATATTTACTGAATTATCTATTTATTTACCTATTTGTTTCATTTAATTATCTAACTTTCAGAACACGCGTTTTGTATTGGAGTTTACGTAATTTAAATTGACCGATAAATAATTTACGGCCAAATAATTTTTGCAACAAACACACTCTGATAAGAGCTTATGTTGGTGTGTGTGTGTGTATGTGTGTGTGTGTGTGTGTGTTGCGCGTGTGTATGTGTGTGTGTATATATATATATGCAAAGGTCAGAACATATTTGTCATTAGATAATAACGATTATTTGGCACCGTAATCTGCTAATTTCATATTGATATTCACGGCTCATCTTATCTCGCCTCGAGTTAACACACAGCCTGAAATACAATGATAATAATAATAATAGTTATAATTATTAGCCAATAAAATAATAATCCAAACAAACCAACTCTCTTTTTAATACCCCCCCAAAAAAAATTAATAATAATAATAAAAATAAAAAATAAAGAAAATCGTTGATTCAAGAAACGAAATAATTTTCAGAGGATATTAATATATTACCAACTCACGAACAATTTGATTTTTTCAAAACTTGATGAAGGAAAACGTCACATCAAACAGTCAACAGAATTTTCATTAGATAAAAAATTTCTTTTCACCTGACTGTAAGGAAGGATTAATCGTAATTACGCAGAAAATGATTTTTTTAGTTAAATATTTTAATCAGCGGAAGGTGCACGTAATACAGTGATGAAATTTGATTGACAGCTTCGTTTGGTGAAGCAATCTTTATAAAAGAAGGTAGAAAGATGATCGGCATTTGAGAAGAAATTTCTGGAGGAATTTCACAACATATTGGTAAGTGTATACATGTATTAATTAATGATTTCAGTATCTATTAGTAATAATAATAGCAATAGTAGGAAAGTAGTAATAGTAGTAGTTGTAGTAATAATAATAGTAGCAATAGCATCAGAGTAGTATTGTAGTAACACTGACAGTAGCTATACTAATAACAGTAATAATAATAATAATAATAATAATAATAATAAGAAGAAGAATGTTAATACTAATATTATTAATAGTAGTATAGTAGTAGTATTAATAACAGTAAACATTATTATTATTATTACTACAGCGTTATATTTATGTCGCTTGTTTTCTTGAGTTTGATACTCTCTCTCTTTCTCTCTCTCAATATAGATAGACAGATAGATTAGATTAGATAGATACATAGATAGATAGTCAGATAGATAGACAGATAATAACAATATTGAAACGTCAACATTTACGATCTAATAAATATCTAGATCCGTAAACATAAGAAAATTTTCTGTTTTTAAAATACCTAGTTTTAAATTTCGCAGCTGCTTTGTTTCGGTTTTCGTGGCGTAGCTTTTGATCGACGCCTTTTGCCGTTTTGAGTAGCTGATCCTCTCACAGTTACTTTGATTATTTGTGAGAATTAATCACAAATTTTCATTTATAACCATGTCCAAAAGGCCAGCAGAAACGCAGCTTGCTGTTGTCAAAAGCAACAAAAAAAAAGAAAAGAAACATTCACCGTTCAGTAGAACGAGGAAAAACAGTGTCACTTACGTGTCGATAAAGAATGTTTCAGTGTGGCATTTAGCGTTGAATGGTTTTATAATCAATACACGGAAAGAACAGAGACTGAGATTCTGCTCTGTCAGCGACGTGCGTAAGTTAAAGCAGAACCGAAAAACTTTGCATGAGTTGCCGACAGTTGACGTGGACAGAGTGTTGACACGGATTGCGTTAAATATAAGTCCGTTATTTTAATACTCTCTCTCTTTCTCTCTCTCTCTCTCTCTCTCTCTCTCTCTCTCTCTCTCTCTCTCTCTCTCTCTCTCTCTCTCTCTCTCTCTTTAAACCACTATTTATTTTTGTTTCTCTGTCTGTCTTTCTCTCTATATACATTTGTGTACACGTTTTATATACACACATACACACACACGCACATAAATACAAACACAGACACACACATACATACTCAAATAAGCACACCGACAGACTGTTTCACTATATGTGTTGGTATCGCTGTCTTGAAGAAAGTGTTGATCTAATAAAATAAAATGTACGAGATGGAAATATCAAGCTCACTGTAACAGACAGATGTTTATCAGAGAAAGGTGCCTGTAAAAATCTCTGACGATAAATGACTGATCAGTTTTTATAAATTAATTAAAGTCTGACTTAAACTGCGTGTACCAAAAGTTAGATCATTAAAGGAAAATGTTTTAAAAAGTTAATCAAAGAAATGAATCAGTAAGTATATAACTAACTAAGTAACTAACTAACTAACTAAATCAATCAATAAATAAATAAATAAGTAATACAAAAAAAAAAATAATAATAATAACAGTAATAATAATAATAATAATAATAATAATAATAATAATAATAATAATAACAATAATAATAATAATATCAAATTGATGATAATGATAACCTCGCTTTCACTTTCTCTCACTACGAATTTTCTTATTATTTTGGTCGTTGTTGATATAATAATAATAATAATAATTATTACTATTATTATTATTATTATTATTATTATTATTATTATTATTTTTATTATTATTATTTCAGACGTCATTTTGAAGAATATGAATACGACCTCAGTCATGACGGAGTCAACATCAACGTACATCGGCAGTACAGGCGGATTCGAACTGATTAACCAATCAAACGCAAGCACTGTATCACCTTCGACAAATTCACTGTATTTCAATTTCCGTGGAACTGGCTATTTTAGCCTCGTAGTAATTGTAGATATACTGGGAGCCATCGGAAACGCATTGCAGTTTATTCTGATGAACGACGCAAAGTTATCTCCCTTCTCCTACTCAATTTACATGAAATTTCTGAGTTTCTCTGACACCTGGTTGCTAGGCATTCAACTTTTCAGAGAATCTGAATTCCAGTTTCATATTGCAAGGACTGTTGACGTCAGCAATTTCTGGTGCAAAATCCTGAATGTACTGCTTCTGTTTCCCATGTTCCTCTCGCCTTGGCTGATCGTAGGACTTACGCTAGACAGATACATCTGTGTCAGTTTCCCACTATCACGTGACTGGTTTTGCTCGAGAACAAAAGCGTTGGTCGTCTGCTGGGCTATGGTTCTCGTTATTTTCGTTCTGCACATCCCTGTTCTTGTCATGGTTGAAATAAACGACGGTGTATGCTATCCATCGAAAGAAATTGGTTTTCTCATCATTGCCTATCGAGTAGTTCTCTCGTCCACACTTCCCTGCGTCTGTATCTTCGTACTGAACGTCATGATCATCGCGCACGTGCAACGGAGCAACCAATTCAGGAACACCTTCATGAGACGTGGCAAAGAATCCACCAATCAGAAGCAAGATAACGCCACAAGACCTCTCGTTCTCATTTCAGTTCTTGCTCTCCTAACTATTTTGCCTGCTACTGTCAATGACTCTATTTATATAGTTCTGAAGCTTACCAGATCAGATATGTTAACGTTTTCGTTATCTGGCAGTCTTTGGCCGCTCTTCAATATGATCTATTTGTTAAACTTTGCTCAGAATTTTTACATTCTGATGGGAAGTGCCAGGAACTACAGAGAAATCATGTTAAAGAAATTTAGATGTTTGAAGACGCCAGTGGATAGAAGGACACACAGAAATAAGATGTCGAGTGAAAATTCAAGTTCTGCCAGTTGCCATTTGCCGTCTGTTTCTGATATCGTTGCCATGTCTGACGTTGGAACGTAAACGTAAATGTGTGTGTGTGTGTGTATCTGTGTATACATTCATAAATACAAACCTGTATACATAGGGATACATGCATACAAAAAAGCAACAAAAAACCCACACATACATATATATAGACATATATACATATAGATATATATGTGTACACACACACACACACACACACTCACACACACACACACACACACACACACAGTGACAACTGTATTTAGCGGCCACGAACGATATACGGACACTTTACCAATTGTTTCTGAGCAGATATGTTCCTTCGTTCAGCGGACACCTGATTATTATTTCAGTGCTAAAGTAGACAGTGATACAGGTTTTGAATTCATGTTCTCGACTTGGTTTCGTTTTCGCCTATTTCCTGCACTAAACAGTGCATGCAGAGAATGTATTTATTTATATACTTATTTATTAATGAATGATTTTCAATATCATTTACACTTGTTATATTTAAAGACGCTCAAAATACAAGGAACTGTATCTATCTATCTCCTTTCCCAAACTCTTTGCAAACTTATGAACAAGATCGGTTTTTTTTTTTTCGTTTTTGTTGTGTGTTTTTTTTTTTGTTTTTTTGTGTTTTTTTAAATACACACACATCATGCCGAAAACAAAAGAGATGGACTCGAGTAGAACAAATATTTTCTTCTGTAAAGATTTCTACTGGACGTGTATATATATATATATACACACACACACACACACACACACACACAGACACAGACAGACAGACACACAGATAGATGGAGAGCTAGAAACACAGATTATAGATATAGGTTATAGATGGTTGGGGGAGGTTTGTGGTGTTTGTTTGTTTGTTTTTTTGTTTTTTATTGCTTTGTTTTTGTTTTTTTTATTCACATTTTTAATTATTACTAATAATTGGTACGCTGATTTTTAGAGCAATGTTTTTTCACTATCCTCTCAGTGACAATATAAATGATGACATTTCTTTCATTGCTGGAACCATCTTTAAGTATTACAATTTATTAAGGAAAAAAGATACCGTAATTATTTCTCTTCTATGATATAATAAAAGGAGAAATATTATGCGCAGTTTTAATTATTATTATTATTTATTTATTTATTATTATTGTTATTATTATTATTATTATTGTTGTTGTTGTTGTTGTTGTTGTTGTTGTTATTATTGTTGTTGTTATTATTTATTTATTATCTTTTTTATCATTAAAAGTGTTTTGATTTGTTTGTTTGTGTGTGTTTGTTTCTGGGGGTGGGGTTACGTATTAATTTATCTGTCCAATATTCCGCATTAATTTAATATCATTTCTTTCTTTCAGTATTTAAAAATGGATGCTAATCCGTTGATAAAATATCATTTAAACCGATTTTTCATAATAAAGGGAGACAACTGATGTTGTTGTTTGTTTTCTTTATCTGAGAAATACAAATCCAATTTTTCTTTCAAGATTTATTTGCGTTATTATTTTGAACATCTTATACTATTGTTTTGAAAGTTTTATATTGTTATGTTTAATATTTTATTTTGTAATTTTGCCCATTTAATATTGTTATTTTGAACATGTTATATTGTCATTTAAACATGATGTTACGTTTTTATTTCAATGATTTATTACATTATAATTTAAGTGTTTTATTTCAAAATCTCATTCCGTAATGTTATATTATTTCAATGTTTCACTGAGATCTCATTTCAACTTTTTATTACGTCGTTAACTGAACATACTATTATGACGTCATTTCAAAATGATATCACGTCATTATTTCAAAGACTACAGACTGTAATTGTATGTCTGTTTTAACATTCGTTTTAGTGAAATGTATATCGTTTCTTCTGTCGTTGAAACGTTAGATTGTTATTGACGCCGTCGTCATCATCATCATTATCATTATCATCATCATTACCTTTATTATTATTATTATTGTTGTTGTTGTCGTTGTTATTACAGCTGTTCTTCTTTTTATTAATATCATTATTATTATTTTTGTCATCATCATTATTATCTTTATTACATTATTATCAATATTATTATTATTATTATCATAATCATTATCTTTATTACTATAATCGTCATTATTATTATTATTATTATTATTATTATTATTATTATTATTTATAATGTGATTAAAAGATCTATGTTATTATTTTGTTATAAGCTATATTTTGTGAAATCAGTAAATGAGGTATTACTTGAAACAATAAGATGAAACCAATGATGTAATTTTGCTTTCTATGTAAATAAAGAATTTAATTACGAACCCCGTTTATTTGTTCATTCACCCATCCATATGTATTTCAATCATGTGTGCGTGTGTATGTATGTGAGTGTGTATCTTTGTAGTTTTAGGATTTGAATAATCACGATCTCACAAACCTGTCAGATGCCGCTGACGAGACTCGAACGTATGACACCCATTCGCCCGTACACCGAAGGCGGACCGTAATGTTATATTATTTCAGTATTTTACTGAGATCTCATTTCGATTCTTTATTATGTCATTAACTGAACATACTATTATGACGTCATTTCAAAATCCTATGACGTCATAATTTAAAAAAATTATGACATTGTTATTTCAACAAACTCTAATTGTATATCTGTTTTAACATTCGTTTTAGCATTGCAGTTGAAACGTCAGATTATTATTGACGTCATCATCATCATCATCATCATTATTATTATTGTTGTTTTTGTTGTTATTATTGTTGTTCTTGTTGTTCATCATTATTATCATCATTATTATTATTATTATCATCATTATTATTATTATTATTATTATTTTGTATTATATTATTATTATTATCATCGTCATTATTGTTATTATTATTATTATTATTATTATTATTATTATTATAGTTTATAATACGATTAAAAATATGTGTTATTACTTTGTTATAATGAATATTTTGAGAAATCAGTAAATGTTGAATTACTTGAAACAATAAAACAGCAATTTTGCTTTCTATGTAAATAAAGAATTTAATTACTAATCCCGTTTATTTGTCCATTCAGGCATTGATACGTCGCTCTATATTTCTATCATGTGTATGTGTGTATGTAGTTTTAGGATTTTGAATATTCTCTGTCTTATGTACACGTCTGAATAAACTCTGCACACAGACTATATTCGGGATGTGTTTGTGTGTGTATGTATGTGTTTGTGTATGTATGTATGTGTTTTTGTGTGTCTGTATGTGTTTGTTTGTGTATGTAAGTGTTTGTGTGTGTATGTATGTGTTTGTGTGTGTATGTATGTGTTTGTGTGTGTATGTATGTGTTTGTGTGTGTATGTCTGTATGAGTGAATATATGCATACGTGCGCTTGAACGTATCTATATCAGTATGTGTGTATGTGTCAGTGTATCTTCATGTGGTGCGTGACTATGTTTGTGTATGCGTGTTTCTCTAAGGGGGCGTACGTGTAAGTATGAGTTTATGTGTACTTATGAGTGTTTCTGTGTGTTTATGTGTATCTTCATGTGGTGCGTGACTATGTTTGTGTATGCGTGTTTCTCTAAGGGGTGTGTGTATGTGTAAGTATGAGTTTATGTGTACTTATGAGTGTTTCTGTGTGTTTATGTGGATGAGATTTTTAATGTCACCTTCACAAAGTTTCTTAGTTTTAACTAGATATTCAGTTTAAAACAATAAAAACAAAACAAAACACACTCACCTGATATTACTGACTGGATGTTTGTAATCGCCTTTCTATCATATCAACATACAGACTATCTGCCGTCAAAAATAAATAATAAATACATTAATAAATAAATTAACAAATAAATAAAACTGCTAATATCTATATTAACTAAATCGCAAAGGCTAATATCAGAAGACGACGTATTAATGAACGGATATCTTGAAGTTGCCTGCTAAATCGCAACAGATAAAATAATAGGAGAAAATCGTAGATGTATACTAAGATCTGTTATCTACATCGTATCACAAGATACATAACTGACTTAACAGCATGCTTACTGTTTATATACATTAAAGATATTTCTTGATTACTACATTTGTAAATGGCTGCAGCAGAAAATCTCTAGTTTAGGAAGAAACGCGTTTATTTTTCTCCTTTTTAACATGGATTACGAATTTGTGACTTGAATGTTTATATTGCTATTATTTATTTATTGTAATTTATTACTATTATTACTTTTATTATTATTATTATTATTATTATTATTATTATTAGTAGTAGTAGTAGTAGTAGTAGTAGTGGTACCATCATTTTCATTATTATTATTTTGTTCTTAAGAATGCATTTTTTTTTTTTTTCGAATAACCAGGAAAACACACACACACACACACACACACACACACACACACACACACACACACATATCTATATCTATATATATATATATATATATATATATATATAAATTTATGTTTCCTCCTCACAAAAAAGCACATTAATATTAAGACATACAGATTGATCTTTCCTTCTCCGAAAAGGTAAAGTATACGTTATTTTGAAATGAATGACAACTGAATACAACATAACACTTTATTCTGTTCCTATTTTATATCGATAGATCTATGTATGTGTATATATATATATATATATATATATATATATATATATCAAAAGTACCGCTAATACGCAGTGTTTGTAATACACAAACATGCGTGGAATGATGTTGAATGTTTGAATATTCGAATTTATGTACCAAATGGTTTAGACTCGCTAAGTTTGGCGAGCAATCGTTTGGCGATTGCAGTTCTCGAAAGATACAGAACTCTCTGCTTCCAGTGTGTAGTGCACGAAATGTCGTATAAAGCTGCAGGAAAATAACATATCTTCACGTTCCTACGTCACCCACAGCAACGACTCCAGAAATAGACGGCAGATGGCAACTGGCAGAACTGGAATTTTCAGACGACATTTTCTTTGTATGTGTCCTTCTATCCACTGGCGTCTTCAAACATCGAAATTTCTTTAACATGATCTCTCTATAGCTCCTAGCACTTCCCATCAGAATGTAAAAATTCTGAGCAAAGTTTAACAAATAGATGGTATTGAAGAGCGGCCAAAGTCTGTCAGATAAGACAAAAGCGAATATGTCGGATCTGGTAACTTTGAGTAGTCCATAAACACAATCTGATACCGCGGCGGGTAGAATAGTTAGCAGAGCAAAAATAGAAACGAAAACGAGAGGGCGCGTTGCCTTATCTTGCTTCTGATTGGTGGATTCTTTGCCAGATCTCATGAATGTTTTCCTGAAATCGTTGCTCCGTTGCACGTGCGCGATGATCATGACGTTGAGGACGAAGATACAGACACACGGAAGTGTGGACGAGAGAACTAGTCGATAGGCAATCATAAGAAAACCGATTTCCTTTCCTGGATAGCATACACCGTCGTTTATTTCAACAATGACAAGAACAGGGATGTGCAGAACGAAAATAACGAGAACCATAGACCAGCAGACGACCAACGCTTTCGTTCTCGTGCAAAAGCAGTCACGTGACAGTGGGAAACTGACACAGATGTATCTGTCTAGCGTCAGTCCTACGATCAGCCACGGCGAGAGGATCATGGGAAATAGTAGCAGTGTGTTTAACATTTTGCACCAGAAATTGTAGACGTCAACACTCCTTGGAATATGAAACTGGAATTCAGATTCTCTGAAAAGTTGAATGGCTAGAAACCAGGTGTCAGAGAAACTGAGAAATTTCATGTAGACTGAGTAGGAGAAGGGAGACAACTTTGAATCGTTCATCAGAATAAACTGGAGTGCGTTTCCGACGGCTCCCAGTATACCTACGATTACTACGAGACTAAAATAGCCAATTCCACGTAAATTAAATAACATTAAATTTGTCAGAGGTGACACGGTGCTCGCGTTTGATTGGTTAATGAGCTCGAGTCCGTCTGTACTGCCGATTGCACGCTGATGTTGACTCCGTGATGATCGATGTTGTATTCATATTCTTCAAACTAACGTCTGAAATAATAATAATAATAATAATAATAATAATAATAATAATAATAATAATAATAATAATAATAATCATCATCATCATCGTCATCATCATCATTATCATCATCATCGTCATCATCCTTATCATCATCATCGTGGAATTGTGTTAATAATAGTCATAATTAACACAGAAATATAGAAACAAATGTTTGGAGACGAACGGAATGAGATAAGAATGAATGGGCTTGAGAGAGAGAGAGAGAGAGAGAGAGAGAGAGAGAGAGAGAGAGAGAGAGAGAGAGAGAGAGAGAGAGAGAGAGAGAGAGAAACAAATACACAACACATGAGTAAATAAAGAGAAAGAAAAATACACACACACATATACTTATCAATGCATATAGATAGATACATATATAAATAGCTAGAGAGGCAGACAAATGCATAGATATAGATAGATATAAAGATATAAAGACAGACAGACAGACAGATCGATAGTGGGTGAAAACGAAAAGGATAGATTGACTGAGAGAAGTGCGATCACCTACATACACATTATTTACTTAAAATATAAAATATTCGATGAAAAGTCACAAAGGAAGTTGTATTTAACAGATAGGAATTAATACACTGTGCAATATTCTGATCCGTTCAAACAACCATTCTGTCCGCGTCAACACTGTCCGCGTCAACACTGTCCGCGTCAACACTGTCCGCATCAACACTGTCCGCATCAACACT
>CM022677.1:18123439-18165939 GCA_012295275.1 Chrysomallon squamiferum
GGTTCGCTCAGTCGTGGCATTTGTTTGATGTTGGGTCAGAACAAAATTAACTAAAGAAGTATTCGAAAACCTTCAATTTTTATAATCCTCATATTCGAGTTTCTTGTGCCGCACGTACACATGCACTGGTATCGTGATTTGCATGCGAGGATGTTTTGGCTGATAAACACGATCATAGCCTTTATTTTTGTGTTAACTGGTTTTTGGCGACTGTAACAAAAGCTGTACGTTTAAATCACCAAATGTCATTATATTCAGTTTGTACATCGGTATGTGTCAGTTTACAATAGTTATCTAAGAAATCAACCACTTAGCGTTTCTACCTGGGGAGAGTAAATATATATATATGTGGTATATTTTGTATTTAATTTCTTTTAATTATCATTTCTTTAATAAATTTCTTTTACGTTATATGCATTGCAGAAAAGAACAACAACAAAAAACAAACGAAAAAACCAACAATAACAAAATAAGAGAGAGAGAGAGAGAGAGAGAGAGAGAGAGAGAGAGAGAGAGAGAGAGAGAGAGAGAGAGAGAGAGAGAGTGTGAATTGTGATTTGTATAATCAAAGACTATTTGATGTTTTATAAGTCGTTAAATATAAAAGAAGATTTTCTGTTAACGTAGAACTGTGTAGGATCGAGTGAAGAAAGCGGATTTTTCAATTTTTCTATAAACATCTATAATAATACATTAAAATAAAAACGTATCAAGTTTTAACGTTTGAACACAGTTCCATCTTATATCATTATTACTACTACTACTACTGTCACTACTACTACTACTACTACTACTACTACTACTATTAATATTATTATTAATATGATTTATCTATTTATTTCGTGATTTACTTATTTGTCTATGTATTTATTTACCTGCTTTTTTCCTTTGATTATCTAACTTTCGGTACATGCGTTTTGTATTTGATTTTACGTAATTTAAATTGACTTGATAAATAATTAACGGTGAAAGAATTTTTGCAACAAACTTTCTCTGAAAACGACTTCTATGTGTGTGTGTGTGTGTGTGTGTGTGTGTGTGTGTGTGTGTGTGTGTGTGTGTGTGTGTGTGTGTGTGTGTGTGTGTGTGTCGGAAGCACAGTAATTCCAAAACTCGTCTGCAAAGTTCAGAAGAAATCTGTCGTTAGATAGTAACGATCATTTAGCATCGTAATGTGTTAATTTCGTATTGATATTCTCGGTTCATTTTATCTCGCCTCGTGTTAACAATAATAGTAGTAATACAAATTATAAAATTATACAATTCAAAAACACGAGCAGTCTTTTTAATAAAATTCATTAATTGAAGAAACGAAATAATGATCACAACAAATTAAAATATTACCAACTCACGAAAAAGCTTTTAAACTTGATGAAGTAAAACGTCACATTTAACAGTCAACAGAATTTTCATTAGATAAGAAATTTTTTTCAACTGGCTGTAAGGAAGGATTAATCAGAATTACGCAGAGAATTAAACTTTTTTTTTTTCTTTTCTAAAATTAAAATTTTAATCATCGCCTAATGCATTTAATACAGTGACGTAATTTGATTGACAGCTCAGTTTGGTGAAGAAATCTTTATTAAAGAAGGCAGAAAAATGATCGACATTGGAGAAGAAATCTTTATTAAAGAAGGTAGAAAAATGATCGACATTTGAGAAGAAATTTCTGGAAGAATTTCGCAACAAACTGGTAAGTGTTTACATGTATTAATTAATTATTACTATATCAAGTAATAATAATACTATTACTGCATCTACTACTACTATACTACTGTTAATACCACCACAACTACAACCATTGTTCCATTATCTACTATTAGTACTTCTACTACTACTACTTCTACTAATAAAATATTAGCAGTAGTAATAGTACTAGAACTACTAATAATATTAACGATAATAATAAGAAGAACATGAATAATTAGAATATTAATAACAATAATAATAGCAATACAAGTAGTAGTAGTAGTAATAATAATAATAATAATAATAATGTTAATAATAATAATAATAATAATAATAATAATAATAATAATAATACTGAAATAACTATGTAGCTGTATATTTAAAAAAAAGAGAAATAACTGATACTAATGCTTTGGTTTTATTATTTTATTATATTTAAAATATTTTGTTCTTATCTTATTCGAAAATGTTATTTTATTAGAAAAAATAAAAATGTCTGCGATAAATACTGTTTCATCCTCAAGAAAATCAATTTAAAATTTTACAACAATTTTTAAACAAAACTGGTAGCGTTAAATATGTCCATTACTTCGGTACGCTGTTTTTGTCTCTTTCTGTCTGTCTGTCTGTCTGAGTGTCTCCTTCTCTCTCTGTAAACCACTTTTCATTTTTGTTTATTTTTATTTCTCTCTCTCTCTCTCTCTCTCTCTCTCTCTCTCTCTCTCTCTCTCTCTCTCTCTCTCTCTCTCTCTCTCTCTGTCTGTCTGTGTGTGTGTGTGTGTGTGTGTGTGTGTGTGTGTGTAGGTGTTTGTGTGAATATCAAGCTCCCTAGAATAGACAGATGGTTATCAGACAAAGATGGCTGTACAAAATCTTTGACGGCAAATTATTTATCAGTTTGTATAAATGAGGTGAAGTCCTACTTAAACTGCATATACCAAACGATAGATAATTAGTGGAAAAAAATATAAAAAAAGTTAATAAAAACAAAGACAAACAAATGAATCAGTAAATAAATAAATAGATAAATAAATAAATAAATCACATTAATAATAATATTAATCTCTCTTTCACTTTCTCTCAATGTGATTTTTCATTCTGTTGTTGTTGTTGTTGTTGTTGTTGTTATTATTATTATTATTATTTCAGACATCATTTTGAAGAATATGAATACGACCTCAGTCATGACGGAGTCAACGTCAGCGTACATCGGCAGTACAGACGGACTCAAATTCATTAACCAGTCAATCGAAAACATCGTCCCACCTTCGACAAATTTAGTGTATTTTAATTTACGTGGAATTGGCTATTTTAGTCTCGTAGTAATTGTAGATATACTGGGAGCCATCGGAAACGCACTGCAGTTTATTCTGATGAACGATTCAAAGTTGTCTCCCTTCTCATACTCAGTCTACATGAAATTTCTGAGTTTCTCTGACACCTTGTTGCTAGGCACCGAACTGTTCCGAGAGTCGGAGTTCCAGTTTCATATTGCAAGGACTGTTGACGTCAGCAATTTCTGGTGCAAAACACTAAATGTTTTGCGACTATTTCCCATGTTCCTCTCGCCTTGGCTGATCGTAGGACTGACGCTAGACAGATACATCTGTGTCAGTTCTCCACTGTCACGTGATCGATTTTGCACGAGAAGGAAAGCTTTCGTCGTCTGCTGGTCTATGGTTCTCGTTGTTTTCGTTCTGCACATCCCTGTTCTTGTCATGGTTGAAATAAACGACGGTGTATGCTATCCAGGAAAGGAAATCGGTTTTGTTTTGATTGCCTATCGAGTAGTTCTCTCGTCCACACTTCCGTGTGTCTGTATCTTCGTACTCAACGTCATGATTCGTCGCGCACGTGCAACGGAGCAACGAATTCAGGAAAACCTTCATGAAATCTGGCAAAGAATCTACCAACCTGAAACAAGATAAGGCAACGCGCCCTCTCGTATTCGTTTCCGTTCTTGCTCTGCTAACTATTCTACCCGCCGCGGTATCAGATTGTGTTTACGTAGGACTCAAACTTAGCAAATCCGATATGTTCGCTTTTACCTTATCTGGCAGTCTTTGGCCGCTCTTCAATTTGATCTATTTGTTAAACTTTGCTCAGAATTTTTACATTCTGATGGGAAGTGCCAGGAACTACAGAGAAATCATGTTTAAGAAATTTAGATGTTTGAAGACGCCAGTGGATAGAAGGAAACATAGAAATAAAATGTCGACTGAAAATTCAAATTTTGCCAGTTGCCATCTGCCGTCTATTTCTGATGTCGTTGCCATGACTGACGTTGGAACATAAACATAAATAAATATCTGTGTGGATAGTCATACTGATTTTGATTCATTGTTTTCGATATGGATTCGTTTTCGCCTGTTTACTGCACTGCACAGTGCATATAGAGAAATGTATTTATTTATTTATTTATTTATTTATTAATGGTTTTCTTTATACTTTACACTTGTCATATTAAATGATGCACAAAATACACGAAAATATATCTATCTGTCTATATCCTTTCCAAAAAGTCTTTGCAACCTTTTGAACAAGATCGTTTATTATTTTTTATTTTTCTTAAATTTTTTTAAATTTTTTTCTTTTAATTTAATTCAGTTTGCTTTGACATTTTAAACGGTAATGAGAAAATATAAATATGCAGAAATTATGCTGAAAACCATAGAGATGGACTCGAGCAGAACAAATATTTTCTTCAATAATTTGTTGTACTATAATCTGTTGACACACAGATAGATGGAGAGCTGGAATTACAGATCATAGATGAAGATTATAGATTGTGGGGGGAGGTTTGTTGTTGTTTTTTTTATTATTATTTTTTGTTCACATCTTTAATTATTACTAATAATTTGATACGCTGATATTTAGAGCAATGATTTTCACCGTCTTCTCAATAACAATATAAACGTCGACATTTCTTACATTGATCGAACCATCTTCAAAAGTTTGTATTTCTTTAGGAAAAAAGATACCGTAATTATATCTCTTCAATGATAGAATAAAAGGAGAGATATTATGCATTGTTTTAATTATTTATTTATTTATTTATTTATTTATTTATTTATTTATTATTATTATTATTATTATTATTATTATTGTTATTACTGCCATTGTTGTTGCTATTGTTATTATTATTATTATTATTATTGTTATTACTGCCATTGTTGCTATTGTTATTATTATTAGTATTATTATTTATTTGTTATCTTTTATAATCATTAAAAAAGTTCTGATTTGTTTGTTTGTTTCTTTGTTTGTTTGTTTCTGATATTATGTTTTATTTATTTTACCAATATTCCGCATTCTTTTAATAATATTTCTTTCTTTCAGTATTTTAAAATGTATGTTAATGTGAGAAATCCATTTATAAAATATCATTTAGTACCGATCCTTCATAATAAAGGGAGACAATTGATGTTTCTTTCCTCTTGAACTGAGAAATACGAAGTCAGTTCTATACGAATCCAATTTTTCTTGTAAGGTTTTATTGCATTCGTTTTTTTTTGTTTGTTATTTTTCAGTTTTAGTATGCTCTTATTTTGAAACTGTTATATTGTTATTTTGAACGTTTTATATTGTCATTTAAACCAGTTATTACGTTTTTATTTCAATGATTTGTTACGTTATAATTGAAGTGTTTTATTTCACCATCCTATTCCTTAATGCTATTTTAAGTTATTTCAATGTTTTACTGAGATCTCATTTCAACTTTTGATTACGTCATTAATTTAACGTATTATTGTGACGTTATTTCAGAATTCTATCACGTCATTATTTCAAAGACTATTGACTTAGTTATTTCAACAAACTGTAACTGTATGTTTTGACATCTGTTTTAGTGAAATGTATATTACGTTTTTTCTGTAGTATTGCAGTTCAAACGTTAGATTATTATTGACGTTATTATTATTATTATTATTATTGTTATTATTATTATTATTATTATTATTATTATTAATGTTGTTGTTGTTGTAGTTATTACTGTTGTTCTTATTTTTATGAATATCATTATTAATATTATTATTTTCTTTATTAATATAGTTTATAGTACGATTAAAAAAATCTGTGTTATTATTTTGTTATAATCAATATTTTGAGAAATCGGTAAATGTTGTATTACTTGAAACAATAAGACGAAACCAATGATGTAATTTTGCTTTCTATATAAATAAAGAATTGAATTACTAATCCCGTTTATTTATCAATTCACACATCCATACGTCCCTCTATATTTCTGTCATATGTGTGTATGTATGTAAGTATGTAACTATGTATGTGTGCATGTATCTAGGTATGCATGTATGTGTATATGTAGTTTAGAATTTTGAATATTCTCTGTGTTGTGCACGTCTGAATAGACTCTGCACAAAGACAATATTCAGGACCGCACTGGCGCAGGAGGACAAAGTCCAATCACGACCTCACAAACCTCATCAGATGCCGATGACGAGATTCGAACGTGTGACACCCATTTGCGCGCACTCCACCACCGAGACAACCTTGTATATGTATGTATCTATGTGTGTTTGTATGTATGTATGTATGTATGTATGTATGTATGTATATACATATCTGTATGTAATCATGTATGTTTGGATCCAGCTACACAGCCATCTAAATATATAATTATGAATCCATATCCTTTTCTGTCTCTTTGTCTGTCTGTTCATTTACCTATATACCTGCCGATCTAACTGAATGTATGTTTCTCTCTGTGTGTCTCTGTTCCTTAATCCATCCACATATGCATTAGTTTATCAATCGATGTAGTATTCTAGCTTCGGTTTCCAATGAATAAATCGAAATTTTCACATGAAAGACATCCAGCAAAAGAAAGCATAGTGACAATTAGTAATCATGTAGAATGTAATAAATATTGACTTTTATAGTGTGTATATACGTGTGTGTTTGTCTATTATTTATAAATAAATAAAACTGCTAAGATCTCTATTAACTAATTCGCAAAGGTTGATATCAGAAGACTACATGTTAATGAACGGATATTTTGAAGTTGCCTGCTAAATCGTAAAAGATAAAGTAATAGGAGAATATCGTAGATGTTATAAAACTAAGAGCTGTTATCTACATCGTATTAGAATAAGATATATAACTGACAACAACATGCTTATTCTTTATATATGTTAAAGAAATTTCGAAATTACTACATTTGTAAAAGGTTGTAGCAGATTATCTGTTGTTAGGTTGAGGAAAAAGGTTTTCGTTTAACAAGAAAGTCGTTTCTAAGTCTATTTTTTACATGGGTTACGGATTTCTGAGTAGAATGTATGCTGTCGTTATTGTTTATTTATTGTTATTATTTATTGTTATTATTATTATTATTAACAGTAGTAGTAGGAGTAGTAGGAGTAGTAGTAGTAGTTGTAGTAGTAGTAGTAATAGTAGTTGTAGTAATAGTAGTAGTTGCAGTAGTAGTAGTAGTACAAGCATTATCATTATTATTATTTTGTTCGTAGGAATGTATTTTTATCCTGCAGGAATCTCTCTCTCTCTCTCTCTCTCTCTCTCTCTCTCTCTCTCTCTCTCTCTCTCTCTCTCTCTCTCTCTCTCTCTCTCTCTCTCTCTCTATATATATATATATATATATATATATATATGAATTTATGTTTTCCCCGCACAAAAAAACAAAAAACAAAACAAATAATAATAATAATAATATTTATATTTTAGACATTTAACTTTATTCACAACATATTAATATTAAAACGTAAAGAGTTCTCTTTACTTCTCCGCTGAAGGTGGGAGTAAACGTTATTTTGAAATGAGTCACAATTGAATAACATAGCACTTGATTATGTTCCTATTTTATATCGATAGATCTTTATATGTATATCTGCACAAGAAAAGTAAATCACCATGGCTGGGTCCTGCTTTCTCTTGAAATACAACTGCAAATACATCGAGTTCATTGAAAAAGCTTATTTTGCACGTCAGAAAACTCATAAGAAGCACAAGCCGTATTTGTGTTTTAAGAAAATATTGCATTTGAACTGCATCATCTTTTCGACGTCAAAAGAACCGTTAATGCGCAGTGTTTGTAAAACATGAATATGCGTGGAATGAGGTTGAATGTTTGAATATTCAAAATTATGTACCAAATGGTTTAGACTCTCAAGGTTTGGCGAGCAACCATTTGTGATTTTAAAAATAAAAAACTCTCTGCATGCAGTGTGTAGTGCAGGAAATAGGCGACGCCATCTTTAAAAATGTTGTATAAAACAGCAGTGCAATAAAATTATTTATTTTGAAGAAAAGGAATCCAAATCGGTGTGATTGTCCGCTTTACCAGTAGAGTAGTAATCAGGTGTCCGCTGATCTAAGGAAGAAATCTGCTGAGAAACACTAGGGGCTCGGTAAAGTGTCCGTATATCGTACGTGGCCGCTAAAGACAGGTTCCACTGTGTGTGTGTGTGTGTGTCTGTCTGTGTGTGAGCTTATGTATGTAGGTTTTTTGTTTTTATGAATATACATATATAAACACACACACACACACACACACACACACACACACACACACACACATATATATGTTTACGTTCCAGAATCAGACGGGAAATGGCAACTGGCAAGACTTGAGTTTTCAGACGACATTTTCTATGTATGTGTCCTTCTATCCACTGGCGTCTTCAAACATCTAAATTTCTTTAACATGATTTCTCTGTAGTTCCTGGCACTTCCCATCAGAAACTGAGAAATTTCATGTAGACTGAGTAGGAGAAGGAAGATAACTTTGAGTCGTTCATCAGAATAAACTGCAGTGCGTTTCCGATATATCCCAGTATATCTACAATTACTACGAGACTAAAATAGCCAATTCCACGTAAATCAAAATACAGTAAATTTGTCAGAGGTGACACGGTGCTCGCGTTTGATTGGTTAATGAGCTCGAACCCGTCTGTACTACCGCTGTACGTTGATGTTGACTCCGTCATTGCCGATGTCGTGTTCATATTCGTCCAAGTAGCTTCTGAAATAATAATAATAATAATAATAATAATAATAATTATTATTATAATAATAATAATACAAATAATAATAATAATAATAATAATAATAATAATAATAATAATAATAATAATAATAATAATAATAATAATAATAATAATAAATAATAATAATAATAATAATCATAATCATAATCATTATCATCATCATCATCATCATCGTGGAATTGTCTTGATTAACATAGAAATATAGAAACAAATATTTGGAGACGAACGAAATGTGATTAGAACGAATGGGCTTGAGAGAGAGAGAGAGAGAGAGAGAGAGAGAGAGAGAGAGAGAGAGAGAGAGAGAGAGAGAGAGAGAGAGAGAGAGAGAGAGAGAGAGAGATGCATAAATAAAGAGAAAGAAAGGTAGACACATATATATATGTATGCATATAGATAGGTATATATTATCTAGATAGATAGAAAGACATATACATAGATGGAAAAGTAGTAATATAGATAAACTGATAGATAGATAGATCTGTCTACGTTAACACTGTGTACGTCAACGCTATCCCAGTCAAAACTGTCCGCCTCAACACTTGTCCACGTCAACACTTGTCCACGTCAACACTGTCCGCGTCAACATTCTCCGCGTCAACACTTGTCCATGCCAACACTGTCCCAGTCAACACTGTCCGCTTCAACACTTGTCCGTGTCAACACAGTCCGCGTCAACACTCTGCGTTGATGTAAAGTTTGTCAGTTCTGCTTTTAGTTACGCACCTCACTCGCACAGTAGAATTTCAGTCTCTGTTCTTTCCGTTTATTGATCATCAAACCATTCTCCGCCAAGAAACAATTTGTAGTGCTTTAGTCTGTGCAAACGTGCGTTTCCGCTGGGTTTTCTGGAGATAGTTATAAATGAAAGTTTTAATAAATTCAAAGAAATAAGCAACTAACTGTGAAAAGATCAGCTACACACAACATCAACAGTCGACATGGAAACCGAAACAAAGCAGTGAGAGATTCAAAACTAGCCACTTTAAAAACAGCCTGTTTTCTAGCATTTACAGATCTAATATTTATTAAATCGTAAATGTTGACGTTTTGATATTGTTATCTGTTTCTATATATCTGTATCTATATCTATCTCTCTCTACATGTGTGTCTGTGTGTTTGTGTGTGTGTGAGTGTGTATACTGAGAGAGCGAGCGAGAGAGAAAACGACAATATTATCAGTACAGTTATTATCAGTATTATTACTTTTCTTCTATTATTATTATTATTATTATTATTGTTATTATTGCCACTATTATCACTAATTTTCTACTCTTACTATTATCATTATTATTGTTGTTGTTGTTATTATTATTATTATTATTATTATTATTATTACTATTATTACTTGTAGTAGTAGCAGTAGTAGTAGTAGTAGTAGTAGTTGTAGTAGTACTAGTAGTAGTGGTAATAGTAGTAGTAATAGCAATAACGTTATTCTAGTATACACTTACCAATGTGTTGCGAAATTCTTCCACAAATTTCTTCTCAAATGTCGATCATTTCTCTACCTTCTTTTATAAAGATTTCTTCACCAAACTCAGCTGTCAATCAAATTACGTCACTGTATTAAATGTGCCTAGCGATGATTAAAATTTTAATTAAAAAGTTTAATTCTCTACGTAATTCTGATTAATCCTTGCATACAGACAGTTGAAAAGAATTACTTATCTAATGAAAATTCTGTTGACTTTTAAATGTGACGTTTTTCTTCATCAAGTTTAACAGCTGTTTCGTGAGTTGGTAATATATTAATATGTTGCGGTAATTATTTCGTTTCTTGAATCAACGACTATTTTTTTTTAATTATTAAACAGACAGCTGGTATGTTTGAATTATTATTTTATTTTCGATTTTTTTTTTTTATTATTATTTTTTTTTTTATTATCTTTGTATTTCAGTCTGTGTGTTAATGCGAGGTGAGATAAAATGAATCGTGAATATCCACACGAAACTAAGACATTACGAGACTAAATGAAAATTATTTACTAATGACAAATTTGTTCTGGCGTTTGCAGACTGGTTTTCCAATTAATGTGCTTCCAATGTATATATATATATATTTATATATATATATATATATATATATATATATATATATATATATATATATATATATATATATATATATATATATATATATATACACACACATATATATATATATATACACACACATACATACATACATGCATACATACATACATACATACATACATACATATATACAGGGGGTTATCAGAGAAAGGTTGTGAAAACTTTCTTTCACAGCAAATTATTCATCAGTCGATTTAAATTACGCAAAACCCAACATAGTTAAATGAAAATAGTAAGAGTATAAATAGACAAATAAATAAATAAATACAATAAACAAAAAAAAATAAATAAAAAAAATACATAAATAAATAAATAAATAAATGACGTTAATAATATTAATAACATAAGATACACTTGATACGTTTTTATTATTGTACAGTATTATGCATCGATTCTACACAGTTCTCTGTTAACAGAAAGTCATCTGTTTTGTATGTACGGTCTTGTAGATAATAAATTAATTGTATTTGATTATACAGGTCATGATTGATAGCCTTTCTGTTTTTTTCTCTCTCTGTCTCTTGTCTTTCCTTCTGTGTCTTTCTCTTTTCATTCATCCATCTATCCACCTGTCTGTATATCTGTTTTAATCATGACTGTTATTAAGATAAGTATTAGTTTTATTATTATTATTATTATTATTATTATTATCATTACATCTATTATTATTATTATCTTTGTATATTAGTTTGTTTATCAGATTGAATGAACGTACGATATATATGTGTATATATATATATATTCCTAAATATACTCTAACAAAAAAGAAACGCAAAAGTAGATTTTATTGACATTGGGAATATCTATCTAATGGATCAACAGAAAGCAGCAGAATGTTCACATTTTACACACACTTTCGCAATTCATTAAAATTGATGAAATTACATTGAAAGAGTTAAAGTTCAAGATTATAACAGTATAATATCAATACCTTGTGTGCCCACCATTGGAGTCCAGAAATGCCTGACATCTCCTTCCCATGGCAATAATGATATTACGAATTACACCTTGTGGAATGGTGGCCCACTCTGTCTGTAGTAATAATGCCAACTGAGCACGATTCTGTGGCTGTGGTTGATGCTGCCTCAGTCGTCTATCCAACTCATTCTATAAATGATCTACACAGGGTTCAAATCCGGAGATTTAGAGGGCCAGGGCAGGACCTGAATGTTATTGTTGTGTAGGTACGCTGTTGTGAGTCTGGCTGTATGTGGTATCGCATTCTCGTACTGGAATACAGCGTTGCCATTATTCATAATTAGAGCGACATGTGGCTGCAAAATTTCATCTCAGTATCTCTGTGCTGTTAAGTTGCCTTGGATATGAACCAGGTTGGTCCTGTCAGTGTATGAGATTGCTACCCACACCATCACACTACCTCCGCAAATTCTGTCCGCTTCCTGTATACAGTTTGCAGCAAAACGTTCACCACGACGTCTGTAAACTCGACATCTTCCTTCAGCTCGACGAAGCAGAAATCGAGCCTCGTCACTAAACCAGACAGTTCTCCATCGTAACTGAGGCCAGACTCTGTGCATTTGACACCAGTGACGCCGTAGTCGGCGATGTTGTTGACTTAAAACCACTCTTCTTACAGGCCGTCTGGCTCAAATACCTACCTCGCTTAAACGATTGCGCACTGTCTGAGCCGATATTCTACGCAGACCTGGTATTGCTGAAGCAGTAGAGTTTGTCGTGGTGGTTCTTTCCCGTAGATGAAGTACCCGTATGTAGCGGTCCTGGGCCCTGGTGGTTACAAGTGGTCTACCTGATCTGGGACGGTCACGTGTTGTTTGGTGTTCCTGGAACGGATACCACAATCTGAAGATGGTGCTTGTGGATACATGAAACACCCATCTACGGCTGAGAAGGATTCGCCAGCTTGTAAACGGCCGATGGTGTTGTTTCGTTGCGGTTCACTCAGTCGTGGCATTTGTTTGATGTTGGGTCAGAACAAAATTAACTAACAGAAGTATTCGAAAACCTTGACTTTTTATAATCCTCATATTCAAGTTTCATGTGCCGCACGTGCACTTGCACTGGTATCGTGGTTTGCATTCGGGGACGTTTTGGCAAATAAACACGATCATAGCCTTTATTTTGTGTTACCTGCTTTTTGGCGACTGTAATAAAAGCTATACGTTTGAATCACCAAATGTCATCATATTCATAGATTAGTTTACAATAGTTATCTAAGAAATCAACCATTTTGCTTCCCTTCTTTGGGAGAGTATATATATATATGTGTGTGTGTTTGTGTGTGGTATATTTTGTAATTAATTTCTTTCAGTTATCATCTCTTTAATAAATTTCTTTTACGTTACATGCATTGCAGGAAACAACAACAACAAAAAACAAACAAAAAACAACAACAACAAAACGAGAGAGAGAATATTAATCGTGACTTGTATAATCAAAGAGTATTTGATGTTTTATAAGTTGGTAAATATAAAAGATGATTTTCTGTTAAAGTAGAACTGTGTAGGATCGAGTGAAGAAAGCGGATTTTTCTATTTTGATATAAACATCTGTAATAAAACATTAAAATAAAAACGTATCAAGGTTTAACTTTTCTACACAGTTCCATCTTATATCGCTATTACTACTACTACTGCTACTGCTACTACTGCAACTACTACTACTACTACTACTACTACTACTATTATTATTATTAATTACTTATTTGTCTATGTATTTATTTACCTACTTATTTCCTACTTGCTTTTTGTATTGGATTTTACGTAATTTAAATTGACTGATAAATAATTAAGGGTGAAAGAATTTTTGCAACAAACTTTCTCTGAAAACGACTTGTGTGTGCGTGTGTTTATGTGTTTGTATGTGTGTGTGTGTGTGTGTGTGTGTGTGTGTTTGTTGCGGAAGCACATTAATTCCAAAACTCATCTGCAGAGGTCAGAACAAATTTGTCATCAGTTAATAACCATCAGTTATCATCGTAATGTGTTAATTTCATATTGACATTTACGGTTCATCTTATCTAGCCTCGCGTTAACACACAGACTGAAATACAAAGATAATAATAATAACATTAATAGTAATAATAAAAATTAGAAAATAATATAACAATTCAAAAATACGAACAGTCCTTTTAATAAAAAATCATTGATTCAAGAAACAAAATAATTTGCACAACATATTAATATATTACCAGCTCACGAAAAAGCTTTTAAACTTGATGAAGGAAAACGTCACATTCAACAGTCAACAGAATTTTCATTAGATAAGTAATTCTTTTCAACTGGCTGTATGCAAGGATTAATCAGAATTACGCAGAGAATTAAACTTTTTAAATAAAATTTTAATCATCGCTAGGCACATTTAATACAGTGACGTAATTTGATTGACAGCTCAGTTTGGTGAAGAAATCTTTATAAAAGAAGGTAGAAAAATTATCGACATTTGAGAAGAAATTTGTGGAAGAATTTCGCAACAAACTGGTAAGTGTATACATGTATTAATTAATTATTATCATATCTAGTAATAATAATACTATTACTGCATCTACTACTACTACTATACTACTATTAATACCACCACAACTACAACCATTGTTCCATTATCTACTATTAGTACTTCTACTACTACTACTTCTACTAATAAAATATTAGCAGTAGTAATAGTACTACAACTACTAATAATACTAACGATAATAATAAGAAGAACATGAATAATTAGAATATTAATAACAATAATAATAGCAATACAAGTAGTAGTAGTTGTAGTAAATAATAATAAAGAAAATGACAAAATAATAATAATAATAAAAATAAAAATAATAATAATAATAATAATAATAATAATAAAATAATAATAAAAATAAAAATAATAATAATAATGAAAGAAGCTGTAAATATTTAAAAAAAAAAAAAAATTACTGATACTAATGCTTTGGTTTTATTATTTTATTATATTTAAAATATTTTGTTCTTATCTTATTCGAAAATGTTATTTTATTAGAAAAAATAAAAATGTCTGCGATAAATACTGTTTTTTTATCCTCAAAGAAAATCAGTTTAAAAATTTTTCAATTTTTTTAAACAAAACTGGTTGCGTTAAATATGTCCATTACTTCGGTGCTATCTTTTTTGTCTCTTTCTGTCTGTCTGTCTGTCTGAGTATCTCTCTTTAAACCATTTTGTATTTTTAGTTTGTTTTTCTCTTTCTCTCTCTGATTGCTCTTTCTCTCTCTCTCTCTCTCTCTCTCTCTGTCTGTCTCTCTGTGTCTCTGTGTGTGTGTGTGTGTGTGTGTGTGTGTGTGTGTGTGTGTGTGTGTGTGTGTGTGTGTGTGTGAGTATCAACCTAATGAAATGGTTACAGACAAAGATGGTTGTAAAAAATCTTTGACGGCAAATTATTTATCAGTTTATATAAATGAGGTGAAGTCCTACTTAAACTGCGTGTACCAAAAAATTAGATAATTAGAGGAAAAAATATAAAAAAATGTTAATAAAAACAAAGACAAACAAATGAATCAGTAAATAAATAAATAAATAGATAAAATAAATAAATAAATCACATTAATAATAAATATTAATATCAAATTGATGATTTCACTTTCACTTTCTCTCATTATGATTTTTTCATTCTGTTGTTGTTGTTGTTGTTGTTGTTGTTATTATTTTATTATTATTTCAGACATCATTTTGAAGAATATGAATACGACCTCAGTCATGACGGAGTCAACGTCAACGTACATCGGCAGTACAGACGGACTCAAATTCATTAACCAATCAATCGCGAAAAAACATCGTCCCACCTTCGACAAATTTACTGTATTTTAATTTACGTGGAATTGGCTATTTTAGTCTCGTAGTAATTGTAGATATACTGGGAGCCATCGGAAACGCACTGCAGTTTATTCTGATGAACGATTCAAAGTTGTCTCCCTTCTCCTACTCAGTCTACATGAAATTTCTGAGTTTCTCTGACACCTTGTTGCTAGGCACCGAACTGTTCCGAGAATCGGAGTTCCAGTTTCATATTCCAAGGACTGTTGACGTCAGCAATTTCTGGTGTAAAACCCTAAATATATTGCGTATATTTCCCAAGTTCCTCTCGCCTTGGCTGATCATAGGACTGACGCTGGACAGATACGTTCTGTGTCAGTTTCCCATTGTCACGTGACTGCTTTTGCACGAGAAGGAAAGCGTTGGTCGTCTGCTGGTCTATGGTTCTCGTTATTTTCGTTCTGCACATCCCTGTTCTTGTCATGGTTGAAATAAACGACGGTGTATGCTATCCATCGAAGGAAATCGGTTTTGTTTTTGATTGCCTATCGAGTAGTTCTCTCGTCCACACTTCCGTGCGTCTGTATCTTCGTCCTCAACGTCATGATCGTGAAACGGAGCAACGAATTCAGGAAAACCTTCATGAAATCTGGCAAAGAATCTATGAACCTGAAAGAAGATAATGCAACGCGCCCTCTCGTTTTCGTTTCCGTTCTTGCTCTGCTAACTATTCTACCCGCCGCGGTGTCAGATTGTGTTTACGTGGGACTCAACCTTAGCAAATCCGATATGTTCGCTTTTACCTTATCTGGCAGTCTTTGGCCGCTCTTCAATTTGATCTATTTGTTAAACTTTGCTCAGAATTTTTACATTCTGATGGGAAGTGCCAGGAACTACAGAGAAATCATGTTTAAGAAATTTAGATGTTTGAAGACGCGATTGGATAGAAGGACAGAAACAAAGAAAATGTCGTCTGAAAATTCAAGTTCTACCAGTTGCCATCTGACGTCTGTTTCTGATGTCGTTGCCATGACTGACGTAGGAACGTAAACATAAATTTCTGATGTCGTTGTGTGTGACTGACGTTGGAACATAAATGAAAAAACAAATTATCAATTCACTGGCAAAATGGACAGTCATACTGATTTTGATTCATTGTTTTCGATATGGATTCGTTTTCGCCTGTTTTCTTCACTGCACAGTGCATATAGAGAAATGTATTTATCCATTTATTTATTTACTAATGGTTTTCTTTATACTTTACACTTGTCATATTAAATGATGCACAAAATACACGAAAATATATCTATCTGTCTATATCCTTTCCAAAAATTCTTTGCAACCTTTTGAACAAGATGGTTTTTTTGTTTGTTGGGGTGGGGGCAGTTAAATTTTATTCATTTTGCTTTGTATCTTAAATGAGAAAATATAAATATGCACAAATCATCCTGAAAACCACACGGATGGACTCGAGCAGAACAAATAGTTTCTTCTATGATTTCTTGTACTGGACGTGTATATACAGACAGACAGACACACAGATAGATGGAGAGCTGGAATTACAGATTATAGATGAAGATTATAGATTGTGGGGGGAGGTTTGTTGTTGTTTTTATTATTATTATTTTTTTCACATCTTTAATTATTACTAATAATTTGATACGCTGATATTTAGAGCAATGATTTTCACCGTCTTCTCAATAACAATATAAACGTCGACATTTCTTACATTGATCGAACCATCTTGAAAAGTTTGTATTTCTTTTGGAAAAAAGATACCGTAATTATATCTCTTCAATGATATAATAAAACGAGAGATATTATGCATTGTTTTATTTATTTATTTATTTATTTATTTTATTATTATTATTATTATTATTATTATTATTATTACTGCCATTGTTGTTGTTATTGTTATTATTATTATTATTATTATTTATTTGTTGATCTTTTATAATCATTAAAAAAATTCTGATTTGTTTGTTTGTTTGTTTGTTTGATATTATGTTTTATTTATTTTACCAATATTCCGCATTCTTTTAATAATATTTCTTTCTTTCAGTATTTTAAAATGAATGTTAATGTGAAAAATCCATTTATAAAATATCATTTACTACCCCTCCTTCATAATAAAGGGAGACAATTGATGTTTCTTTCCTCTTGAACTGAGAAATACGAAGTCAGTTTTATACGAATCCAATTTTTCTTGCAAGGTTTTATTGCAGTCGTTTCTTTTTTTTGTTTTTTTCAGTTTTATTATGCTCTAATTTTGAAACTGTTATATTGTTATTTTGAGCGTGTTATATTGTCATTTAAACAAGTTATTACGTTTTCATTTTAATGATTTATTAAGTTATAATTTAACTGTTTTATTTCACCATCCTATTCAGTAATGTTTCTTTAAATTACTTCAATGTTTTACTGAGATGTCATTTCAACTTCTTATTACGTCATTAATTTAACATATTATTATGACGTAATTTCAAAATCCTATCACGTCATTATTTCAGTGACATGTCATAGTTATTTCAAAACTGTAATTGTATGTTTGTTTTAACATTCGTTTTAGTGAAATGTAGATCATGTTTCTTCTGCAGTACTACAGTTGAAACGTCAGATAATTATTGACGTCGTCATCATCATCATCATCATCATCATCATCATCATCATTATTATTATTATTATTGTTGTTTTTTTGTTGTTATTATTGTTGTTCTTGGTTTTATCAATATTAATATTATTATTATTATTATCATTATTATTATTATTATTATTATTATTATTATTATTATCATTATAGTTTATAATACGATTAAAAAATGTATTACTACTTGAAACAATAAGACGAAACCAATGATGTAATTTTGCTTTCTGTGTAAATAAAGAATTTAATTACTAATCCCGTTTATTTATCACTTCACACATCCATACGTCTCTCTATATTTTTATCATATGTGTGTATGTATGTATGTATGTATCTATGTATGTATGTATGTATGTATGTATGTATGTATGTATGTATGTATGTATCTATGTATGTATCTATGTATATACGTTTGTATGTATGTATGTATATATGTATATACATATATGTATGTAAGCATGTATGTTTGGATCCAGCTAAACAGCCATCTAAATATATAGTTATGAATCCATTTCTTTTTCTGTCTCTTTGTCTGTCTGTTTATTTACCTATATACCTACCTATCTAACTGAATGTATGTTTTTCTCTGTGTGTGTCTCTGTTTCTTAATCCATCCACAAATGCATTAGCTGATCAATCGACGTAGTTTTCTAGCTCCGGTGTGCAATAAATAAATCGAAATTTTCACATAAAAGACATCCAGCAAAAGAAAGCATAGTGACAATTAGTAATCATGTAGACTAATAAATATTGACTTTTATAGTGAGTATACGTGTGTGTTTGTCTTGTGTTTATAAATAAATAAAACTGCTAAGATCTCTATTAACTAAATGGCAAAGGCTAATATCAGAAGACTACATGTTAATGAACGGATATTTTGAAGTTGCCTGCTAAATCGCAAAAGATAAAATAATAGGAGAATATCGTAGATGTTATAAAACAAAGATTTGTGTTATCTACATCGTACCAGAATAAGATATATAACAGACTTAACAAAGTGCTTATTCTTTATGTATGTTAAAGAAATTTCTTAATTACTACATTTGTAAAAGGTTGTAACATACTATCTGTTGTTAGGTTCAGGAAAAAAGTTTTCGTTTAACAAGAAATTCGTTTCTATATCTGTTTTTTTCATGGGTTACGGATTTCTGATTAGAATGTTTGATGTCGTTATTGTTTATTTATTGTTATTTTTTAAATTTATTATTATTACTATTAACAGTAGTAGTAGGAGTAGTAGTAGTAGTTGTAGTAGTAGTAGTTGTTGTAGTAGTAGCAGTAGTACAATCATTATAATTATTATTATTTTGTTCGTAGGAATGTATTTTAATCCTGCAAGAATCTCTCTCTCTCTCTCTCTCTCTCTCTCTCTCTCTCTCTCTCTGAATTTATGTTTTCCGCTCACAAAAAAAAAAAAATAATAATAATAATAATAATAATAATAATAATAATATTTAAATTTTACACATTTAACTTTATTGACAACATATTAATATTAAAACATAAAGAGTTGTCTCTACTTCTCCGCTGAAGGTGGGAGTAAACGTTATTTTGAAATGAGTCACAATTGAATAACATAGCACTTGATTATGTTCCTATTTTATATCGATAGATCGAATTTGTTGATAAAACTTATTTTGCACGTAATAAAACTCATAAGAAGCACAAGGTTTATTTATGTTTTAAGAAAATATTTCATTTGAACTGCACCATGTTTTCGACGTCAAAAGAACCGCTAATACTCAGTCTTTGTAATACATGAATATGCGTGGAACGAGGTTGAATGTTTAAATATTCAAGTTTGTGTACCAAATGCTTTAGACTCTCAAGGTTTGGCGAGCAATCATTTGTAATTTGTAAAATACAAAACTCTCACGAAAGCAATCTATAGTGCAGGAAATAGGAAATATTTATTTTGAAGAAAAGGAATCCAAATAAGAATAATTGTCCGATTTAATAGTAGAATAATAGTCACGTGTCCGCTGATGTAAGGAACAAATCTATTTGAAACACATGGGACTCGGTAAAGAGTCCGTGTACGTGTGTATTTATGTATCTATCTATCCATATATATATAGATGTCTACGTTCCTACGTCAGTCACTGTAACACTACCAGAAATTGACGACTGATGACAACTTGAATTTTCAATCGACATTTTATTCATATGTGTCCTTCTGTCCACTGGCGTCTTCAAACATCTAAATTTCTTTAACATGATTTCTCTGTAGTTTCTGGAACTTCCCATCAGAATGTAAAAATTCTGAGCGAAGTTTAATAAATAGATGATATTGAAGAGCGGCCAAACACTGGCAGATAAGGCAAAAGCGAATATATCGGATCTGGTAAGTTTGAAAATTGTATAAACAGCGTTCTTGACAGTAGCGGGTAGAATTGTTAGCAGAGCAAGAACGGAAAGCAAAACGAGAGGGCGCGTGGCGTTATCTTGCTTCTGATTGATTGATTTATTGCAAGTGTTCATGAAGGTTTTCCTGAATTGGTTGCTCCGTTTCACGTGCGCGATGATCATGACGTTGAGGACGAAGATACAGACGCAGGGAAGTGTGGACGAAATAACGACTGAATAGCCAGTGATCAGAAAACCGGCTTCCTTCGATGGATAGCATACGCCGTCCTTTATATCAGTCATGACAAGAACAGGGATGTGCAGAACGAAAACAACGAGAACCATAGACCAGCAGACGACCAACGCTTTCGTTCTCGTGCAAAACCAGTCACGTGACAGTGGGAAACTGACACAGACGTATCTGTCCAGCGTCAGTCCTACGATCAGCCAAGGCGAGAGGAACATTGGAAACAGAAGCAGTACATTTAGGGTTTTGCACCAGAAATTGCTGACGTCAACAGTCCTCGGAATATGAAACTGGAACTCGGACTCTCGGAACAGTTGGGTGCCTAGCAATAATGTGTCAGATAAATTCAGAAATTTCATGTAAATTGAGTAGGAGAAGGGAGATAACTTTGAATCGTTCATCAGAATAAACTGGAGTGCGTTTCCGATGGCTCCCAGTATACCTACAATTACTACGAGACTAAAATAGCCAATTCCACGTAAATCAAAATACACTACATTTGTCAGTGGTGATACGGTGCTCGCGTTTGATCTGTTAATCAGCTCGAATCCGTCTGTATTGCCGCTGTACGTTGATGTTGACTCCATCATTGCCGACGTCGTATTCATATTCGTCCAACAAGTGTCTGCAATAATAATAATAATAATAATAATAATAATAATAATAATAATAATGATGATGATAATAATAATCGTAACAATAACAATAACCACAATGATAGCAATAACAATAATAATAATAATAATAATAATAATAATAATAATAATAATAATAATAATAATAATAATAATAATAATAATATTAATAATAATAATAAGCATTATCATCATGATCATCATCATCGAGGACTTGCCTTAATAAGTGTCATGAGTAAGTACATGGAGAAAAAACATAAACAAAGATGAATAAATCAAGAGAAAGAAAGGTACACACACATATACACATATATGCATATAAATATACGTATATATATAGATAGATAGATAGATATAGAGATAGATAGATAGATATTAGGTGAGATAGAAAAGGATACATAGACTCAGAGAAGTGTGAACACATACATACTCGGGAGAAATATTTATATAAAATAAAGGATAAAAAGTCACAAATGAAATTGTATTTAACAGACAGGAATTAATACACTGTGTAATAGGCTGATCCATTCGATCAACAATGTCCGCGTCAAAACTGTCCACGTCAACAATGTCCGGATCAACACTTGTCCGCGTAAACACGTGTCCGGTCAACACTGTCCACATCAACACTGTGCGTTGATGTAAAGTTTTTCGGTTCTCTTTTAATTTACGCACATCACTCACACAGTAGAATTTCAGTCTCTGTTCTTTCCGTGTATTGATCATCACACCATTCTCCTGAATACTTTGTTTTCTTTTTTTTTTTGCTTTAGTCAATGCCAACCTGCGTTTGTGTTGGCCTTTTGGACGTAGTTATAAATGAAAGTTTTAATAAAAGCACACAAATAATTAAGTAATCGTGAAAGGATCAGCTACACAACATGAACAGTCGACGTGAAAACCGAAACAAAACAGTGAGAGATTCAAAACTAGCCATTTTAAAAACAGCCTGTGTTCTAGCATTTACAGATCTAATATTTATTAAATCGTAAATGTTGACGTTTCAATATTGTTATCTATATCTAAATATTATTATTATCTGCATCTATATATATATATCTGTATGTGTATGTGTGTGTACTGAGAGAGAAAGCGAGAGAGAAAGCGACAGTATCATCAGTATAGATACTATCAGTACTACTATTATACTTCTATTATTATTATTATTATTATATTATTATTACTTGTAGTAGTAGTAGTAGCAGTAGTAGTAGTAGTAATATCAATAACGTTATTCTAGTATACACTTACCAATGTGTTGCGAAATTCTTCCACAAATTTCTTCTAAAATGTCGATAATTTTTTTACCTTCTTTAATAAAGATTTGTTCATCAAACGAAGCTGTCAATCAAATTTCATCACTGTATTACGTGCACCTTCCGCTGATTAAAATTTTCATTAAAAAATCATTCTTTGCGTAATTCCGATTAATTCCGAAGCTTGTTCGTGAGTTGGTAATATTTTAATATGTTGCGGTAATTACTTCGTATCTTGAATCAACGACATTTTTTTTTTTTAATTATTAAAAAGACAGCAGGTATGTTTGAATTATTATTTTATTTTCGATTTTTTATTTTTTATTATTATTATTATTATTATTATTATTATAATTATTATTATTATTATTATCTTTGTATTTCAGTCTGTGTGTTAACACAAGCTGAAATCAAATGAACGGTGAATATCCACACCACTAGCACATTGCGAGACTAAATGAAAATTATTTTCTAATGACAAATTTGTTCTGATGTTTGCACACTAGTTTTGCAATTAATGTTCTTCCAGTATATATATATATATATAGATATACACATACACATACACACAACAAACATACACAAACACACACACACACACACACACACACATACAAGTAGTTTTCAGAGAAAGGTTGTGCAAAATTTCTTTAACGGCAAATTGTATATGAATCGATTTAAATTATTGAAAACCCAGCATAGTTAAAAGGAAATAGTAAGAGTATAATTAGACAGATAAATAAATCAATAAATAAATCAATCAATAAATAAAACAATAAATAAATAAATACATATATATAATATACATATATATACATACAACACAGAGAAACAGCGATTCTACACAATTCTCTGTTAACAGAAAGTCATCTGTTTTATTTTAACGGTCTTGTAGACAATAAATTAATTGTATTTGATTATACAGGTCATGATTCGTACTCTTTGTGTTTTTCTCTCTCTCACTGTCTCTGTCTTTCCTTCTGTGTCTTTTTTTCTTACTTCATCCATTGATCCACCTGTCTGTATATCTGTTTTAATCATGACTGTTATTAACACAAGAATTAGTTTTATTATTATTATTACATTTTTTATTACTATTATCTTTGTATATTACTTTTTTATCGTACTGAATGAACGATGTATGTGTGTATATATATATATTCGTAAATATACTCTAACAAAAAAGAAACGGAAAAGTAGATTTTATTGTCATTGGGAATATCTATCTAATGGATCAAAAGAAAGCAGCAGAATATTCACATTTTACACACACTTTCATAATTGATTAATATTGATGATATTACATTGGAAAGGTTAAAGCTCAAGGTTATTACAGTATAATATCAATACCTTGTGTGCCCATCATAGGAGTCCAGAACTGCCTAACATCTCCTTCCCATGACAGTAATGACATTACGAATTACACCTTGTGGAATGGTGGCCCACTCTGTCTGTAGTAATAATTCCAAGTGAGCACGATTCTGTGGCTGTGGTTGATGCTGCCTCAGTCGTCTATCCAACTCGTCCCATAGATTCTCTATGGGGTTCAAATCCCGAGATTTAGAGGGCCAGGGCAGGACCTGAATGTTATTGTTGTGTTGGTACGCTGTTGTGAGTCTGGCTGTATGTGGTCTCGCATTGTCGTGCTGGAATACAGCGTTACCATTATTCATAATTAGAGCGGCATGTGGCTGCAAAATTTCATCTCGGTATTTCTGTGCCGTTAAGTTGCCTTGGATGTGAACCAGGTTGGTCCTGCCAGTGTATAAGATTGCTGCCCAGACCGTCACACTACCACCACCAAATCTGTCCGCTTCATTACGACGTCTGTAAACTTGACATCTTCCATCAGCTCGACGAAGCAGAAATCGAGCCTCGTCACCCCAGACAGTTCTCCATCGTAACTGAAGCCAGACTCTGTGCAGTTGACACCACTGACGTCGTAGTCGACGTTGTGGTTGAGTCCAAAAACTCTTCTTACAGGCCGTCTAGCTCGAATACCTGCCTCGCTTAAACAATTGCGCACTGTCTGAGCCGATATTCTACGCAGACCTGGTATTGCTGAAGCAGTAGAGGTTGTCGTGGTGGTTCTTTCCCGTAGATGAAGTACCCGTATGTAGCGGTCCTGGGCCCTGGTGGTTACACGTGGTCTACCTGATCTGGGACGGTCATGTTTTGTTTGCTGTTGCTGGAACCGATACCGCAATCTCAAGATGATGCTTGGGGGTACACGGAACACCCGGGCTACCTCCGAGAAGGATTAGCCAGCTTGTAAACGGCCGGTGGCGTTGTTTCATTGCGGTTCACTCAGTCGTGGCATTTGTTTGATGTTGGGTGAGAACAAAATTAACTAAAGTATTCGAAAACCTTGCATTTTTATAACCCTCGTATTCAAGTTTCATGTGCCGCACGTACACTTGCACTGGTAAAGTGGTTTGCATGCGGGGACGTTTTGGCTAATAAACACAATCATAGCCTTTATTTTGTGTTACCTGCTTTTTGGCGAATGTAACAAAAGCTATACGTTTAAATCACCAAATGTCATTATATTCATAGATTTGTGTTAGTTTACAATAGTTATCTAAGAAATCAACCATTTTCCATTTCTTTTTGGGGAGAGTATGTATGTAAATGTGGTATATTTTGTATATAGTTATCATTTCTTTAATTAATTTTCTTTTACGTTACATGCATTGCAGAAAACAACAACAACAAAAAAAAGCAAAAAAAAAAAAAAAAAAAAAAAAACGAGAGAGAGAATATTAATCGTGACTTTGTATAATCAAAGACTATTTGATGTTTTATAAGAAGGTAAATATAAAAGATGATTTTCTGTTAACGAAGAACTCTGTAGGATCGAGTGAAGAAAGCGGATTTTTCTATTTTGATATAAACATCTATAATAAAACATTAAAATAAAAACGTATCAAGTTTAAAATTTTCTTCACAGTTGCATCTTATATCGCTATTACTACTACTACTACTACTACTACTACTACTACTACTACTACTACTACTACTACTACTACTTCTACTACTACTATTAATATTATTATTAATGTGATTTATTTATTTATTCACTTATTTATTTGTTTGTCTGTCTATTTATTTGCAGAGTTATTTCCATTCATTATCTAACTTTCAATACATGCGTTTTGTATTGGATTTTACGTAATTTAAATTGACTGATAAATAATTAACGGCGAAAGAATTTTTGCAACAAACTTTACCTTAGAACGAATTGTGTGTGTGTGTGTGTGTGTGTGTGTGTGTGTGTGTGTGTGTGTGTGTGTGTGTGTGTGTGTGTATTTCGGAAGCTCATTAATTCCAAAACTCGTCTGCAAAAGTCAGAACAAATCTTTCATTAGTTAATAACGATCATTTGGCACCGTAATCTGCTAATTTCGTATTGATATTCACGGTTCATCTTATCTCGCCTCGCTTTAACACACAGACTGAAACAGAAAAGATAATAATAATAACATTAATAGTAATAATAAAATTAGAAAATAATATAACAATTCAAAAATACGAGCAGTTTTTTAATAAAAATCATTGATTCAAGAAACAAAATAATTTCACAACAAATTAATATACTACCAGCTCACGAAAAACAGATTTTAAACTTGATAAAGGAAAACGTCACATTCAACAGAATTTTCATTAGATAAAAAACTTCTTTTCAACTGACTGTAAAGAAGAATTAATCAAAATTACGCAGAGGATTAATTAATTTTTTTCTAAAATTAAACCTTTAATCATCGCTAGGCGTGTTTAACACAGTGATGAAATTTGATTGACAGCTGAGTTTGGTGAAGAAATCTTTATAAAAGAAGGTAGAAAAATGATCGACATTTGAGAAGAAATTTCTGGAGGAATTTCGCAACATATTGGTAAGTGTTTACTAGAATAATATTAACTAATTATTACTATATCTACTACTAATAATACTATTACTACCACCACAATTAGAACCATTATTCCAGTATCTACTGTTACTACTACTACTACAACTACTACTATTACTACTATTAACAATCATAATAATAATAATAATAATAATAATAATCATAATAGAAATCTGTTGTTATATGTTAAAAAAACAAATTACAGATGCTAACGATGTGGTTTATTATTTTATTTTATTTGAAATATTTTGTTCTTATCTTATTCGAAAATGTTATTTTATTAGAAAAAAATAAAAATATTTGAGTTTTTGTCTGAAAATTTTATTTTATTTGAAATATTTTGTTCTTATCTTATTCGAAAATGTTATTTGATTAGAAAAAAATAAAAAATATTTGAGTTTTCGTCAGAAAATTTATTTTTTCTTTTATGGTGCAAAATAAATACTGTTTTTTCCTCCAGAAATTCTATTTAAAATAATACTGGGTTTTTTTTTAGACAAAACCGATTCCGTTAAATATATGTCCATTACTTCGGTACACTCTCTCTATATCTCTCTGCCTGCCTCTCTCTCTCTCTCTCTCTCTCTCTCTCTCTCTCTCTCTCTCTCTCTCTCTCTCTCTCTCTCTCTCTCTCTCTCTCTCTCTCTGTTTCAGTATATGTGAAGGTATAGCGCTCTTGAAAAAAGTGTTCTCAAAGCAGTAACAATAAAATGAAATGTATGAGATGGAAATATCAAAGTCGCTGTAATAGACTGATGAAAAGTGTCTGTAAAAATCTTTTACGATATATGATTTATCAGTTTATATAAATCAGTTAAATTCTTACTTAAACTGCATGTACCAATAGTTTGATAATACTAAAAAAGTTAATAAATATTAAAAAGTTAATAAATGGACAAACAAATCAATAAATCAGTAAAAAAAAAAAAAAAAAAAAAAATAATGATAACAATAATGATGATGATAATGATAATCTCTCTTTCACTTTCTCTAATTATGATTTTTCTTATTATTTTCATCGTTCTTGTTGTTGCTGATCTTGTTATTGTTGTTGCTGTTGTTATTATTATTATTATTATTATTATTATTATTATTATTATTTCAGACGTTAATTGGATGAATATGAATACAACGTCGGTCATGACGGAGTCAACATCGATGTACATCGGCAGTACAGATGGAATCGAGCTCATTAACCAATCAAACGCGAGCACCGTGTCACCTCTGACAAATTTACTGTATTTTAATTTACGTGGAATTGGCTATTTTAGTCTCGTAGTAATCGTAGATATACTGGGAGCCATCGGAAACGCACTCCAGTTTATTCTGATGAACGATTCAAAGTTGTCTCCCTTTTCTTACTCAATTTACATGAAATTTCTGAGTTTCTCTGACACCTTGTTACTAGGCACCGAACTGTTCCGAGAGTCGGAGTTCCAGTTTCGTATTCCAAGGACTGTTGACGTCAACAATTTCTGGTGCAAAACCCTAAATGTATTGCGTATATTTCCCATGTTCCTCTCGCCTTGGCTGATCATAGGACTGACGCTGGACAGATACGTGTGTGTCAGTTTCCCACTGTCACGTGACTGCTTTTGCACGAGAAGGAAAGCGTTGGTCGTCTGCTGGTCTATGGTTCTCGTTATTTTCGTTCTGCTCATCCCTGCTCTTGTCATGCTTGAGATAGACGAAGGTGTATGCTATCCATCGAAGGAAACCGGGTTTCTTTTTATTGCCTATAGACTAGTTCTCTCGTCCACACTTCCGTGTGTCTGTATCTTCGTCCTCAACGTCATGATCATCGCGCACGTGCAACGGAGCAACGAATTCAGGAACACCTTCATGAAATGTGGCAAAGAATCTACCAACCTGAAACACGATAAGGCAACGCGCCCTCTCGTTTTGGTTTCCGTTCTTGCTCTGCTAACTATTCTACCCGCCTCGGTGTCAGATTGTGTTTACATGGGACTCAAACTTACCAAATCCGATGTATTCGCTTTTACATTATCTGGCTATCTTTGGCCGCTCTTCAATTTGATCTATTTGTTAAATTTGGCTCAGAATTTTTACATTCTGATGGGAAGTGCCAGTAACTACAGAGAAATCATGTTAAAGAAATTTAGATGTTTGAAGACGCGATTGGATAGAAGGACAGAAACAAAGAAAATGTCGTCTGAAAATTCATCTTCTGCCAGTTGCCATCTGCCGTCTATTTCTGACGTCGTTGTCATGACTGATATGTAGACACACATACATATATACACACAGTCATACACACACTCACACAGCGGCACCTGTCTTTAGCGGCCACGTACGATATACGGACACTTTACCGAGTTCCAGTTGTTTTTCTCAGTAGATGTGTTCTTTAGATGAGCGGATACCTGATTTTTATTTCATTGCTAAATTGGACAGTTATATCGATTTTTATTTGTTTTCTCGATCTGGATTCGTTTTCGGCTGTTTCCTGTACTACGTGTTGCGTACAGAGAGTATATTTATTTATTTATTTAGTTATTTGTGAATGATTTTCAATATCCTTTACACTTGTCATATTAAATGACGTACAAAATACACGTAATTATATCTATCTATATCCTTTCCAAAAGTCTTTGCCAACCTTTGAACAAGATGGTTTATTTATTTGATTTTATTGAAATTTTATTCAATTTGCTTTGACATTTTAAATATAAGATGCACAAATCATGCAGAAAAGAAAAGAGATGGACTCGAACAGAAGAAACATTTTTTTTGTATAATTTCTTGTACAGGACGTATACAGATAGACACACAGATAGATGGATAGATAGAAATACAGATTATAGATGTAGATTATAGATTGTAGGGGGAGGTTTGTGTGTGTTTTTTCACCTCTTTATATATTACTATAAAAATTTGGAATCGGATATTTAGAGCAATGATTTTCACCGTCTTCTGAATATAAACGTGACATTTCTTCCACTAATGGAGCAATCTTTAAATATTTAAATTTCTTTAGGAAAAAAGATGCTGTAATTATATCTCTTCAATGATACAATAATAGGAGAGATATTATGCGCAGTCTTAATTATTTATTATTATTATTATTATTGCTCTTGCTGTTGTTGTTTTTCTTCTTCTTCTTCTTCTTCTTCTTCTTCTTCTTCTTCTTCTTCTTATTATTATTATTATTATTCTTGCTGTTGCTGTTGTTATTATTATTATTATTATTATTATTATTATTATCTGTTTGTTATCTTTTATATCACTAAAAAAGTTCTGATTTGTTTGTTTGCTACTGGTGTTATGTTTTATTTCTCTTACCAATATTCCGCATTCTTTTATAATCATTTATTCCCGTCAGTATTCTAAAATGTATGTTAAAGTGCACAATCCATTTAAAAATATCATTTACTACCGATCCTTCATAATAAAGGGAGACAATTGATGTTTCTTTCTCCTTGAACTGATAAATACAAGTCAATTTTATACTAATCCAATTTTTCTTGCAAGATTTTATTGCGTTATATTTTTTTAATGATTTTTTTCAGTTTTAGTTTGCTATTGTTTTGAACATTTTATATTATTATTTTGAATGTTTGATATTGTTATGTTTAATATTTTATTTTGTAATTTTATCCGTTTTATATTGTTATTTTGAAAATGTTATATTTGTCATTTGAACACGTTACTACGTTTTTATTTCAATGATTTATTACGTTATAATTTAAGTGTTTGATTTCACCATCCTATTCCGTAATGTTTCACTAAGTTAATTCAATGTTTTAAGGATATCTCAATTCTACTTTTTATGACGTCATTAATTTAACATATTATTATGACGTTATTTCGAAATCCTATAACGTCATTATTTCAAAGACTTACAACATAGATATTTAAAAGAAATGTAACTTTATGTCTATTTTAACATTTGTTTTAGTGAAATGTATATTACGTTTTTTCTGCAGTATTGCAGTTGAGATTTTAGATTATTATTGACGACGTCGTCATCATCATCATCATCATCATTACCATTATTATTATTATTAATGTTTTTATTGGTATTATTGTTGTTCTTGTTTTTATCAATATTACTATTATTATTATTACGATTAATACTATTATTATTATTATTATTATTATTATTATTGTTATTATGATTAGTATTATTAATATTAAGGTTTATAATACGGTTAAAAATATGTGTTATTACTTTGTTATAATCAATATTTTGAGAAATCAGTAAATGTTGTATTACTTGAAACAATAAGACGAAACCAATGATGTAATTTTGCTTTCTATGTAAATAAAGAATTTAATTACTAATCCTGTTTATTTGTCCATTCACTCATCCGTACGTCCCTCTATATTTATATCATATGTGTGTATGTATGTGTGTATGTGTGCATGTGTGTATGCATTTGTGTATGTAGTTTAGAATTTTGAATATTCTTTGTCTTATGTACGTCTGAATAGACTCTGCACTTAGACAATATTCGGGAACGCACTGGCGCAGGAGGACAAAGTTCAATCACGACCTCACAAACCCGTCAGATGCCGCTGACGAGACTCGAACGTATGACACCCATTCACCCGCACTCCGAAGGCGGACAATGTTACCGTTCGACAACCGAGACACCCAGCGATATTTATGTATGTATGTATGTATGTATGTGTATGTATGTATGTATATATGTATGTATGTATGTATGTATGTATGTATGTATGTATGTATGTATGTATGTATGTATGTATTATTTACCTATATACCTACCTATCTAACTGACTGTGTTTCTTTCTTTCTGTCTTTGTCCGTTCGTTTATCCATCCGTGTGTGCATCGATTGATCAGTCAATCAAGATTTGTGTATGTGTGCATGTCTGTGAGTGTATGAGTGAATATATGTATACCTGCGCTTGTACGTATCTATATCAGTATGTGTGTATGTGTCTGCGTATCTTCATGTGGTGCGTGAACATGTTTGTGTTTGCGTGTCACTCTCAGGGGTGTATGTGTAAGCATCTGTGTTTATGTATATTTATGAGTGTTTCTGTGTGTTTGTGTGACTGTTTCCATTTGTGAATGAGCTTTTTAATGCCACATTTACAAAATTTCTTAGGTTTAACTAGATATTTAATTTAGAAAGAAAAACAAAACAAAACACAGACACACAAAAAAAAAAAAAAAAAAAAAAAAAAAATAAAAAATTAAATAAAAAAGAAACACCTGATATTACTGACTGGGTGGATGCATTCATCTTCCTATCATATCAACATTCAGACTGTACACCATCAAAAATAGATAATAAATACATTCATAAATAAATTAATAAACAAATAAAATTACTAAGATCTATATTAACTAATTCGCAAAGGTTAATATCAGAAGACTACATGTCAATGAATGGATAGCTTGAAGTTGACCGCTAAATCGCAAAACATAAAATAATAGGAGAAAATTATATATGTTATAAAACTGAGATATCTTATCTACATCGTATCAGAGAAGAATATATAACTGACTTAACAGCATGCTTACAGTTTTTCTACATTAAAGATATTTCATATTTACTATGTATGTAAATTGTTGTAGCAGAATATCTCTACTTAGGATAAGGAAAAAGGTATCTTTGTTTTTTGTTTAGATGGTATTACGAATGTCTGAGTTGAATGTTTGCTATTATTATTAATTTATTTTTATTATTATTATTATTATTATGATTAGTAGTGGTAGTAGTAGTAGTAGTAGTAGCGATAGTAGTAGTAGTAGTAGCAGTAGTATTAGCATCATCATTATCATTATTTTGTTCGTAAGAATGCTCTTTTTTCTTTCTTTCGAATATCCTGCAACTCACTCTTCTCTCTCTCTCTCTCTCTCTCTCTCTCTCTCTCTCTCTCTCTCTCTCTCTCTCTCTCTCTCTCTCTCTCTCTCTCTCTCTCTCTCTCTCTCTCTCTCTCTGTCTATCTATCTCTCTCATATATATATATATATGATTTTATCTTTTCCCATCAAAAAAAAACAAGAAAAAAAAAACCACAAAACAAAGAAAATCCATTCATATTTAAATTTTAAACATTTGTGTTTATTGACAAGATATTAGCCTTGAAACATACAGAGTTATCGTTCCTTTTCCGTTAAAGTTAGGAATAAACGCTTTTTTGAAATCAGTGACGCTTGAACAACATAGCACTTTATTATGTTCCTATTTTATATCGATCGATCTATGTCTATATATATACACACAGACATACCAAAACTAATACATCGTTCTTACACAGCAGGTATCCTCTCATTAGAGGGCCAAACTTTACAGACAAGTTTGTTTCTTTGTTGCTGTATATATATTTATATACATATTTCTTATTTTATTTTTTATTTAAATTTTTTGGATATTTAAAAACTTTATTGAGATTCACACAAGATAAATAAACCATCAAGGCCGGGTCCTGCTTTCTCTTAAAATACAAAAGCAAACACACCGAGTTCATTGATAAAAATTATTGTGCACGTCAGAAAACTCAAAAGCAGCACAAGCTATATTTGTGTTTGAACTGCACCAGCTTTTCGACGTCAAAAGTACCACTAATACCCAGTTTTTGTAATACATGAAGATGCCTGGAATGAGGTTGAATGTTTGAATATTCAAATTTGTGTACCAAATGATTTAGACTCTGAAGGTTTGGCGAGCGATCATTTGTGATTCGAAACATACTAAACTTTCTGCAAATAATGTGCACTGCAGGAAATAGGCGACGCCATCTTTAAAAATGTCGTATAAAACAGCAGTACAATAAAATTATTTATTTTGAAGAAAAGGAATGCAAATCCATATTACTGTCCGCTTAAAAACAAACAGGGAACAAATCTGCTGAAAAACACTAGGGGTTCGGAAAAGTGTCCGTATATCGTACGTGGCCGCTAAAGACAGATTCCACTATGTGTTTGTGTGTGTGTATCTGTGTGTGAGTTTATGTATGTAGGTTTGTTTTTATGAATATACATATATAAGCACACACACAGACACACACACACACACATATATGATTACGTTCCAGAAATAGTCGACAGATGGCAGAATCAGAATTTTCAGACGACATTTCCTATGTATGTGTCCTTCTGTCCACTGGCGTCTTCAAACATCTAAATTTCTTTAACATGATTTCTCTGTAGTTCCTGGCACTTCCCATCAGAATGTAAAAATTCTGAGCAAAGTTTAGCAAATAGATTGTATTGAAGAGCGGCCAAAGACTGCCAGATAAGACAAAAGCGAATATATCGGATCTGGTAACTTTGAGTAGTCCATAAACACAATCTGATACCGCGGCGGGTAGAATAGTTAGCAGAGCAAGAACGGAAACGAAAACGAGAGGGCGAGTTGCCTTATCTTGTTTCAGATTGGTGGATTCTTTGCCAGATCTAATGAAGGTCTGTATTTAAGAATATATATAATTATATATATATATACATATATACACACACACACACACAAACAATCACATATGTATGTTTACGTTCCTACGTCAGTCACTGCAACTGTATCAGAAACAGACGGGAAATGGCAACTGGCAGAAGTTGAATTTTCAGTCGACATTTTAATCATATGTGTCCTTCTATCCACTCGCGTCTTCAAACATCTAAATTTCTTTAACATGATTTCTCTGTAGTTCTTAGCACTTCCCATCAGAATGTAAAAATTCTGAGCAAAGTTTAACAAATAGATGATATTGAAGAGCGGCCAAAGACTGGCAGATAAACCAAAAGCGAATACGAACGATTTGCTAAGTTTCAAAATTGTATAAACAGCGTTATTGACTGTGGCGGGTAGAATAGTTAGCAGAGCAAGAACGGAAACGAAAACGAGAGGGCGCATGGCGTTATCTTGCTTCTGATTGGTTGATTCATTGCAAGTGTTCATGAAGGTGTTCCTGAATTGGTTGCTCCGTTTCACGTGCGCGATGATCATGACGTTGAGGACGAAGATACAGACGCAGGGAAGTGTGGACGAAATAACGACTGAATAGCCAGTGATAACAAAACCAGCTTCCTTCGATGGATAGCATACGCCGTACTTTATATCAGTCATGACAAGAACAGGGATGTGCAGAACGAAAATAACGAGAACCATAGACCAGCAGACGACCAATGCTTTCGTTCTCGTGCAAAACCAGTAACGTGACAGTGGGAAACTGACACATACGTATCTGTCCAGCGTCAGTCCTACGATCAGCCAAGGCGAGAGGAACATTGGAAACAGACGCAATAGATTTAGGGTTTTGCACCAGAAATTGCTAACGTCAACGCTCCTTGGAATATGAGACTGGAACTCGGATTCTCGGCAGAGTTCGGCGCCTAGCAACAAGGTGTCAGAGAAACTCAGAAATTTCATGTAGACTGAGTAGGAGAAGGGAGATAACTTTGAATCGTTCATGAGAATAAATTGCAGTGCGTTTAGATGGCTCCCAGTATATCTACAATTACAACGAGACTAATATAGCCAATTCCACGTAAATTAAAATACAGTAAATTTGTCAGAGGTGACACGGTGCTCGCGTTTGATTGGTTAATGAGCTCGAATCCGTCTTTACTGCCGATGCACATCGATGTTGACTCCGTCATGACCGACGTTGTATTCATATTCATCCAATTAACATCTGAAATAATAATAATAATAATAATATTAATAACAACAACAACAACAATAGAATGAAAAATCACATTGAGAGAAAGTGAAAGAGAGATTATATTTATCATTGTTATTAATTATTTATTATTTATATTATTATTATTATTATTATTATTATTATTATTATTATTTATATTATTATTATTATTAATATTGTTATTGTTATTATTATTATTAATATGATTAATTAATTAATTAATTTATTTATTTATATATTTATTTATTTATCTTTTCTCTTTTTCATTCAGTTTTTCTTTCACCTTTTCTCTCTCTCTCTCTCTCTCTCTATATATATATTATATATATATATATATATATATATATATAGAACCAAACAGATAAAGACATATGAGAGAGAGAGAGAGAGAGAGAGAGAGAGAGAGAGAGAGAGAGAGAGAGAGAGAGAGAGAGAGAGAGAGAGAGAAGGTGAATGAAAGAGATAATTAGAAATGAATATTATTACAGCGACAGTATCAAACACTTAAAATAATGAACTTATATTTTACATTATCGGTTTTGTTCAAATATTGTTGTAAAATTTTAAATTGAATTTCTTAAGGATAAAACAGTGTTTATTTTGCAGCATAAAAGAAAAACTACATTTTCTGAGTAAAACGGAGATATTTTTCTGTTTTTCTAATAAAATAACATTTTCGAATAAGATAAGAACAAAATATTTTAAATAAAATAAAATAATAAACCACAATTTCTAGCACCTGTAATTTGTTTTTTCAATATATAGCTAGTCTTGTGTCATTCTTATTATCATCATCATCATCATCATCATCATCATCATATTCAGTATTATTATTAACATTATTATTACTACTGCTACTACTACTACTACTACTTTTATTGTTATTAATGTTATTATTATTGTTATTATTATTATTATTATTATTATTATTATTATTACTGTTATTATTATTATTAGTCGAAGTAGTATTTGTGGTCGTAGTATCAGAAGTATAGTAGTAATAGCAGGTGTAGTAATAGTAGATACTAAAATAGTGAAAATACTAGTGGTGATAGTAGTAGTACTAATAGCCATATTATTATTATTATTATGAGATATTGTAATAATTAGTTAATACATGTATAGACTTACCAATATGTTGCGAAATTCTTCCACAAATTTCTACTCAAATGTCGATCATTTTTCTACCTTCTTTTATAAAGATTTCTTCACACAAGCTGAGCTGTCAATCAAATTACGTCACTGTATAAAATGTGCCTAGCGATGATTAAAATTTTAATTAAAAAAAAAAAGTTAATTCTTTGCGTAATTCTTATTAATCGTTCCTTACAGTCATTTTTTATCTAATGAAAATTCTGTTGACTTTTAAATGTGACGTTTTCCTTCATGAAGTTTAACAGCTTTTTCGTGAGCTCTTAATATTTTAATTTGTCGCTATAATTTTTTCGTTTGTTGAATCAACGATTTTTTATTTTATTAAAAAGACATTTCCTATGCTTGAATTATTATTTTATTTTCTGATTATTATTATTATTATTATTATTATTATTATTATTATTATTATTAATTAATGATCAGTTTGCTGTGAGGTTTACACATTCGTATGGGGGGGTTAGATATAAATAGATGTACTTTGTGCGTCATTTCATACGATAAGCATAAATGATAATGAATAAACAAATATATATATATATATATACACATACATAAGATATACATACATGTATATAAAAGCTAAATATAATAACAACAACAACAACAACAATAATAATAAGAAGAAGAAGAAGAAGAAGAAGAAGAAAGAAGAAAAAAGTAAAAATAATAATAATAAAAGGTGTACGTATATACTAAAATAAAATGTGTGTGTGTGTCTGTGTGTGCAAGAGAGAGAGAGAGAGAGAGAGAGAGAGAGAGAGAGAGAGAGAGAGAGAGAGAGAGAGAGTTGAAAATGAAACAATAACAGTAATAATAATTAGAGTAGTAATAGTAGTGTTAGTAGTAGTAGTAATAGTAGTAGTAGTTGTAGTACTTTTAGTAGTAGTAGCAGTTGTAGTAGTTGTAGTAGTAGTAGTAAAAGCAGCAGCAGCAATAGGAGAAATAGTAGTAACTGTAGTGGTAGGTTTACTGGAAGTAGTCATATTAATAGCTGTCATTGGTAACAGAAAAGAATAAGTGCTCAGAAAACTGATTACATTTCTGGTTTTCACAATTTTCTAATCAATAGTTATTTCCCCTGACATCGCCATCCGTAGAAAAAAAATCCTATTCAGCTTGAGTTGGAAGAAAACATAAAGTCTAATTCTAGCGATGTTTTCCGATAACATGAAAAGATCACTGTTTTGTTATTACTGTGTGTTAACGCTAGCTCAGAGAAAAATGTCGGGGACAGCCTTTATTGGAATGTTATGAAAAAATATTTTCACAGCGACGCTACGTCTTTGTTATTTAGTTATGAAAATATGTTCTCACGAGGAACTTTTAAGGATAGTACTGCAACGATTACGAAATATATATTCATGTAGAGAGAGAGAGAGAGAGAGAGAGAGAGAGAGAGAGAGAGAGAGAGAGAGAGAGAGAGAGAGAGAGAGAGAGAGAGATAAAAACAGAGAGAGAGAGATTAAGACAGAGAGAGAGACTGAAAGAGAGAGAGACTAAAGAGAGAGAGAAACTGAAAGAGAGAGAGAAATAAAGACAGAGAGAGATAAAGGCAGAGAGAGAGAGACAGAGTGAAAGAGAGAGATAAAGAGAGAGAGATAAAAACAGAGAGAGAGACTGAAAGAGAGAGATAAAGAAAGATAAAGAGAGATAAAAACCGAGAGAGACTGAAGGAGAGAGATAAAGACAGAGAGAGAAAGAGACAGACTGAAAGAGAGAGAGAGAGAGAGAGAGAGAGAGAGATAAAGAGAGAGAGATAAAGACAGAGAGAAAGATAAAAAGAGAGAGAGAGATAAAAACAGAGAGAGAAACTGAAAGAGAGAGATAAAGGCAGAGAGAGAGAGAGAGATAAAGATATATATATATAAAACTAGAGAGAGAGACTGAGAGATAAAGATATAGAGAGAGAGTGAGAGATAGAAAGAAGACACAGACAGACACAATTTTTTCGAATGAAGCTTGCTTTTGATTATTTCAAACGTAGCTTAGTAACCACGAGAAATGAACGATTCTGAAAGAAAGCGACTGTGACTGAACTAACCAATCAAATGACGAAACGTCACCTAGCTGTCACATATTTCCTTGAAACAGCGGTGTTTGCTGTTAATTAGAGCACTTACACCTGTCAGACGTTTGTTTATTTAACAGACTTTGTTTTTAACTGAAATGTAACCAGCGCAATGTCCATACTAAATACACGCTGTCTCCTGTGATGTCTGTTTTCTGAGGTAGACACAGGAGAGCGCTACAATGTGACAGACACACCCTGACTTTGTCAGAGAGCGTGACTGTCGCAAAACTGCTTCAGTGTTGTCGAAGGTAAAGCATAAATTTAATAAATCCAGTTAAAATGTAGCAGATCAGCGGACGTCATCATACGATTTCTGGTATGACCAATGCACGTAGGTTTACTATATCGTTTAATATTTATAATCTTATACCATCCGTGCAGTATATTCACCTATTGTTAGCCATAATATACTGAATTAAATAGATACATATATACATCTTATATATATAAAACTCCTATCTAAATTAACAAACTACCTAGATAAGATGAACCGTGAATATCAATAGGAAATGAACACATTTTACGATGCTAAATGATAGCTATTATGTAATGATTTATTTTCTTTAATACAATAAATTTGCAGGTGAGTTCTGTAATTAGGGGTTTCCTGGTCTAATTGTAATTACTAAGATAATCAGTGGTGTTTTTTTATGGTGTTTTTTTTTTTTTTTTTTTTTTTTTTTTTGTGTCTTTTTTGTGTTTTTTTTTTTTTTTGTTGTTGTTGTTTTTTGGGGTTTTTTAATTTTTTTTTTCAGCGCAGTGGATATAATGTAAAAGAAAAATCATCATAATTAAAAATAATTAACGGTGAGAGAGAGAAAAAGAAAATATGAATCATGACCTGTATAATCAAAGTCTATAAGACGTTCAAACATAAAATATTTTTGACTAACGAAGAACTGTGTAGGATCGAGCGAAGAAAGCGGATTTCTCTGTTGTTTTATATACACATGTATAACACAATATACAAATAAAAACCTCTCAAGCAAACATTTCTACGTATACTTGTATCTTATATTTTGTTGTTTGTTGTTGTTGTTATTATTATTATTATTATTTCTTAATTATCTAACTTTCGATACATGCAAATTTAATTAGGACTTCAACTAATTTATGAGCACTTATAAATAATTTACCGCCATAGAATTATCGCAATAACGTTTCTGTGATAACCACTTGTGTATACACACACACACACACACACACACACACACACACACACACACACACACATATATATATATACAGGGTCATACAGGGTAATGTGTTTCGAAAAAGAAGGCGCTTACGTTGAAGTCTACGCAGCCTAAGGAAACAGAAGGAGAGGGATTTTTTCGTTATGTGACAAACTGTAGCAGACTACTAGAAAGTTCACGACAAATTTTTTTCAAAGTCGTAAAGCCGTTTTCATTTAATTAAAATTTAAAAGTGTAGCGGGAGTTTTGAATGACCCTATATATATATATATATACATACATACATACATACATACATACATATATATATATATATATATATATATATATATATATATATATATATCGCAAGCACATTAATTTCAAAACTTACCTGCAAAGGGAAGAACAAATAAGTTATTAAATAGTAACAATCATTTAGTCTTGTAAGGTGTCAGTTTCATATTGATATTCACGGTTCATCTTATCTCGCCTCGCGTTAACAAACAGATTGAAATACAGAGATAACAATAATAATAATAATAGCAATAATAATAAAAATTATAAAATAAAATAATAATTCAAACATACCAGCTGTCTTTTTAATTAAAAAAAAATCGTTGATTCAAAAAAAAAAAAAAAGAGAAACGCAGTAATTATCGGAGAATATTAATACTTTACCAGCTCACGAACAAGTTTCTTTTTTTTCTTTTCTTTTTCTTTTCCTTATAAACTTGATGAAAGCTAACGTCACATTTAACAGTCAACAGAATTTTCATTAGATGAACAAAATTCTTTTCCACTGGCTGTAAGGAAGGATTAATCGGAATTAAGCAAAGAATTAACTTCTTTTTTTAATTAATTAAAATTCTGATCATCGCTAGGCGTGTTTAACACAGTGACGTAATTTGATTGACAGCTTAATTTGTTGAAGAAATCTTTATAAAAGAAGGTAGAAACATTATCGACATTATTGAGAAGAAATTTCTGGAGGAATTTCGCTACACATTGGTGAGTGTATATTAAAATAATGTTATTGCTATTACTACTATTACTACTACTACTGCTACTACTATTACTACTAACCGACTACTACTACTACTACTACTACTACTATTACTACTACAACTACTACTACTAATAATAATAGCAATAGTAGGAAGGTAGTAATAGTAGTAGCACTAATAATAATAATAATATAAGTATAGTAGTAATACTGATAGTAGCTATACTAATAATACTGTCGCTTTCTCTCTCGCTCGCTTCTGTTGGCCTTTCGGACATATTATTTAGTGAAAGTTTTAATAAAAGCACACAAATAATCAAGTAACTTTGAAAGGAGCAGCTACACACAACTTATACGACGTGGAAACCGAAACAAAGTAGTGAGAGATTCAAAACTAGCCATTTTTAAAAACAGCCTGTTTTCTAGCATTTACAGATCTAGATATTTATTAAATCGTAAATGTTGACGTTTTGATATTGTTATCTGTATCTATACCTATTTCTCTATATCAATATCTGTATAGAGCGAGGGAAAACAGAGTCACTTAAGTAACAGGACAAAGATGTTTCAGTGCAGAATTAGCGGAGAATCAACTGATAATCAATACACGGAAAAGAACAGAGACTGAAATTCTACTGTGACAGTGATCTGCGTAAATTAAAGGAGAACCGAAAAACTTTACATAAGTCGTAGAATGTTGACGCGGACAATGTTGACGCGGACAGTGTTGACGCGGACAATGTTGACGCGGACAGTGTTGACTTGAATGGACAGTGCTGACTCGGACAGAATGTGTTATATTTGAATGGATCAGAATATTTATTTTATATTTTAAGTAAATAATGTATTTCTTCCTATCTGTTTATCTAACCTACAATTTCCTTTCTGACTTTTCAAAATTTATTTTATATTTTAAGTCTCTAATCTCTATGTTCTCTCTCTCTCTCTCTCTCAGTATATATATATATATATATACTTATCTATTTGTCTGTCTCTTTTTCTATCTATATACATATATGTGTGTATCTTTCTTTCTCTTTATTTATTCATCTTTGTGGTCTGTTTTTCTCCATCTATGTTTCAATCATTCTCTCTCTCTCTCTCTCTCTCTCTCTCTCTCTCTCTCTCTCTCTCTCTCTCTCTCTCTCTTAATAAATACACAGACAAACAAATGAGTAAATCAGTAAATAAATAAATAAATAAATAAATCACATTAATAATAATAATAATAATAATAATAATAATAATAATAATAATAATAATAATAATAATAATAATAATAATAATAATAATAATAATAACAATAATAATAACAATATCAAATTGGTGATAATGAAACCTCTCTTTCACTTTCTCTCATTATGATTTTTCATGTTGTTGTTGTTGTTATTATTATTATTATTATTATTTCAGACGCTACTTGGATGAATATGAATACGACATCGGTCATGACGGAGTCAACATCAACGTACATCAGCAGTACAGCAGGATTCCAGCTCATTAACCAATCAAACGCGAGCACCGTCTCACCTCTGACAAATTTACTGTATTTTAATTTACGTGGAATTGGCTATTTTAGTTTCGTAGTAATCATATGTATACTGGCAGCCATTGGAAACGCACTCCAGTTTATTCTGATGAACGATTCAAAGTTATCTCTCTTCTCCTACACAGTTTACATGAAATTTCTGAGTTTCTCTGACACCTGGTTGCTAAGCATTCAACTTATGAGAGAATCTGAAATCCAGTTTCGTCTTCCAAGGAGTGTTGACGTCAGCAACTTCTGGTGCAAAATAGTAAACACACTGCTACTATTTCCCATGATCCTCTCGCCTTGGCTGATCGTAGGGCTGACGCTGGACAGA
>CM022677.1:18170939-18185939 GCA_012295275.1 Chrysomallon squamiferum
GACATACAATTACAGTTTGTTAAAATAACTACGTCATATGTCTTTGAAATAATGACGTAATATGATGTTGAAATAAGATCTCAGTACAACGTTGAAATAACTTAACAAAACACGGACATTACAGAATAGGATGTTAAAATGAAACACTTAAACGATAAAGTAATAAATCATTGAAATAAAAACATAATAACACGTTGAAATAACAATATAAAATAATCAAACTAACAATACAAAACGTTCAGAACAAAAACATAATAAAAATGAAATAACCGGGCAGTAATACCTTAACTAAAGAAGAGGGAAAAACAAACTCAGTTGTCTCCCTTCATTACGAAGGATCGGTAGTAGATATTTTATACGTACATGTTTAAATACTGAATGAAATAATGCAATTTAAAGGATGAGGAATATTGATAAGATAAATAAAACATAACAAGAGAAACAGACAAACGAAAAAAAAACATCAGAAAATAAATAAATAAATAAATAAATAAATAAATAAATAACGTGTTAAATGATTCCTTTATTTCGATTCTGAATTGTTAGTTTTAAAGAGTATAAAATAAAATAATTATACACTTAACCGTTTTTAAATATTTATAGAAATAAAAATTGAATCAGAAAATATACAGTGTCGATATTATAACAAATAAATAAATAAAATATAATAATAATAATAATAAAAATAATAATAATAATAATAATAATAATAATAATGATGATGATGATGATGATGATGATGATAAATTAAAATAACGTATAATATTATTCTTTTTATTTTATCATTGAAGAGATATATTTACTATATCCTTTATCTAAAGAAATTTAAATATTTAAAGATAAAGATGGTTCCAGAATGTAAGATATGTCGTTGTTTATACTGTCACTGAGAAGATGGAGAAAAACATTGCCCTAGATATCAGCGTACCCAATTATTAGTAATAATTTAAAATGCGGTAAAAAACAACAACAAAAAACCCACAGCAACAACAAAACATAGATAGATAGATAGATAGATAGATAGATAGATAGATAGATAGATAGATAGATAGATAGATAGATAGATAGATAGATAGATAGATAGATAGATAAATAAATAAACACACCAGTGAAACGATTTTAGAAGACGATGAAGGAAATCAATACAAAGATAATGAAAAGGAAAATGACAGTGATGATAATAATATCATTTGTATGCGGGTAAATATATATATATATCAATGTGTAAACCTAACACGAACACTCAAACTGTTATAAAAAGATAACAACAACCACAACAGCAATAATAATGATGATGATCATGATGATAATAATAATAGTAATAATAAAATTAGCCAGTAAAATAACAATTCAAAAATATATGAACGGTATCTTAAAAGCTGTTAAATAAAAATCGTTGATTTAAGAAACGAAATAATTAGCAGAGCATATTAATACTTTACCAACTCACCACAATATATTTTATATATGTGTATATATATATATATATAAAACTTGATGAAAGAAAACGTCACATTTAACAGTCAACAGAATTTTCATTAGATGAAAAAAATTATTTTCAACTAACTGTAAGGAAGGATTAATCAGAATTACGCAAAAAATGATTTTTTTTTTTTTTTTTTTAATTAAAATTTTAATCAGCTTTTAATACAATGATGACATTTGATTGACAGCTTAGTGTGGTGAAGAAATCTTTATAAAAGAAGGTAGAAAAATAATCGACATTAAAGAAGAAATTTCTGGAAGAATTTCGCAACAAATTGGTAAGTGTATACACGTATTAATTAATTATTACAATATCTACTTGTAATAATAATATTACTTTTATTACTACTACTATCACCACTATTATTATGACTATTCTAGTATCTACAAATGCTATTACTACTACTAGTACTAACTCTGCTACTACTAATAGTACTATTACTAATTCTACTTTTACTAGTAAAAATATTAGCAATAACAACAAAACCATCCACAATAATAATAATAATAAGAAGACTAATTAGAATAATAATAATAATAATAATAATAATAATAATAATAATAATGAAAATGATAATTATAATAGTAATAGTAATAGCACTAACAATAATAATAATAATAAAAATAATAATAATAATAATGATAGATAATAATAATAATAATAATAATAATGATAGTAATAGTAATAATAATAATAATAATGTTAATAGTAAGAATAATGAAAATAATAATAATAACAATAATAATAATAATAATAATAAAATTAATAATAATAATCGAAGTCTGTAGCTATATATTAAAAAAACAAATTACAGATGCTATCGCTATGGTTTATTATTTTATTTTATTTTAAATACTTTGTTCTTTTCTTATTCGAAAATGTTATTTTATTAGAACAAATAAAAATATGTGGGTCTTACTCAGAAAATGTAATATTTCTTTTATACTGCAAAATATACATTTTTTATCCTCAAGAAGTTCAGTTTTACACAAATCCGATTAAATTAAATATAAGCTCATTACCATGATACAGTTTCTCTCTCTCTCTCTCTCTCTCTCTCTCTCTCTCTCTCTCTCTCTCTCTCTCTCTCTCTCTCTCTCTCTCTCTCTCTCTCTCTCTCTCTCTCTCTCTCTCAATAATAATGATAATAATAATAATAACAAAAACAATAATAATAATAATAATAAAATAACAAAAACAATATAAGTTGCACTTAGATACAGAAATAACATTTTTTGTATTTACCATCGTATAGAGAAGAAACAAAACAAATGTCTCTGATTACACAGGTCATGGTTCATAATCTTTCTCACTTTCTTTCTCAAACTGTCTGTCTGTCTGTCTGTCTGTCTTCTATATTGTAATTTTATTTTCCTGCATCCATCCATCCACCAGTCGTTTATCTGTCTGTTTTAATTATGACTGTTACTAAGACACGTATCGTTATTATTGTTATTATTATTATTATTATTATTATTATTATTATTATTATTATTATTTTATCATTTCAGACGTAAAATGGATCAATATGAATACAACGTCGTACATGGCCGAGTCAACATCGATGTACATCGGCAGTACAGATGGATTCGAATTCATTAACCAATCAAACGCGAGCAATGTATCACATTCGACAAATTTACTGTATTTTAATTTACGTGGAATTGGCTATTTTAGTCTCGTAGTAATCATATGTATACTGGCAGCCATCGGAAACGCACTCCAGTTTATTCTGATGAACGATTCAAAGTTGTCTCCCTTCTCTTACTCAGTCTACATGAAATTTCTCAGTTTCTCTGACACCTGGTTGCTAAGCATCGAACTTATGAGAGAATCTGAAATCCAGTTTCGTATTCCAAGGTTCGTTGACGTCAGCAATTTCTGGTGCAAAATAGTAAACACACTGCTACTATTTCCCATGATCCTCTCGCCTTGGCTGATCGTAGGACTGACGCTGGACAGATACATCTGTGTCAGTTTTCCACTGTCACGTGACTGCTTTTGCACGAGAAGGAAAGCTTTCGTCGTCTGCTGGTCTATGGTTCTCGTTATTTTCGTTCTGCACATCCCTGTTCTTGTCATGGTTGAAATAAACGACGGTGTATGCTATCCTTCGAAAGAGGTCGGTTTCCTTATGATTGCCTATCGACTAGTTCTCTCGTCCACACTTCCGTGTGTCTGTATCTTCGTCCTCAACGTCATGATCATCGCTCACGTGCAACGGAGCAACGAATTCAGGAACACCTTCATGAGATCTGGCAAAGAATCCACCAATCAGAAGCAAGATAAGGCAACGCGCCCTCTCGTTCTCGTTTCCGTTTTTGCTCTGCTAACTATTATACCCGCCGCGGTCACAGATTGTGTTTACGGAGGACTCAAACTTAGCAAGTATGACATGTTCGCTTTTACCTTTTCTGGCAGTCTTTGGCCCCTCTTCAATATGATCTATTTATTAAACTTTGCTCAGAATTTTTACATTCTGATGGGAAGTGGCAGGAACTACAGAGAAATCATGGTAAAGAAATTTAGGTGTTTGAAGACGTCAGGGGATAGAAGGACACATATGATTAAAATGTCGTCTGAAAATTCAAGTTCTGCCAGTTGCCATCTGCCGTCTATTTCTGATGTGGTTGCAATGACTCAATTAGGAACGTAAACATATATATATGTCTGTATGTGTGTGCGTGTGTATGTGTTTTGTGTGTGTGTGTGTGTGTGTATTTGTATATCTCTGTGTGTATATGTTTACAGTGGTACCTCGACTTCGTGTTCGTTCCGTGACCAAGCTCGTACCTCAGTTTGCTCGTACATCAAATCAATTTTCGCAAATGAAATTAATTGAAATACAATTAATTCATCACAGCGCCCCCAAAATCATCATATTTCATTTTATTTTTATTTTTCTATTTTTTTTGTAACGTGTAAAGTATTGCTAAAAACAAAATAAAAGAGAATGTAGTTTTTTGGAGCTCAATAAATTATTTTAACACCTTTGGCTGGAGTTATAGGCTTCATCGACTCCTTCTGCTTCAGTATGGTACATATCGTGAACGTACTACACTCGTACTGTCTAGCCATGTTGACGACACGCACACCTCGCTCAAGATTTTTCTAAGATTTCATTCATTAATTCAATTAACATCATCCGCTTCTTCTTCTCAGCATTGTCCTTTGCACTCACTTTCTTATGATCCATGGTCAGAAAAAAGAAATTTGGGAAAATACTGCACAAAACACGAGTACAACACAACAGAGATGTTTCCGCGGCGAGGTAACCACGTGAGGTAAACGAGTGAGACGCGGGATGCTGGGCGGATGTTACGTTGTTCGTTGCGCCAACTAGCGGCGGGGATTCTGAAACTCGCTCGTTACACGGATTTTGGCTTGCAGCTCAAAGCAAAAAATTGGGGCACTCGTAAGTCAAGGTACCACTGTGTATATTCATAAATACAAACCTATAAACATATGGAGACATGCATAGATAAACACACACACACACAGACAAACACACACACACAGACACACACACACAGAGTGGCATCTGTCTTCAGGGGCCATGTATTATACACGGACACTTTACCGAGTCGCCTATTTCCTGCACTACACATTACATGCAGAGATTGTTTTATGTTTTTTTTCGAATAACGTTAGGCTAATTGCAATCACCTAACGTTTGCCTGCCAAACCGTGCGAGTTCAAGTCATATGGTACATAATTTTGGTAATTCAAACATTCAGCGTTAGTCTGCCTGTTTATGTTTTATAAATACCAAGTCTTAGCGATACTTTTGACGTCTAAACGATGGTACGGCTGGCATAAATCAGACCTCTGTTTGGGTTTCAAACACAATATTTTTTTAAAACATAAATATACCTTATTCTTCTTATAAGTTTGATGACGTGCAAATATTAGTTTTATCAACTAACTCGATGTATTTGCAGTTTTATTTTAAGAAAAAGCAGCGCCCGGCCATGATGATTTACTTTTCTTGTGCTTAGTGGTGTAATGAAACTCAATAAAGTTTTAAAATATATTTTAAAAATTTAAATAAAACAAAAAATAAAAACCAACAAAGAAACAAACTTGTAAAGTTTGGCCCTCTGATGAGAGGACACCTGCTGTGTAAGGTCACTGTATAAGTGTGCATGTATGTGTGTGTGTGTGTATATATAAACATGTATGTATATAGACATAGATAGATCGATATGAAATAGGAACATAACAAAGTGCTATGTTGTTTAGTTGTCATTGATTTCAATATAGCGTTTATTCCTAACTTTGACGAATAAGGAAAGATAACTCTGTATGTTTTGATATTAGTGTGTTGTCAATAAACATAAGTGTTTAAAATTTAAATTTTATTGTGTTTTATTTAGTTGTATCGTGCACTCTGAATATTAAACAGATTAACGTGTCATTTGAATTTGTTTTTATTAACTTGTGTCAGTTATTTTTGTAGTGTAACATAGAAATATGTTCTCCTAGCTTCAGGTAGATCCAAGCTGACATAGAAACATAAAGTCTGAGAGAGAGAAGAAAAGAAATGGAAAGAAATATATATTTTATCTTTGGCGTTTTAACAAGCAACTTCAAGATATCCAATCATTAATATGTCGTCATCTGATATTAACCTTTGCGACTTAGTTAATGTAGATTTTCTCAGTTTTATTTATTTATTTATGTGCTTGCTTGTTTGCTGATATGACAGCTCAGTGATTGCGTGCGTCTGATCAGTAATATCAAGTAGTCCGGGTTTTTAAAATTGTTTTTGTCATTTTTAAAATCTAAACATCTAGTTACGCCTAAGGACTTTAATGAACGTGGCATTAAATAGCTCAGTGACAGATGAAAGAGATTACAGAGAAGAATGGTGACTATGTTAACAATTAAAGAAATCAGATAATTCTTTTAATTTTTTTTTAAAGTTTTATTCAGCTTTAAAAAAGGACGATATTTTCACTACAATCTAACACACACACACACAATACGTACACATGAACATATGCAAGCATCACATGCATATATTCACTCATACACACACAGACATACACACATGAACATCCCATATACAACCACACAGACGAACTCATACAAACATACAGATATGCACATAAACACACAACCACATACAAACACTAGACACATTTATTCAAACATACAGATAAATAGACACACATACACTCACAAACACATACACACACACAGGCACAGACAAATACACGCACATACACACGTGCACATTATAAAAGTCAATACTTCCAACAGTCTACAATATTACTATTTATCGCTAAGTCTTTTTGCTGGATCTCATATGAAAACGTCGATCTATTAATTGCAAGTCGGAGCTACAAATGTAGATTAGGTGATCAATCGATGCACACGTGGAGGGAAAACGAACAGACAGAGACACAGACAGAGAAACACAGTCAGTTAGATAGGTTTTTATACAGGCAAAAATAAACAGAAAGATAAAGAGACAGAAAGATGGATTCATAACTGTATATTTAGATTGCTGGGTAGCAGGATACATACATACATACATACATACATACATACATACATACATACATACATACATACATACATATGACAGAAATAGAGGAATGTATGGATGTGTGAATGGACAAATAAACGGGATTAGTAATTAAATTCTTTATTTACATAGAAAGCAAAATTACATCATTGGATTCTTCTAATTATTTCAAGTAATACAACATTTACTAATTTCTCAAAATATAGCTTATAACAAAACAATAACACAAACTGTTTAATCGTACTATAAACTATAATAATAATAATAATGATGATGATGATGATGACGATGAAAATAATAATAATAATGATAATGATAATGATGATGATGATAATAATAATAATAATGATAATAATACTAATAATGATACTGATAAAAAATGAACAACAATAATAATAATAATAATAATAATAATAATAATAATAATAATAATAATAATAATAATAATAAAAATGAGGAGGAGGAGGAGAATAATAATGATGATTATGATAATGATGATGATGATGATGGCGTTAATAATAATCTAACGTTTCAACTACAGTACTGCACAAAAATACATATTAAAACAGACATACAATTACAGTTTGTTGAAATAACTACGTCATATGTCTTTGAAATAATGACGTAATATGATGTTGAAATAAGATCTCAGTACAACGTTGAAATCAGTTAACAAAACACGGGCATTACGGAATAAGATGTTAAAATTAAACACTTAAACGATAAAGTAATATGAAATAAAAACATAATAACACGTTGAAATGACAATATAAAATAATCAAACTAACAATACAAAACGTTCAGAATAAAAACAAAATAAAAATGAAATAACCGCGCAGTAAAATCTTAGCTAAAGAAGAACAGAAAAAAACTTCAGTTATCTCCCTTCATTATGAAGGCTCGGTAGTAGATATTTTATACGTACATGTTTAAATACTGAAGGAAATAATGACATTTAAAGGATGCGGAATATTGATAAGATAAATAAAACATAACAACAGAAACAAACAAACGAAAAAACAAACACATCAGAAGATAAATAGATAAATAACGTGTTAAATGATTCCTTTATTTCGATTCTGAATTGTTAGTTTTAAAGAGTATAAAATAAAATAATTATACACTTAACCGTTTTAAAATATTTATAGAAATAAAAATTGATTCGGAAAACATACAGTGCGGACATTATAACAAATAAATAAATAAAATATAATAATAATAATAATAATAATAATAATAATAATAATGATGATGATGATGATGATGAATAAATTAAAATAACGTATAATATTATTCCTTTTATTTTATCATTGAAGAGATATATTTACTATATCCTTTTACTAAAGAAATTTAAATATTTAAAGATAAAGATGGTTACAGAATGTAAGATATGTCGTTGTTTATACTGTCACTGAGAAGATGGTGAAAAATTTGCCTAGATATCATGATGTGGTAAAAAACAACAACAAAAAAAACCGGAAAAAACAAAACAAACTATATATCTATATTTATAATCCTAATATCTATCTATCCATCTGTCTGTGTATATATATATATATAATGCAATATAATGTAAAATAATATAATACAATAAACAAGAACACTGTTAGAACAAGTTAGTTTTCTATCATCTAGCAAATTTATTATTATTATTATTATTATTATTATTATTATTATATTATTAACAATAACATAAAGGGCACACTGAATAAGTAATGTATATATATGTATATGTGTGTGTGTATATAAATATAAATATAAATATATATATAAATAAAATATATATATATATAGATAGATAGATAGATAGAAAGATATACTGATGTATACACTCACCACTGAAACAATGTTAGAAGACGATGAAGGAAAACAATACAAATAATGAAGAAAATAAAAAAGATAATGAAAAGGAAAATGACAATGATGATAATAATATCATTTGTTTGCGGGTAAATATATATATACCAATGAGTAAACCTAACATGAACACTCAAACTGTTATAAAAAGATAACAACAACAACAACCACAACAGCAATAATAATGATGATGATGATGATGATGATGATGATGATAATAATAATAATAATAATAATAATAATAATAAAATTAGCCAGTAAAATAACAAGTCAAAAATATATGAACGGTCTTTTAAAAGCTGTTAAATAAAAATCATTGATTTAAGAAACGAAATAATTAGCAGAGCATATTAATCTTTACCAACTCACGAACAATATATTTTATATATGTGTATATATATATATATATATATATATATATCAACTTGATGAAAGAAAACGTCACATTTAACAGTCAACAGAATTTTCATTAGATGAAAAATTATTTTCAACTGACTGTAAGTAAGGATTAATCAGAATTACGCAAAAAATGATTTTTTTTTTTTTTTTTTTAATTAAAATTTTAATCAGCTTTTAATACAGTGATGAAATTTGATTGACAGCTTAGTTTGGTGAAGAAATCTTTATAAAAGAAGGTAGAAAAATGATCGACATTTGAGAAGAAATCTTTATTAAAGAAGGTAGAAAAATAATCGACATTTCAGAAGAAATTTCTGGAAGAATTTCGCAACAAATTGGTAAGTGTGTACACGTATTAATTAATTATTACAATATCTACTAGTAATAATACTATTACTTTTACTACTACTACTTCTATCACCACTATTATTATGAATATTCTAGTATCTACAAATGCTATTACTACTACTACTACTAACTCTGCTACTACTAATAGTACTATTACTAATTCTAATTTTACTAATAAAAATATTAGCAATAACAACAACACCAACCACAATAATAATAATAAGAAGAAGACTAATTAGAATAATAATAATAATAATAATAATAATAATAATAATAATAATAATAATAATAATAATAATAATAATAATAATAATAATAATAATAAAATAATAATAATAATAATAATAATATTAATAATAATAATCGAAGTCTGTAGCTATATATTAAAAAAACAAATTACAGATGCTATCGCTCTGGTTTATTATTTTATTTTATTTAAAATACTTTGTTCTTATCTTGTTCGAAAATGTTGTTCGATTAGAAAAAAATTAAAATATTTTGGTCTTACTCCGTAAATGCATTTTTTCTTTTATACTGCAAAATAAATACATTTCTTATCCTGAAGAAGTTCAGTTAATTTTGTTTACACAAAACCGATTAAGTTAAATATAAGTTCATTACTTTGATACAATCTCAATCTCTCTCTCTCTCTCTCTCTCTCTCTCTCTCTCTCTCTCTCTCTCTCTCTCTCTCTCTCTCTCTCTCTCTCTCTCTCTCTCTCTCTCTCTCTCTCTCTCTCTCTCTCTCTCTCTCCCTATATATATATAAACCAGTGAATAAATAAATACACAATTAAATACATAAATCAATCATTTAATTAATAAATCACAGTAATAAGAATAGTAATAATAATAATGATAATAATCATAACAATAATAATAATAATAGACGTAATATTATTAATAACAATAATAGTAACAATAATAATAGCAAAATAATAGCAATAATAATAACATAAAAAAATAATAATAATAACAGTAGAAACAATAGTAATAATAATAATAATAATAATAATAATAATAATTATAATAATAATAATAACAATATAGTCACACTTAGATATAGAAAAGCGTTTATTGTATTTACTATGATATAGAAAAAAATTCCAAAATCTCTCTGATTACGCAGGTCATAGTTCATACTCTTTCTCTCCCTGTCAGTCTGTCTCTCTGTCTGTCTGTCTTCTACGAATTTGAACATTGTACTTCATCCATCCACCCACCCGTCGTTTATCTGTCTGTTTTAATTATGACTGTGATTAAGACACATATTATTATTATTATTATTATTATTATTATTATTTTTCAGACGTTAATTGGATGAATATGAATACAACGTCGGTCATGACGGAGTCAACATCAACGTACATCAGCAGTACAGCAGGATTCCAGCTCATTAACCAATCAAACGCGAGCACCGTGTCACCTCTGACAAATTTACTGTATTTTGATTTACGTGGAATTGGCTATTTTAGCCTCGTAGTAATTGTATGTATACTGGCAGCCATCGGAAACGCACTCCAGTTTACTCTGATGAACGATTCAAAGTTGTCTCCCTTCTCTTACTCAGTCTACATGAAATTTCTCAGTTTCTCTGACACCTGGTTGCTAAGCATCGAACTTATGAGAGAATCTGAAATCCAGTTTCGTATTCCAAGATTCGTTGACGTCAGCAATTTCTGGTGCAAAATAGTAAACACATTGCGACTATTTCCCATGATCCTCTCGCCTTGGCTGATCGTAGGACTGACGCTGGACAGATACATCTGTGTCAGTTTTCCACTGTCACGTGACTGCTTTTGCACGAGAAGGAAAGCTTTCGTCGTCTGCTGGTCTATGGTTCTCGTTATTTTCGTTCTGCACATCCCTGTTCTTGTCATGGTTGAAATAAACGACGGTGTATGCTATCCAACAAAAGAAGTTGGTTTTCTTATCGTTGCGTATCGACTAGTTCTCTCGTCCACACTTCCGTGTGTCTGTATCTTCGTCCTCAACGTCATGATCATCGCTCACGTGCAACGGAGCAACGAATTCAGGAGCACCTTCATGAGATCTGGCAAAGAATCCACCAATCAGAAGCAAGATAAGGCAACGCGACCTCTCGTTCTCGTTTCCGTTCTTGCTCTGCTAACTATTCTACCCGCCGCGGTGTCAGATTGTGTTTACGTAGGACTCAAACTTAGCCGGTCCGACACGTTAGCTTTTACATTATCTGGCAGTCTTTGGCCCCTCTTCAATATGATCTATTTGTTAAACTTTGCTCAGAATTTTTACATTCTGATGGGAAGTGCCAGGAACTACAGAGAAATCATGTTAAAGAAATTTAGATGTTTGAAGACGCCAGTGGATAGAAGGACACATACAAAGAAAATGTCGTCTGAAAATTCTGATTCTGCCAGTTGCCATCTGTCGTCTATTTCTGATGTCGTTGCAATGACTGAATTAGGAACGTAAACATATATATGTGTCTGTATGTGTGTGCGTGTGTGTGTGTTTGTGTACGTGTGTGTGTGTTTTGTGTGTGTGTGTATATGTTTACAGTGGTACGTCGATTTCGTTTTCCTTTCGTGACTGAGCTCATAACTCAATTTGCTCGCATATCAAATTAATTTTCCTGACTGAAATTAATTGAAATACAATTAATCCGTTCCAGAGCCCCCCAAAACCACCATATTTTTATTTTTTTTTAACGTTTTTTTTTAAGAAAAATGTATTTTTCAATCACAAATATTGTAAAAACAAAATAAAAGAGAATGTAAAGAAATAAATTAGTTTTTTTATCTTGGAGATCAAACAAATTAGTTTAACGCCTTTAGCTGGAGTTATAGGCTTCATCGACTCCTTCTGCTTCAGTATGGTACATATCGTAAAAGTACTACGCTCGTACTGTCTAGCCAAGTCGATTATATGCACACCTGGCTCAAGATTTTTCTATGATTTCATTCATTAATTCAATTGACATCATCCGCTTCTTCGTCTCAGCACTTGTCCTTTGCACTCACTTTCTTATGATCCATGGTCAGAAAAAAGAAATTTGGCAAAATACTTCACAAAACGCGAAAACAACACAACAGAGATGCTTCCGCGGCGAGGTAACCACGTGAAGTAAACGAGTGAGACGCGGGATGCTGGGCGGATGTTTTGTTGTTCGTTGCGCCAACTAGCGGCGGCGATTCTGAAACTCGCTCGTTACCCGGATTTTGTTTCGCAACTCAAAGCAAAAAATTGGGCACTCGTAAGTCAAAGGTACCACTGTGTATATTCATAAATACAAAGCTATATACATATGGAAACATGCATAGATAAACACACATAGACACACACACAGACATAAACACACTGTGGCACCTGTCTTTAGCGGCCACGTACGATATACGGACACTTTTCCGAGTCCCAATTGTTTCTCACTAGGTTTGTTCCTTAGATCAGCGGACACCTGATTACTATTCTACCACTAAAGCGGACAGTAATACGGATTTGGATTCCTTTTCTTCAAAATAATTAATTTTCTTTTTCTGCTGTTTAATACGACATTTTTAAAGATGGCGTCGACTATTTCCTGCACTACATATTACATGCAGATTTTTATTTTTTATTTTATTTTTTTTCGAATAACGTTAGGCGAATTGTTTGCGTAATGTTTGCCAGCGAAACCGTGCGAGTTCAAACCACATGGTACGTAATTTTGGTAACTCAAACATTCAACGTTATTCTGCCTATTTATGTCTTATAAATACCGAGTCTTTTGACATCTAAACGATGGTGCGACTGGTGTTAATCGGACCTCTGTTTGGGTTTCAAACACAGTATTTTTTAAAACACAAATATATCGTATTCTTCTTATGAGTTTGATCACGTGCAAATATTAGTTTTATCAAAGAACTCGATGTATTTGCAATCGTATTTTAAGACTAAGCCGCGCCCGACCATGATGATTTACTTTCCTTGTGCTTAGTGGTGTAATGAAACTCAATAAAGTTTTAAAATATATTTTAAAATTTTAAATAAAATAAAAAATAAAAACCAACAAAGAAACAAACTTGTAAAGATTGGCCCTCTGATGAGAGGACACCTGCTGTGTAAAGACACTGTATAAGTGTGCATGTATGTGTGTATATATATATATATAAACATGTATGTATATAGACATAGATAGATCGATATGAAATAGGAACATAATAAAGTGCTATGTTGTTCACTTGCCATTGATTTCAATATAGCGTTTATTCCTAACTTTGATGGAAAAGGAAAGATAAATCTGTATGTTTTGATATTATTGTCTTTTCAATAAACATAAGTGTTTAAAATTTAAATTTTAATGTGTTTTATTTAGTTATATTGTGCACTGTGAATATTAAACAGATTAACGTGTCATTTGAATTTGTTTTTATTAACTTCTATCAGTTCACTAACTATTCATTGATTTTGTTGTGTAACATAGAAATGTCTTCTCCTAGATTCAAGTAGATCCAAGCTGACATAGAAACATAAAGTCTGAGAGAGAGAAGAAAAGAAAAGAAAAGAAATGGAAAGAAATAAATATTTTATCTTTGGCGTTTTAACAAGCAACTTCAAGATTTCCAATCATTAATATGTCGTCATCTGATATTAACCTCTGCGATTTAGTTAATGTAGATCTTCTCAGTTTTATTTATCTATTTATTTGCTTGCGTGTTTGCTGATATGATAGGTCGGTGGTTGCATGCGTCTGATCAATAATATCAAGTTGTCCGAGTTTTTAAAATTATTTTTTTTTTTTTAGTTTTATTCAGCTTTAAGAAAGGACAATATTTTCATTACAATCTGACATTACGCGCGCGCACACACACAATACGTACACATAAACATATGCAAGCATCACATGCATATATTCACTCATACACACACAGACATGCACACATGAACATCCCATATACAACCACACAGACGAACTCATACAAACATACAGATATGCACATAAACACACAACCACACACAGACACTAGACACATTTATTCAAACATACAGATAAATAGACACACATACACTCACAAACACATACATACACACAGGCACAGACAAATACATGCACATACACACGTGCACATTATAAAAGTCAATACTTCCAACAGTCTACAATATTACTAACTATCGCTAAGTCTTTTTGCTGGATGTTATACGAAAAGGTCGATCTATTAATTGCATGTCGGAGCTACAAATGTACATCAGTTGATCAATCGATGCACATGTGGAGGGAGAAACGAACAGACAGAGACACAGAGAGAAAAACACAGAGAGAGAAACACAGTCAGTTAGACAGGTTTATATATAGGCAAAAATAAACAAAAAGATAAAGAGACAGAAAGATGGATTCATAACTGTATATTTAGATTGCTGGG
>CM022677.1:18195939-18200939 GCA_012295275.1 Chrysomallon squamiferum
GAGAGAGAGAGAGAGAGAGAGAGAGAGAGAGAGAGAGAGAGAGAGAGAGAGAGAGAGAGAGAGAGAGAGAACAGAATTTACATTTTTCGATGAGAGTTAAAATGAATGCCTGTTTGAGATTAGAGATGAAATACGAACACAAGAGAGAATTTTTACATTTTTTTCATGCAAAGGTTTGTCGTTGTGTCGTAGTTAACGTTAGTGGTTTTTATTAATACATTTATTTTCGTTGTTGTTTCTGTCATTTATTAAATACAAACCGAAAATACAATTCCACCAATAAAATTGTACAAGATCTGCTCTTGTTCATTTCGCTGTTGTATTCAAACTGAAAGCAGACAAGACAAATGAGGACAATTTAACTACAAAATATATTTAATAAAATAATAATAATAAAACGAAGTAAAATAAAACCAAAGTTAAATATAATATAAAATATAACATAATGTAATGTAACGTAATGTAATGTAATGCAATATAATATAATGTAATGTAATGTAATATAATGTAATGTAATATAATGTAATATAAAATATAATATAATATAATGTAATGTAATGTAATGTAATGCAATAATAAATATAATGTAATATAATATAATGTAATGTAATATAATATAATATAATATAATATAATAATATAATATAATGTAATGTAATGTAATAAAATATAATGTAACATAATCTAACATAATATAATATAATGTAAAATAAAATAATAAAATAACTAAGAACGCTGCTAGAACCAGTTAATTAAGTTTCTGTTAGATAGCAAATTATTATTATTATTATTATTATTATTATTATTATTATTATTATTATTATTATTATTATAACAGTAAAATTAGCGAGTAAAATAACAATTCAATCATACCAACAGTCTTTTAAGTGCTGGTAACAAAAATCGTTGATTTAAGAAAGGAATTAATTATCGGAGCATATTAATAGTTTACCAACTCACGAACAAAATATTTTATATATATATATATATAAACTTGATGAAAGAAAACGTCACATTCAACAGTCAACAGAATTTTCATTAGATGAAAAAATTCTTTTCAACTGACTGTAAGTAAGGATTAATCAGAATTACGCAAAGAAGGATTTTTTTTTTTTTTTTTAATTAAAATTTTAATCAGCTTTTAATACAGTGATGTAATTTGATTGACAGCTTAGTTTGATGAAGAAATCTTTATAAAAGAAGGTAGAAAAATTATCGACATTTCAGAAGAAATTTGTGGAAGAATTTTGCAACATATTGGTAAGTGTATACACGTATTAATTAGCTATTCCAATATCTACTACTATCACCAATATTATTATGAATATCTAGTATCTACAATCGCTATTACTACTACTGACTACTACTAATTCTACTTTTACTAATACAAATATTAGCAGTAATAATAACAACAACAACAATAATAATAAGAAGAAGAACAACAACAACAAGACTAATCAGAATATTCATTATAATAATAATAATAATAAAACAAGACTGTAGCGACAAGATGCTAGACATTGTGATTTATTATTTCATTTTATTTTAAATATTTTGTTCTTATCTTAATCGAAAATGTTATTTTAAAAGAAAAAAAATTAAAATATCTCTCTCTTACTCAGAAAATGTATTCTTGGTTCTTTATACTGCAAAATAAATACTTTTTAATCCTCACGAACTTCAAATTTAAAATGTTAAAACAATTTTTAAACAAAACTTTTCCGTAAAATATCTGTCCATTACTTCGATACTCTCTCTCTGAACCATGTTTTACTTCTCTTTCAGTATATGTCTGTGCGTGTATGTTAGCATAAATAAATATATATATATACATACGCACATAAATACAAACACAGACACAGACATACACATCCAAATACACACACCCATAGACTGTTTCGATATATATAAATATCGCTCACTTGAAAAATGTGTTTAAAGGAGTAAAATAAAATAAAATGTATGAGATGGAAATATCAAGCTCGCTGTAATAGACAGATGTTTATCAGAGAAAGGTGGCTGTAAAAAAATTTGACGATAAAAGATTTATCAGTTTATATAAATAAGCTAAATCTTACTTAAATTGTGTCTACCTAAAGTTAGATAACTTAAGGAAAAAAAATAAGCGAATAAATAGATAGACTAATAAATAAATCAGTAAATAAATAAATAAAGAAGTCAAATTAAAAATGATACTTTATATATGTATATATTTTATTTCTCTTTCTCTCACTTTCTCTTATAATTGTTCTCATTATTTTGATCCTTGTTGTTGTCGTCGTCGTCGTTGTTGTTGTTGTTATTATTATTATTATTATTATTGCAGATGTTAATTAGATGAATATGAATACGACATCTGTCATGACGGAGTCAACATCAAAGTACATCGGCAGTACAGACGGATTCGAATTGACTAACCTGTCCAGCACAATATCACCTCTGACAAATTCACTGTATTTTAATTTACGTGGAATTGGCTATTTTAGTCTCGTAGTAATTGTAGATATACTGGGAGCCATCGGAAACGCACTGCAGTTTATTCTGATGAACGATTCAAAGATATCTCTCTTCTCCTACTCAGTTTACATGAAATTTCTGAGTTTCTCTGACACCTTGTTGCTAGGCACGGAACTGTTCCGAGAGTCCGAGTTCCACTTTCGTATTCCAAGGACTGTTGACGTCAGCAATTTCTGGTGTAAATTTCTGAATGTACTGCGTCTATTTCCCATGTTCCTCTCGCCTTGGCTGATCGTAGGACTGACTCTAGACAGATACGTCTGTGTCAATTTCCCACTGTCACGTGACTGCTTTTGCACGAGAACGAAAGCGTTGGTCGTCTGCTGGTCTATGGTTCTCGTTATTTTCGTTCTGCACATCCCGATTCTTGTCATGGTTGAAATAAACGACGGTGTATGCTATCCATCAAAAGAAGCTGGATTTCTGATCATTGCCTATCGAGTAGTTCTCTCGTCCACACTTCCGTGTGTCTGTATCTTCGTCCTCAACGTCATGATCATCGCGCACGTGCAACGGAGCAACGAATTCAGGAACACCTTCATGAAACCTGTCAAACAATCCACCAATCAGAAGCAAGATAACGCCACGCGCCCTCTCGTTCTCGTTTCCGTTCTTGCTCTGCTAACAGTTCTACCCGCTACTGTCAATGACGCTGTTTATACAATTTTGAAACTTAGCAAATCGTACGTATTCGCGTTTGGTTTATCTGGCAGTCTTTGGCCGCTCTTCAATATCATCTATTTGTTAAACTTTGCTCAGAATTTTTACATTCTGATGGGAAGTGCCAGGAACTACAGAAAAATCATGTTAAAGAAATTTAGATGTTTGAAGACGTCAGTGGATAGAAGGACACATACAAAGAAAATGTCGTCTGAAAATTCAAGTTCTGCCAGTAACCATCTGCCGTCTATTTCTGGAATCGTTGCAGTGACTGACGTAGTAAAGTAAACATATATATGTGTGTATACATTCATAAATAGAAACCTATATATATACATATATGGATACATGCTTACATAAACACACACACACACACACACACACACACACACACACACACACACACACATATATATATATAAAAATGAATAATTTTATTGTACTGCAGCTTTATACGACATTTTTAAAGATGGCGTCGCTCATTTCTTGCACTGCAGGGAGTTTTTTGTTTGTTTGTTTTTCGAATCACAGGATCCTGCAGTCTGCAATCGCCAAACGCTTGCCGTTTCATTATACAGGGTGTCCCAAAGGTAACCGAACCGCAAACTTAAATAAAATTAGATATTAAAAATAACAAATTTAATTCCATCTTTTATGTCATTTTATGTTATCTTTTCTACTATTCATTTACTTCTGTCAGTAGTAGTCTTTGGAATGATTTTTTGTTACCTGATTGTAGTGTTCTTCGTGATCGAGACTTCTGTTTTACCACGACAACGCAGACGTCTGTGACGCGGTCTTTTAATACTGTTCTTGTTCTCATAGGCGTTCCGTGTTCTTTCTCTCGCAACTCACTCCCCGGATCTGACAACACCTGATTTCTTTCTGTGGGGAGTCCTAAAAAAAACGCAGTTTATGCTAATAAACCTAGGACCATTGATCAACTGAAACAAAGTATTCAGCACGAATGGAACCAAATTTCAGTTGAAACTTGCTAAAAAGTATGTCGCTGTGTTGTCAAAAGGTGTCGTGATTGTACTGAAGTTCAAGGTAGACATTTTGAACATTTGTAAATACTAAATATGCAGATTAAATTTGTTGTTTTTAATATCTAATTTTATTTAAGTTTGCGGTTCGGTTACTTTTGGGACATCCTGTATTTATGTTTTATACTCGCAGCGATAATTTTCAAGTGGAAAAGATGATGCGGATAGCCCAGCTCGGAGCTCTGTTTTAAAGCATATTAAAACATAAATACACATTATGGTTATTGTGAGTTTTATTACGTGCAGAATAAGTTTTGTGAATCAGTTCGATGTATTTGCAATTGTAATTTAAGAGAATAAAATCATCATTCCGTTGTGATTTATTTTTCTTGTGGTCACTGGTGTGATGTATCTGAATAAAGATTGAAAACATGTTAAAAAAAAAAAAAAAAAATACAGTTAAAAAAAAAAAAAAAAAATAATGAAAGAAAAGGGGCTATATAATACAGAAACGTAATAAAGTGTTGTGTTGTTCAGATGTCATTCATTTCAATATAGCGTTTATTCCTAACTTTAGCGGAGATGGAAAGCTAAATCTCTATGTTTTAATATTAATATCTTGTCAATAAACGTAAATGCTTAACATTTAAATTTTAATGTGTTTGTTAGGTGTCTATTTCATTTTATTTAGTTACTTAGTGAACTGTGACTAATAAAAAGCTTGACCTGTTATTTGAATTTGTTTTTTATTAACTTATGTCAGTTTACTAACTATTCATTGTTTTTGTAGTGTAACATAGAAATGTCCTCACCTAGTTTTAAGTACACCCAGGCTGA
>CM022677.1:18205939-18245939 GCA_012295275.1 Chrysomallon squamiferum
TCTATTATGTAAAACAATGGTTGACAGAACACTTTAATGTTTTATTACGAAAATTCTGACAGTGAAATATCACCCGTAGCCCTCATTTGATTCATATTCAACACAGAAGGAGAAATTTCTGTCAGCGACCGTCTTCGTTCTGTTGTCAGACTCGCGAAACACTCAAATTTCTTTTTCACAATTTCTCTGTACTTCGCGGCACTTGCTACCAGAATGTAAAAATTCTGTCCGAAATTTAACATGTAAACCATGTTCCACAACGGCCACAGTTTCTGTCCAATCTTCTGCGCGTCTTCGTTGACCTTCGTCAGCTTGAGAACGCCGTCGACGCATTCTGCAATGGCTATGGGGACGAGAGTGAAGAAGGCGAGAAGGGAGATAATTATCAACGCGCGTGAGCACCCGTCTTCCTCCGCTTTGCTGAACGTCAAACCGCTTCTTGCGAAACTGTTTCTGAACTTTTTGCTTCGCTTTACGCGAACGATAATCAGCACGTTGAGAAAGAGGATAAACACACAAGGGAGAGTCGACGAGATCAACAGACGAATGGAAATCAAGTAATACACAAGGCCGCTGTCGGGAACGCATTCGTCGTTCTGCAACTTCACGTCCACGAGTACGGGCAAAACGAGAACGAGGCAAAGGAGATTTGTGGAGAGGCAAATCACGGAGGCTGTCCTACGGTTACAAACAACGTGACGTGACAGCGGCAACGTGACACAGACGAACCGATCGACGGTAAAACCGACCACCAGCCAAGGGGAGACAACTTTGACGAAGAAGCTGAACGCGTTGAGACTCTTACAGACGGCGCTGCTGACGTTTACGACGACGGGTAACTTGAAAACTTCTTCCGTCGACTCGAACAAAGCCGTGATTAACAAGAGACTGTCGGTAACTGACAAAAATCGCAAATACACGGAATAGGAGAGAAAAGAAACTTGCTGGTCGTTCATGAGGATAAACTGAAGAATATTCCCCGTGATTCCTAGTACGACTATCAGCAAATCAAAACTCCAGTAGACGGGGCCGTTGTCATGGTAATGCGGCCATCCGCTGAGAAATAATTCAGTGCTGTTGTTGTTGTCGTTGTTGTCGTTGACTGAGCAGTTGAAACATGCTGACGTTATCACCAACGATTCGTTACAGATGTCTCTAAGATTATTATGAAGTCTCTGATCAGACGAGTTCGACATTTTCTCAAAATTAATCTGAAAAATTTAATGTAAACACCGTCAATGTTTTCTAGGTATCATCATCATCATCATCATCAATAAAGATAACGCCATTTCTTCTACAACTACTTCAGCAACTAATACTAATACTACAGCTATTACAATTACTACTAGTACTACTGCAAACTGCTGCTCAGACAACAACTACTATTAAACTACCACTACTTTTACACGTACTTACAGATGTAATACATGTATTACTACTACTACTACTACTATTATTACTACTACTACTATTAGTAGTAGTATCGTTGTTGTTTTTGTTACTGTTACTATTATTGTTACTATTGCTATTATTATTATTATTATTATTATTATTATTGTTATTATCGATTTTTATTATTATTATTATTAATCATAATCAGCATCTTCGTTACTTTAATACCACCACTACTGTTAATAACACTATTGCAGATTCTACTACTACTACTACTACTACTACTACTACTGCTACTGCTACTACTACTACTACTACTACTACTACTACTACTACTACTACTACTACTACTACTACTACTACTACTGCTGCTGCTGCTACTACTACTACTACTACTACTGCTACTACTACTACTACTACTGCTACTACTACTACTACTACTACTACTACTACTACTACTGCAAATACTTGTACTACCACTATTACTACGATTAGTACTCCAAGTACAACTTTAACTACTACTTCGGCTACTACCACTAATATTACTATTACAACTGTTACTATCATTACTATTACCTGTTATAATAGTATTATAAAATATATACATACAAATAGGTAACAATACTACTAATACAACTAATGACGATGATGATAATGGTACTAAATAAATAAATAAATGAATAAAGAAAGAAAGAAAAAAGTAAAAGAAAAAAGAAAAAGAAAATATAAGACTGATATATAGTTTTAATAAATGTTTTCAGTAATACAGTTTCCATTAATTTGTTTGCCTTGATTATACCCATATATATATATATATATATATGCATATTCTTTCTACGCTTTTCTGTATGATTTAGATTAAACCACAACAATAAAATATTATCTCTATGTATCGGTTACACACCCTACTTAATACCATTTTCTTAAAATATAATTAAATAATTAATTAATTACACGTCTTATGAAAGATGTTATACTCACTGTTTTGTTTCTCTGATGTCATCTGGGAACATCAATTTGAAATGTCGCGTACATTTTTCGCCTTCTTTTATAAAGAGTTCTTCGAGAGCTACCTTGACCAATCACGTTTTACTCTTTGTTAAATTTCTCTCGTTTTAATTAAGCGATTATAAAAAGATTATAAAAAAAAAAAAAAAAAGAAGAGATATACAGAAAATAGGGGAAAAAAAAAAGGAAAAATACAGATATGTAAGAGCATCAATAATTTTTGCTCGGTAGATAATGAAAGCTGTATTCATATTATGCTGGTAAAGTTTTAATTTAAAATAAGACGTTTTCTTTCATCACGTTAACAAGCCCATTCATGACATGGTTAAAAGATTTTATAATTAAAAATATACTGCATTAAGTTTTTTTTTTTTTTTTTTTCTCAAACTGCAAATTCTTTATCGATTCCTGTTGAGAAAGTAGAGTATTATTTTAATAACATGTTACGTTTGTTTCTTCTTTGTATTTACTTGAAAACGTGCGGATAATGGTAAAGGTAGAAATGAGTTGAAAGAAGTAAAAAGCGGAACTGTAGAAAGAAATTAAGTAACTGATTTTTTTTGTTTCAGGTCTCTTTCACTTCATAGAAGGGACATCACAAGCTGTTATTATTGTTATTATTATTGTTATTATTATTATTATTATTATTATTATTATTATTATTATTATTATTTATTTATTTATTTATTTATTTATTTAGTTTGTTTGTACATGCATTTCTTAAATCCCGTGGATATGCGATTTCAGAATACACAAACACACACACATACACACACAAACATATTCACATATTGAGATATATACCCATGCACATAGTGTTACATCAGGTACATACAAACATGCACATATACATGCACACATACATACATACATACATACATACATACATACACATATTTACAATATATATATAAACACACACATACATATATTCATACATACAAACATACATACAGACAGACAGACAGACAGAAAGACAGACATTCCTCGACAGGTTTTCCACAAAAAAAGGTGGGAAGCGATGATTACAGTTTCAAAGTTGACTTGATGACCCAGATGTATTGTCCTCCTATTTCGGAGTAGGTGTCACAGGTTCGAGTCTCGTCAGCGGCATCTGACGGGTTTGTGAGTTCGTGATTGGACTTTGTCCTCCTGCGCCAATAAGTGCGATCCTGAATATTGTCTGTGTGCAGAGTCTAATCAGACGTACATAAGACATGCACTATTTACATAAAGATATTTATATTACATAGCTATACAGAAACACACACACACACACACTTACTCTCAGTTTGTATACATACATACAAAACAACTGGGGCAAAATTACAAGATAATTTACTTTATAATGGATATCACAATCATAGCATGTCTTAGAATTTTTTTGTAATTTAATATATTTACATCAAACTTATTTTGGATGACACGAAAAGTTTCATCAACTATGGCTTTCATTTTTTTTTTTTTTTTTTTTTTTTTTTTCAAAAGTTTTGTTTCACTGAACTACTAACATAAATTCATACCAGTAGTGTAAACCGGTGAAGGGGCAGAGTCTGGAACAGGAAAACAAATAGCACATCGACAACAAATTTTTTTTTTTTTTTTATCACTGACGTTAATAGCTGACATTCTGTATAATAATACATCAATATAACACTCAAAGTCTGGAACCGGAAAACACACAGCTATTTCGACAACATTAACTTAGCAATACCAGTAGTATTCATTGCTCTGTATATTGCACAAATCAAAGGCCTGGAACGGGAAAACAAAGAGCATTATCAAGATATCACTGACATTGCAGTACTGTCTGTGTTAACTCTGGACATGCCGTGTTGTCCCGTGGGTGACAATGTTCGCGTCTGCGCAGTTCGACTCCAAGTCCTTACGAAACACGAACACCTCTTCATCATTATGCTTCTGTAACTCGAAGCGCTTCCTATCAAAATGTAGAAGTTCTGTGCGAAATTCAGCAGGTAGACGACGTTCCACAGCGGCCACAACGTCTCCCCCAGCCGCAGCGCCGCCGTGTTTCGTCCGATTAATCGCAGAACGCCGTCGGTGCATTCGGCCACCGAAATCGGCAGCAAGGTGAGAAAGGCCAGGATGGAGACGAGCACCAGAGGTCGCGTCGAGCTGTCTCGCCGGCTGCGATTGGTCGAGTGTTTCCGCCGCGCGCTCAGGAACGTGTCTCTGAACTGGTGTCCTCGCTTGATGCTGACGATGATGAGGACGTTGAGGACGAGGATGGCGAGGCAGGGAAGGATGGAGGAGACGAGCAGCCGCATGAAGATGAAGTAATACTGGAAATCCACGGGCGCGTGGCATTCTCCGTGATCGAGTCTCAGTTCGGCGAGGATCGGAACCGTGGAGACGAACGACACGGCGGACAGGCCCGAGCAGACCACCGCGGCTTTCGTCCGCGTGCACAGCCTGTCACGTGACAGCGGGAAGCACACGCAGAGGTAGCGGTCGACGGTGAGCCCGACCATCAGCCACGGGGACAGCAGCTTCACGGCGAAGCTGAAGGCGTTGAGAATCTTGCACAGCCAGTCGTTCACGTTCGCCAGGACGGCTAAGCTCAGAGCTTTCTCGGTTTCTTCGACGAGAATCACGGTCAGGAGAAACGTGTCCGAGATCGACATGAACCTGAGGTACACGGAGTAAGAGAGAAACTTCAGCGACCTCTCCGTCATCATCACGTACTGAAGGACGTTGCCGACGGCTCCAAGGACGGCTATGATGACGTCAGCTATCCAGTAGTCGTGCTCGTGGGGGTGAAAGTGAGGCCACCCGCTCAGGAACAGATCGTTGATGGTGACGGTTTGAATTCCGCTGGTGGTTTCGTTCACGAAAAGTGTCATTGCTCTGTCGTGGATGTGCCTGTCGTTGTCGTTGAAAGTAATCGTAGAGTTTGGCGTCATTTCTCAGAACTGTGTCGACATTTGTTGTCTGAAAAAAATTATCATTAGAAGTAGTTATCATTCCATTATCATTATAATCATTGATATATAGATAAATGATTATTATTATCAACATGAACATCATTGATAATCATTGTTAGTATCAATACATCATCATCATCATCATCTTGCCATTTATTCATAATCATTACCATCATTCAAGTTATTAGTATCGTCATAATCATTGTTAATAACTGATAATTTTAATTAATATCATCATCAACATCATCATCATTATTATCATCATTATTGTGAATATTAGAATCGCCATACTCATCATTTACATACTAACATTTATACTGGCAACTTTATCATTATCATCCAGATCATTATTATCATCATTACCGTCAGCATCAGTATTATTATCTTTATCATTAGCATCATGATTGAACATCGTCATAGTCATTATGATCATCATGACTGATATACTTATAATCATAATTAATATTCATCATATTATTACAACCATTATCATCATTACTGACGATATCATCGCGATAATAAATCATTATCATCATCACAACATAGCTATCAATATCATAATTATCTGATCATCAGCATTTCCTCACTTTTAACATCAAGGTAACATCAACGTCAACATCATCATCATCATCAATCATCAACATCATCACCAAAAGCAACAATTTCTTCATCTTCATCGTTAGAAAAAAATACCCCACATAAGAAATGATTATGAAGGTAATTCTGTACTCAGCAAAGAACAGAGATTGTCAACGATTACAAAGAAAAAAAAAACATAATAAAAAATTCAAACGAGATACGATTTGAAGGATAGATTGTCAGTTATCTAATCCTTAAACAAATTACCTTTCGACTGTTCTGTATGCAGCATCAAAGGCAAGTATTTGTTCTGTGTTGCATGTTAAAAATAAATAAACGGTTCTAATGGTTAAACGCTTCTAATGGACTATTTGCGGTATCTATGTTTGAGTTTCCAGTGATATTAGTTAGGTTTATTACTTCGGGCAAACACGCCAAGACTAAAATTGATCTCTTTCCGTTCGTACGGCTCCAACATACAGATCGATTTCCCATAAACGTGAGCGTATAGATAAACGTTTCTTAATTAATACGATTAATGTGAAATAAGGAGGAAAATAAAAATCGGGGCAAATAAAAAAAATAAAATAAAAAAACGGATCATCTTGCTTATTACTGTGGTCTGATTTTTCATGTTATTGCTGCACTGATTTGTTTCGTTGTTGTTGTTCGCGTGTTCTGTTCTTATTGCTTTTGTTTTTATTTACCGTATTTTTGTATTATATATATATACTGAAATATATAAACAGGGAGAGAGAGAGAGAGAGAGAGAGAGAGAGAGAGAGAGAGAGAGAGAGAGAGAGAGAGAGAGAGAGAGAGAGAGAGAGATTTAATTTGCGCTGATTTGTTTTCTTCTTGTTGTTCTCCATCAGTTTTGTGCTATATATATATAGATATAGATATATATATATAGGTAGGTAGAGAGAAAAAAGAAAGAGAAAAGGAAGACGAGATAGAGAGAAAAGACTGAAGCAGGACGATAGAGAAAAGTGAAAGAGAGAAATAGAGAAATAGAAAGAGAGGGAGAAAATTTGGTAAAGAAGAGAATGAGAGAGGGAATGAGAAAAACGGAGAAAAAGTAGTAAAAGGACAGAAAACAAAACAAAAACACAGAAAGAGGGTTGTAATCTGTTTTCTTAAATGCGCTTAGATGTATGCATATAAGTATGTGTGTTTGTGTGTGTGTGTGTGTGTGTGTGTGTGTGTGTGTGTGTGTGTGTGTGTGTGTGTTTGTTTTGTTTGTGTAAAAATAGAACCAGGTAGAATTATACAAATTCCCGGAAATGGACAGATGAATACATTGTTGGTGCATCAACTGACAAGACTCAAAGACAGACAAATAAACTGATAAACTGATAACTACGTATAATGATAAGTACCTAGACAGGTCTGTGGATTAGATTAACATGCACAAACATAAATACAACCGTACAGACACACAGAGACAGAGGTAGATAAAAAAAAAATAGATAGACAGACACTTAGCTATGTAGATAAATAGATATACATACAGACAAACAGACAGAGAGACAGACATACAGATACACGGACAGATATTCAGTGGTAGATGGATGGACAGAGGGAAAAGACAAAAATATTATTCCTGCAGGGATTAACACATAATCTTATGACAAAACTGTATTAACAAAATTCATTCATTCATTCATTATTTATCTGTTTGTTTGTTTGTTTATTTATTTATTTATTTGTGTTTGTATTTATTTTTGTTTCGCTTATTTATAATGTGAGTTACTTAAAAGTATAACTGCATTAGGTTTGTGATTGTTATTACTTTTCTTATTATTCTGTTTTTTCTTTTCATTTTTATATACATTTCTTTTTCACTATTCTTCATTGCTGCTTCTATGTTACTCTCATTATTACAACAACTACTGCTACTGCTTCGACAATTATTACTATTACCAATACTGCTACTACCACCACTGCAACTACTCCAGCAAGAGTGCAGCGGCTATTACAACTACTACTGTATTACTATTATTACCAGTACAACTACTACGACCACTGCTATTACTAGTACAATTATTTCTTTATGATTATAACTACTACTACTACTTCTACTAGTACTACTACTACTACTTCTACTAGCACTACTACTGTTACTGCTACATCTACTACTACTGGAACTACTATAACTACTACTTCTACCACTAATACTTCTACAACTACTACTACCACTACTATTGTTTTTATATAGCTAAACCAAATTTTATTCTTTACGAATTTCGTTTCTTCATTTATCATAAATAGTACGCGTAAAATAAATAAGTTTGTTTAAAAGCATATAATAAATAGCCTTGCATATACTTGCATAAATAGAGAAAAACTGATGCAGAGAGAGAGAGAGAGAGAGAGAGAGAGAGAGAGAGAGAGAGAGAGAGAGAGAGAGAGAGAGAGAGAGAGAGAGAGAGAGAGAGAGAGAGAGAGAGAGAGAGAGAGAGAGAGTAGTTAAATATTTAAATATTTCTGTTTATATTAACACTACTCTTTCACGTACCTGTTATTGTAACAACTCCTTCACAGAACTAATCCAGATTACTCAAACAAATTCACTTTATGCTGTGTCTGTCCTGACCTTTCAGCCAATCAGATCACGATATACAGTTCTCTTGCTAAAGCCATTTTATAGTATTGACTTTTCACTAAATAGCTAGAAGCAACAATTTAGTCTATTTACTATTTTCATTAGCAAAAAAAAAAAAAATTAAAAAAAAAAATAAAAAATAATAATAAGAAAAAACCCTTGTATATGTAGTTACGAAAGATAATTGACTGTTTTAATCAAAAAATCGTCTTTCCAATTGATATTCATACACAGAGGCATTCGTCAATGTAAATTTATCGCGCAAATATTTCGTTATTATCTTGCATCAATATCTTCTTCTTTTTTTTCTTTCTTTCTATGTTCACATGTTGAAACATTGATTAAAAATACCAGTCTTCGAATTTAATTAATTACGGCTTGTATAACTAATCAAACTTCTCGACGACATTATGCAAAGCCCGTGGTAAAAATTTAAAATTAAAATATGACGTTTTCTTTCATCACGTTAATAAGCTGGTTCGTGACCTGGTAACGTTCGTTTTAAAACGTAATATTAGGTTCAATGAATAAAAAAAATCGATTTCCAGTGCAGAAAAGCAATTTTCGAGAAGAATAATTTAATCATTTGGTTTGGACGATTTTTTTGTTTTTGTTTTTTTTTGTTTGTTTGTTTTTAATGTTTTATTCTATTATTCTTTAAGCTATTTTAGTTTATTTATTTATTTATTTATTTATTTATTTATTTTGTTTATTTATTTATTTATTTGTTTATTTATTTATTTATTTGTTTCTTTGTTTCTTTATTTATTTGTTTATTTTTTGTTTGTTTGTTTGTTTGCTTGTTTATTTATTTATTTGTTTCTTTGTTTCTTTATTTATTTGTTTATTTGTTTATTTATTTATTATTGTTATTATTATTTTATATTGCTAGTGATGCTACTACTAATTCTTCTTTTCTCCCTCCTCTCCGTCCTCTCCCCCTCCTCTTACTTACAACTACTGGTTGCATTGGATGTGATAGAATTCGTAAATATACAATAGTAGTAATAATAATAGTAGTAGTAGTGCAGTACTAGTACTAGTATTAGTGATATTTGGTGTAGTAGTAGTAATACTAGTAGGAGTAGTATTAGCAGTAATAATAATTATAATTGTAGTAGTAGCAGTGCTTTTAGCAGCACTTATAGTAGTAGTAGTAGTAGTAATAGCAGAAGTAGTAATGGTAGTAGTAATAGCAGTAACAGTAGTGGTATTATTAGTAGAAGTAGTACTAGTAATAGTGGTAGTGTAGTAAGAGTAATTGTAATACTATAAGTAGAAATACTGTAATACAGTAGCAGCAATGGTAGAATTCGTAGTAGTAGCAGTAATGGCTGTATTTGTTGTAGTTGTCGTTCTGTTTGTTGTTATAATTGCAGGAGCAGCAGTAGTGGTAGTAGGAGTAATAGCGACGTAAAAATACTATTATTATTATTATTATTATTATTATTATTATTATTATTATTATTATTATTAACTATTATTAAACAGTAGTAGTCATACTACTAGTTGCAGTAATAGAAATATGGAGTGTAAAACAGAAGAAGAAGAAGGAGATCATATTAATATGCAGATAACGAGTCTAGGAAACAAGGAAAGATTTATGGGTTGCACACACGTCATCAACTGATGGTTTACATAATAGAACTCCGTGACTCGTGATCATTAGAAAAGTAATATGTTTAAAACTATCTGTTCTTTAATGTTCAGTTTAACCCTGTTTTAAAACCAGTAGTAAGCGATATTTTATTATTATAAATAAATAGTTGAAAAAAAAAAATAAATACAAAATAAATAAATAGATAAATAAATAAATAAATAAGTAAGTAAATAAATAAATAAATAAATAAATAAATAGGTAAATAAATGATTAAACAAATAAATAAATAAATAAATAAATAAATAAATAAATAAATAAATAGACAGACAGACAGACAGGCAGACAGACTCCTAATTTCTCTTTTTACAATTATATTATTTTATATTTTACTTCGTGTAACGAAATGGTGTAGCTTTTTATAAAATAATATAAAATATATATCTGTATTTTCTTCTTCTTTTTTTGTTTCTTCTTGTCCATGTGTCTATCGGTTCCATCAATCTCTCTATCTCTCTGTTCTCCTCTCTATCTTTTTATCTATCTGTGCATTCATCCATATCTCTCTATCTATCTATCTGTATTTCAGTCATCATCTCTTTTTGTCTATATATCTATCTACCCCTCTCTGTATCTGCTAACACTTTTTCTATCTATGTATTTGTTTCTGTTTCTGCCTGCCTGTCTGTCTATGTAATATTTTTTCTAGTTATCGATATACCTGTGGAGATTTATCAATAGCCTGTCTTTTTGTCTTCTGTATATTTATCTACTCATCTCTGTTTCTGCCTCTCTGTGTGTCTGTATGTCTCTCTGCCTTCCTGTTTGTCTCTCTGCCTCTCTATCTATATCTAGCTATCTATATATCTAATCATAGATACGTCAGTGTCTTTGTCTTTTTTATCTATCTGCTATCTAACAGTATCTCCATCAGTCTCTCTATATATCTTATATATAAATATATATATATGTATGTATGTATGTATATGTATGTATGTTTGTATGTATGTATGTATATATATATATATGTGTATGTATGTATGTATGTATATATATATGTATGTATGTATATATATGTATGTATGTATGTATATATATATATGTATGTATGTATATTTATGTATGTATGTATATGTATGTATGTATGTATGTATGTATATACATGTATCTATGTATGTATGTATATATATATGTATGTATGTATGTATATATATGTATGTATATATGTATGTATATATGTACGTATGTCTGTCTGTCTGTCTGTATGTATGTATATATATATGTATGTATGTATGTCCCTTTTCTGTCTGGATCATCAAACACACAATTTGTTTTTCAAGTACACAAAGGATGAATAATTATTATCATCGTTATTTTATTTCTGACGTTTTCTTAAATGTTTTTGTTGTTGTTATTGTTGTTGTTGTTGTGTATGTGTGTGTTTCCACCTTCCTTTTGTTTGATTTGATAGTTTCAGGGAGAAGCTCTTGTGTGTACTTTTATGTTTGTATGATAACTGTGTTTGTATGAGTATATGTGTAGATGTGAATGTATGTCTGTGTGTGTATGCTCTGTCTGTATATGTGTATATGTGTATGTGTGTGTGTGTATATGTGTATATGTGTGTGTGTAATCGATCATTCTATTTAAATATTTGAACGGTTCAGAGTCTGGAGGCAGGACTAAAACATAATGATTTGCAGGATGAATTATCTCCCTTTCACATTTTCCAGTTCCAAAGAGTGCTCTATAATTAGTTGCAGTATGCGATGTTGAAAGGTGAAAGTAAAAAAAAAATAAAAAAAATATGTCAACAAGAAAAGAGTAAACAATTGCGAGTGATTGTGTATTACTTCAACCGTCCTAATATAAGGTCATATGTATGACGTCGTATGTATGACCTCATATTTATGTGTATGAATGACGTCATATTTACGTCGTCATATAGTCATAGACTGACATGTTTCGAGCGTTAGCTTAAATAAAACGCATCCAATTCTCTTTGTTTGGACCTGTTCATATATACATATATGTGTATATATTTCTCTCCATTTCTTTTGCTTTGTTTATTTGTCTGTCTAGCATACCTTTCACAGATTGTCAATTATAGCAGAGAAAAAAACAAAAACGAACGTGAAAACAAAATAAGAAGAAGAAGAAAGAAAAGACTGCAATGATTATGGAGATGATGATAATGATGATTATGATGATAAAGGATATGACCCGTGAAATAAATATGATAAAAACAAAAGAAAACAAAAAGCATCCATAATAACGTATAAATCACAAAACGAAAGAAACAACAACACATCCACACACACAAAATAATAATAATAATAACAACAACAACAATAACAACAACAACAACAACTAATAAATGTCCAAGCCTTTATTCAGATTTGTTTAGAACATAAAATATAATCAGTATTTACCTATCAACAATCACATTAAAGATTTTATACCAATTACATTTTACACATTTACGAACACAACGATACAATTTACAATACGAAGACATATATCATATGATAGAAACAATAGCAGATCAAATACAGTAAGAAATAAATCCAGACGAAATAATAATAATAACAATATTATAATAATAATAATAATAATAATAATAATAATAATAATAATAATAATAATAATAATAATAATAATAATAATAATAATAATAATAATAATAATAATAATAATAATAAAGTAAATAATGTAAATAGTAATATATTATTTATAATAAATAAATAAATAAATAAATAAATAAATAAATAAATAAATAAATAAAACTAAACTAAACTAAACTAAACTAAACTAATACATGAAATACAAGCTAACATAATTATTGTTATGAAAAACGTCTGATATCCGTTTTTAAGAAAATCAAATTCTTATATTCAAATTTATTATTCCCGCTGCCGACATAGAAGTGACATAACCACTGCAGTTTTTAAACCACGTTGCTTTTGTTAAACGTAGTGATTATCGATACATCTAGCGAATTTCTATAAACCTTGCGATTATCGATAAACCTGGCGATTTTCGATAAATTAGCGATTATCGATAAACCTGGCGATATTCGATAAATTAGCGATTATCGATAAACTTGAAATAACAGTGTAATTTTTTTTTTTTTTTTTTTTTTTTTTTAAAAAAAAAAAAAAAAAATTTTTGTTATTATTATTATTAAGAAAAGGTAGAATCGATCACATTCTCAGATACAACAGAACACGAGAGCGCATTGACGGCACCTTCCACCGAAGTAGAACAGGGTACATTTTTCTCTCTCTCTTTTCCTGTCTTTCCGACAACATCTAAACTTACTCCTCATAATATTCCTGTAATTATAAGCACTCCCAACAAGAATGTAAAAAGTCTGCGCGAAGCTCAATCTGTATATCACGTTCCAAACAGGCCAGAGCTCTTCTCCCAGTCTCTCCGCAGCTGGATTCAGTCTCGTCAGTTTCAAGATGGCGTCGGCGGTTTCTGCGACCGACACCGGAAGCAGCGTGACGAAAGCGAGGCCGGAAATGAAAATAAGAGGTCGCGTGGCGCTTTCCTGCCTGTGACGTGAACTCAGGAAAAGGTGCTCCTGAATTTCTTGCTCCTCTGGATTCGGACGATGATCGCAGTGTTCAGGATCAGGATGAAGAAACACGGAAGGAGGGAGGAAAGAAAGAGACGAATGAAAATCAAGTAATACTCGAGATCGTCCGGGCCTGCGCACTCGCCGTTTCGCAGCTGCAGCTGAACCAGAACCGGCAGAACGAACACCACCGACAGACAAACCAAAAACAAACAGACGGCACCCGCTTTCGTCCGGGTGCACAGCCTGTCACGTGACAGAGGGAAACAGACGACGACGGATCTGTCGAGCGTCAGTCCCACCATCAACCACGGCGACAGCAGCTTTGTAGAGAACCTGAACCAGTTTAACAGTTTGCACGAAAGATCGTTCGTGTTCGTAACTGTTCGGAGTCCGAATCCTTCTTCGGTGGATTCGAGAAACACGGCTATCAAAACCAAAGTGTCTGAAACTGAGAGAAACTTCAGATACACGGAGTAGGAGAGAAATTCAATACTTCTGTCACACATCAGGATAAACTGGAGCACATTACCGATGGAGCCCATTACAATGATAAACAAGTCAACAGCCCAGTATCCCAGTCCATAGGAATGAAAGTGAGGCCATCCGCTGAGAAACAACTCATTGTTTTCGTAGTCGTTGTTGTTGTTGAGTACGGTGGAACTGTCGTATATGATGCTGTTGTTGTAATTGGTGAAAAGGTTTTCTGGAAATTCTGTTGAAAATGCCATTGCGTAATAAACCGTTAGGGTGAGTTAAGCTGAAAGAAAAGTAAAATAATAATAATAATAATAATAATAATAATAATAATTAAATAAATTAAGTACCAGTAGTTGTAGTAGTAGTATTAGAAGGAGCAGCAGAAATAGTAGTAGTAGTAATAAAAGTAGTAGTAATGGTAGTGACACGTTTAATTTTGATTACAACTTTAAGTGATATAAATCATAATCTATTCAAATCATGAACATCACTGTTAAGCTTGTTTCATGTGTGCGTGTGTGTGTGTGTGTGTGTGTGTGTGTGTGTGAGTGTGAGTATTTATACTGCTGTATAAGGTATTAATTATATCAACGTGTATTGATTTAGTTTTACCGTTTTGCTATAAAATTATGTAATGTATTAGTCAAAATATATAATAATAATAATAATAATAATAATAATAATGCACATCAGTGTTAAAAAAATTAAAATTGGATTATTATTATTATTATTATTATTATTATTATTATTTATTATTATTATTATTATTATTACATAAGCTAAGATATTTATTCAGTAATTGTTAGTATATTTCAGAGATTCTGTTCACACTGAAATTTAAAAAGCAAGGGAATAGTTTATGAATTTTAAACCATATTCCTTTGTTTTGTAAAATGTTAAATATGTGTTCAAACTTAATTATTTAATTTAATTATTCATCTGAGTATTTGTTGTTTGTCTGTCTGTCTGTTTGTTTGCTTGCCTATTTATTTATTTATTTTTTTATTTATTTATTTATCTATTTATCTATTCAACTGTCTTTCTATCTGTGTGTCTTTCTATGTATCCACCTATGTACATCTTAATTGGATACTTATTTAAATAAAATCAGTAATATCCAAGATAATTAAATACACTTAAGGTAATTTACATCTGGCACATATATGTATAGTATTACCCTGTATATTCATTAACGATGTTTTATTAATGAACAATACAAAAATGATTAATTTTGATATATTTACTCACAGCAAAACGTTTTCTTTTATTTATGTATTTATTTACTTACTTACTTACGTATTTATTTAATTTTATTCCGTGATTAAAGGAAGATAGAGATATAAGTCTATATACAGAGACATGGAAACAGATGACCACTGTTTTATATATATATATATACATATATATATATACATACATACACACAGACACACACACACACACACACACACACATAGATACATACGTACATATATACACACATGCACATTATATAAATGTAGTGAGAGAGAGAGAGAGAGAGAGAGAGAGAGAGAGAGAGAGAGAGAGAGAGAGAGAGAGAGAGAGAGAGAGAGAGAGAGAGAGAGAGAGAGAGAGAGAGAGAGAGATGTGGCCATTATTATCATTTACTTTATCTATTTGTTTGTTATATTGCTTTTAACGGTGTATAAAATTAAATAAAATATTTACATAAGATTTTAAAAGTAAATTAATATCTTACATATGCCGAAAATCTCGAATAAATCATTGTAACTTCAACCATAATATTATAACAATGAGAAGAAAGAAATATACACACAATTTCTTTAGCAAGAGTAATCGAAATTAATTTTGAAAATACAGTATTATCCGTAGGGAACGAATAAGGAGATCGGAACTGTGCACTCTTATCCTGTATCTGTAGCAGCAGTGATAGAAGTTGTACTACTAATAGCAATAACAGTAGTAGTAGTAGCAGTAGTAGTATGACAGTAATAGTAGTAGAAGTAGCAGCAGTAGTAGTAATAATAAAAGTGGTAGTAGTAGTAGAAATATTAGTAATAACAGGAGTAACAATAGGCGTCGTCGTAGTAATAGTAGTCGTCATCACTGTAATAGAAGCTAAATTACGTGTTTCATAAAAGTACTTACCTCAGACGGTTCTCTTTTCGGAAAACTAAATCGACGCTAGAAAAACAGCGCGTTTTATGTATGCTCTGTCTTAACATACCAGCCAATCATACACAGAGATACACAGAAACGACGAGTTTTGTTAAAGAATTTTTAAAACATAAATTAATAACAAAAAAAAAAAAAAAAAAAAGGAGAGAACGATCGTTAATTAATTACGACTGGTCGTTATTCAAAGTCGTATTGACGTAACGTAAATCCGCTGGTAAAGTCTTAATTTAAAAAAATGACGTTTTCTTTCATCACGTTAATAAGTCGGTTCATGAATTGGTAACGTTCGTTTTAAACGATTGTTTTGGGAAGAAAGAAAGTAGGAAGGAAATGAACAACATGGAAAGTACATCAAATAAAAAAAATTATTAATTTATTTTTGTTCTGCAGTTTTCTGCATTATGTACTTTTGAAGAAGACTTTAATGAAAAGATAGTATTCACTTTTCATTTTTTTCTTCTGTTCTTTCGGCGCCTTTCCGAACAAGCTACGAATTATTTCACTGCAAAACTACTGAATTTCTACGATCGTTGTTAAAGGGAGAATGATAGGAAACCAATACAATGTATTGTTCCTTTTTTATTTATTTTTTTATTTTTTTTTCAATGGCAGACGTAATCAATCTGATTAATTTGTCTTTGAAACCGAGTTATATTGATGTCAGCAAAAGAAAAAGAAAACTATTTTGTGTGCACATTTAGTTTTCTTGTCCGAATTTCTTTTCTTTTCTTTTCTTTTTGATTTTTTCGTTTTGTTTCTTGTAGTTTCTTGTTGTTTCTTTATCTATGATATTCTCTATAACATCGTCTCTTATAATGCATACGAAAATATAAATGATTTCCTCTGAGCGTGAACAAGATCATTTGTACATATATATATATATATATATATATATATATATATATATATATATATACATACATACATACATACATACATACATATATATACATATATATATATATATATATGCAGCTTTGTATGCATATATTTGGGATTTGAATATTCTCTGTCTTATGTACGTCTGATTAGACTCTGCACATAGACAATATTTGAGAACACACTGGCGCAGGAGGACAAAGTCCAATCACGACCTCACAAACCCGTCAGATGCCGCTGACGAGACTCGAACGTATGTCACCCATTCACCTGCATTCCAGCTGGAAGACCATAAAACAAGTCACAGACACAAGCTATGTATGTACGTATATGTATGTATGTATGTATATAAAAGTATGTATGTAGTTATGTGTGTGTATGTATGTATGTATGTATGTTTGTGTGTATGTATGTATGTATCATTATCTATTTCTGTCATTCCTTTTAACTATTGGTCTCTGTGTTTGTATCTATCTCACTCTTTATCTAACTATTCGTCCATTGTTCAGGGCCTTGTAAAATTAGGCACCAGCTATTTCCACAATTTATCACAATCTTCAAAAATAAATAAATAAATAAATAAATAAATAAATAAATAAATAAATAAATAAATAAATAAATAAATAAATATTGAAAGAGATAAACCAAACAGTTAAAAGTTAAAATTTGCCAATCATTGCAGTTTGTTCCATTGGTAATTCAAAATAAATATGCTTAACGAAATCACACCGATAGATACATATACAGATAGACATGGAGACAGATAGACAAGCACTTAAACAGATAGACTGATAGAAAGACAGACAAACAGACAGACAGACAGACAGATATATAGATAGACAGACGTAGATATAGATATAGATTGCAAGCCCTCATTGTATCCAGATTCGCAGTTAGAGTTGTTAGCTGTTCATCTATGACGTTAATCAATGTTTTTACTGTTACTGTTTAGGTTATAATATGTCTGTTATTGATTACACATTTGTTCACAATTTTCTCTGTGTTGCAATACAGTTAGAAGCTTTTACATAATCAGGTATTTATTTTTATTGTTTTCTTCCTTCTGTTTTCTTTCTTTCTTTCTTTTTTTTTTTAGTCTTTTTTGGTTTCTGTTTTCATCATCGTAATGATGATGATTATTATTATTATTATTATTATTATTATTATTATTATTATTATTATTATTATTATTATTATTATTATTATTATTATTAATAGTAGTAGTAGCAGTAGTAGTCATAGTACTAGTAGGAGAGGTTGTGATATTAATAGAACTAGTAGTAGTAGTAACAGTAGTAGTAGTAGTAATAGTAGTAGTAGTAAAAGTAGCAACAGTAGTAGTAGTAGTAGCAATAGTAGTAGTAGTAGTAGCAATAGTAGTAGTAGTAGTAGCAATAGTAGTAGTAGTAGTAACAGCAATAGTAGTAGTAGTAGTAGCAATAGTAGTAGTAGTAGCAATAGTAGTAGTAGCAATAGTAGTAGCAATAGTAGTAGTAGTAGTAGTAGTAGTAGCAATAATAGTAGTAGTAGTAGTAGTAGTATGTTTTTTATATTACACATAGTTTGTTCCTTTTTAATGCTTCTATTTTGCTTTTATTGTTGTTAGCTCTCTCTCTCTCTCTCTCTCTCTCTCTCTCTCTCTCTCTCTCTCTCTCTCTCTCTCTCTCTCTCTCTCTCTCTCTCTCTCAGTTCGTCTGTGTATGTCTGTCTGAATATTATTTTTCTATCGTGTTTTATTAAAGAATAGTACTGAGAGTGGAATTTTTAATTTTATTATTAAAATCGTTTCATCAAACGTAAAGGAAAAAAAAAAAACATTAAGTGTTTTAACTATGGTTTTTTGGGATTGTATATTCTCTGACTTATGTACGTCTGATTAGACTCTGCACACAGACAATATTCGGGAACGCACTGGCGCAGGAGGACAAAGTTCAATCACGACCTCACAAACCCGTCAGATGCCGCTGACGAGACTCGAACGTGTGACACCCATTCAGCTGTGTGTGCGTGTGTGTGGCTAGATGGGTGGATGTATGTATGTATGTATATATGTATATGCACGTATGGATCAATATAATGTGGATTGATTGATGGTTGGATGTATGAGTAGATGTATACAGGCATATATCTATGTATTTAATGTATGTATGGATGGATGGATGGATGGATGCATGATGACGATAATGATAATAATTTTAAGAAGAAGAAGATGAAGAAGAAAAGGATTTTTTGATAATAATTTAAAGAGATGTAAATCAGAAGATATTGTTGATTTCTCGTCACTATTCCTAACATGAACTGACATGTCTGTAAATACACACAAACTTAGTTTTACTGCCCGGACGTTCAAAGTAATGTTACTACTACTACTACTACAACAACAACTACTACTACTGCAACAACAACAACAACTACTACTATTACTACTACTACTACTATTACTCTACTACTTCTACTACTACTAGTCTACTAGTACTACTGCTACTACTATACTGCTAGTACTACTACTACGACTACTTCTAGTAGTAGTAATAATAATAATATAATAATAATAGTAGTAGTAGTATTAGCAGTGTAGTAGTAGTAGTACTAGTAGAGTAGTAGTAGTAATAATAATAATAATAATAATAATAATAGTTATAGTAGTAGTAATAGTAGTATCAGTATTAGTAATAAAGAAAAATACAACAGACACGTTATGTAGTAAATGTTCTTATTTTATTTAAGATATTTTTTAATACTACAAAACATAAAATAAAAATAAAAGAAGCTTTATCAATGTGTTGGCGCTTTGAATCAAATCAGTTTAATTAAATTATAAACATTTTAATATTTATAAATATACTTATTATAAATATTATTTATATGGCTTTATAAATCAAACTGATCACTTCTATAAAGTATAGAAATAAAGAGTTTAATTCCAAAACGCGGTAAGCGCCAAAATCAAAATTTAAAAAAAAAAAAACGCCACCATATATTCAACTTTTGACGGCTTTTCAACGCCCCATAATCACTTTCCCCAAAAAATTCTACATCAACCGCTGTTCTACGCATTAGACTAGAAACCTTCGTAGCATAAACGTTATAAACTCCAGAGCAGATAATAGTCATTTTTCTCAAAACAAAGAAAAAGGATTTACAGCGTTTTGGAACCAAACTCTTCAAATATTTTGGCTCAATCAATGAATCAGATCAGCGAATTCAAAATATAAATATTTTCGTATGAATAATAGGTTCATTCATTCAGTCAAATCTCTGTCTTTAAAATACAATAGTCTTCTTATCAATCGTTTTAGCTCATTCAATCAATCAAACATTGTTTTAAAAAAAGGTAATAAATACAAATAATAAAATAAAATAAAATAAAATAAAATAAAATAAAATAAAATAAAATAAAATAAAATAAAATAAAAAACGTTATGAATCATTTGATGGAATGAATCAAATCACTGTCATAAAAATAAAAAATAAATAATTTCTGATAAATCTGTATGGCGCTTTCAGTGAATCAAATCGCTCTCATTAAACACAACTGAATTTATTCGGTAGACCTTCTATTACAGTAAACACCTTCAAAGATTCTGCACACTCGCTGAAATGGTCGAAAGCGAAATTCTATGAACTGCAGAGTTTTCACTATCAGTCGTGTTCCCTTCTCGTGTGTTCTGCTCTCGTGCGTTTGGAATCGTCCTGAAGCTTATAAACTTTCGTCTCATTATGTCCCTGTAGTTCGACGAAGACCCAATCAAGATGTAGAAGTTCTGTGCAAAGTTCAACATGTAGATCACGTTCCAATATGGCCACAGCGCGTAACCCAGATCCTGAGCTTTCGAATCGGACTTGGTCAGCTTGAAGAAACTGTCGATGCACTCTGCAACAGACACCGGTAGCAACGTCACGAAGGCGAGCACAGAAATCATCACCAGAGGGCGGGTCGACGCGTCTTTTTGTTTCTGATTGGCCGAGCCCGTCCTTGACCTCAAAACGTACTTCTGAACTGGTTCCCGCGCTTGATGTGCACGACGGACAAAACGTTGAGGACGAAAATGATCGCGCAAGGCAGACTCGAAGACAGCAGAAGTCGAACGAAAATGACGAAATACTGAAGGTCACGTGATCCTCCGCAGACGCCATTTTGTAACCTCAGCTCGAAGAGAAACGGGCTGATTATGACGATCGAGGAAAGCAGGGCGAAAAAACAGACAGCCGCAGCTCTCGTGCGCGTGCAGAGCCGGTCACGTGACAGCGGGAAGCAGACGACGACGTATCTGTCCTGCGTCAGCCCGACCACCAGCCACGGCGACAACAGCTTCGTGAGGAAGCCGAACGAGTTGAGAACTTTGCAGACGGCGTCGCTTACGTCCACGACAACGGGAACGTCGAAGACGTGCTCGCTCTCCCTCAGGATAACCGCGACTAAAACGAGGCTATCGGAAACCGCCAGGAACCGGAGATACACGGAGTACGAGAGCGAGTGAACTTTGACGTCGCTCATTAGAATGAACTGCAGCACGTTGCCGACAACGCCCGCGACAACGATGAAGAAATCGACGAGCCAGTGAACCGTTCCGTAACTATGGAAATGAGGCCAGCCCGTGAGAAACAGATTGGCGTTGTCGTATGCGTCGATGACGTCGTTCTGTTTGTCGTAAATCAGAGACGTTGTTGGAAGGACTGGAGTAGACGTTTCGTTGTCGGCAAACTCCAGAGATGATGATGACGTCGACATTTTTCTGAAATCTCTGCTGAAATAGATTTAAAAAAAAAAAAAAAAAGACAATCTTTAATTTGTATTTATTTGTTAATTTATTTATCATTATTTTCGTTAATAGTAATAGCAATAGTAATAATAGTAACAGAACTAATGGTAATTATTAACAGCACTAGAAGTCGTGGTAGTAATAGTATAGTAGTAGTAGTAGTAGTAGTAGTAGTAGTAGTAGTAGTAGTAATAGTAGTAGTGGTATTTGCAATAGTAGTAGATGTATACAGAATTCGTATTTTATTGAAATATTTACTTTTTAGTACTTTCTCTTAAAAGAGAAACACACACACACACACACAGACTCATAAACTTAAATAAATAGATTTAGAGAGATAGATATCTAGGAAGATAAACTGATAAACAGAGACACTTAGAAAGAAAGATACACAACAAGAGAGAGAGAGAGAGAGAGAGAGAGAGAGAGAGAGAGAGAGAGAGAGAGAGAGAGAGAGAGAGAGAGAGAGAGAGAGAGAGAGAGAGAGAGAGAGAGAGAGAGATTTAAGCAATATCACTTACATGCGTATTCATGCTCGGAATCAAATTTCTTTCCTGTTTCAATCGAGTGCATTTTTATATGAATTGTAAATCTATTTTACTACGCCAAGTCTGTTTTAGCAGTGTTATAAATAGACATTAAGAATAATAAATAATCGTTAGCGTTGTCTCTTCATTATCAACGAACCCTTCAATTTTACAGACGAAGTCTTCTAACGATCAATATGATTAATGATAGTTATGTAACTGAAAGAATCGTTTATTTTTAAATCTGTCTATCTACACACACACGCACACACACACACACACACACACACACACACACACACACACACACACAAACACACACATATATATATATATATATACTAGGGTTTGCAAATTACCGATAATATCAATATCGGTAAATTACCGACAGATATTCTCAATACCAGTTTTCATACTATTTAGTTAATTTGTGCATAGGAAAAGATACTTACAGGACTTTTGTGGACACTGTTTTCTGTTACACATACTCATTTTTTTTATTATTTGACACTTATCAGACAACATTATTCATTATCCTCCTTTTCCTACCTGTCTTCAGAAAAAATCGTAAAATAAACCTTTATAGAACTTAAAATGGGTACAAAAGGTATATAAGAAATGTACATGCAATAAAAAAAAAAAAAAGAAGAAATGCGGATGCGAATTTTATAAAAAAAAAAAAAAAAAAAAAAAAAAGAGAAAGAGAGAGAGAAAAGGAAATTACGTTTATTATCCAAAATGCACATCACTTTTGAGAAGTTCTGATTCATTCCTCGATACTCGAGAAGTATGACTTTGAAAAACACAAAACATCTAGTGTCTTGGGCGACAACCGAGAAGCAGGAGCCAGCTACACAGAGATACACACACACACACACACACACACACACACACACACACACACACACACACACACACGCATACAATGGCATATATCACAGATTTTATATATTGATTGGGTTTTGTTTTGTATAATATATTTGTTATTCTTTTATTCTTATTTTTATTTTATATTCTCTTACTTTACTACTACTACTACCTAATACTATAACATAGACCACCATTACTACAATTAATACTACTGCTACTACTAATAATAATAGTAACAAAAACAATAACATTAACACGCAGAAGAAGAAGAAGAAGAAGAAGAAAAGTTATGAAATGTTTATAAAATTGTTATATTTCTTTTATCAAATAAACACACACACACAAAATTTGGATGTTCTGTTTTACTCATAACACTATTTATTTCATTTATTATTTATATTTATTTATTTATTTATTTATTTATTTTTTTTTTTTTTTTTTTTTTTATACTTATTTATTCGTTGGTTCATTCACTGTTTATTTTTTTGCAATTATTTACTTGTTTCTTATGCACGTACATTAACTATCTTTTTCTGGTTAATATTTAAACACATATTCGGAAGAAGAAAAAATCGACAAATACTCACCTTGTAACTAAAATTCGCGTAGTTACGACAAACTGACGATACAGAAATGTCATCCGCATTTTGTATGTTATCTACATTAAAAAAAAAACCTAACCAATCAGAACTCTTCTTTCAGTTAATTACATCAATTACAGTACAGCCTTTTTATAAAAAAAAACTCCCTTCCATATTAATTAATTACGACTGGTCGTTAATCGAAGTCGTATTGACGTAACGTGAAGCCGCTGGTAAAGTTTTAATTTAAAAAATGACGTTTTCTTTCATCACGTTAATAAGCCGGTTCGTGAATTGGTAACGTTCGTTTTAAGTAAAAGATTATGTTGGTTTAGATGTTGTCATTTCTTATTAAATTTTGTTATTAATTATTTATCTTATAAATAAATATATTTTATTTATTATTTTTATTTATTTATTTATTTTATTTATTTTATTTATTTTATTTTTTTATTTTTTTATTTCATTTTATTTTATTTTTTTATTTTCATTTTTTTACCTTTTTATTTTTGTTTTCCAATAGCATGGGCATTATATACACTGATGATAAAATTAATTTTTCATATCCTCTTTATTTTCTAAGCGAGTTGAAAAGAGCAAAGCTATAGAAGATTGATTTTAAAGATTTTTCTAGACTCCATTAATAAACATTAACATTATTAACCTTTTCTTTCTTTCTTTCTTTTTCTATTTATGTCTTTATACTTTGTTTTTCTCACAAACACATTCATTTTAGGAAATATTCATATTATTCTACTGTATTATTTTTTTTATTATACTTTTCCTTTTTTCTGACTGTTTTTTGTTCTGCACTCACACACACATATAAACACACATATGTTGTACAAATACACATACATAGATACATACGTACACATATACGTACATACAGAGTATACATTAAACACGAATGTGTATGTATACATGTGTATCTGTAAGTATATATGCACACAGATACAGGCGCATAGATACACATATACACACCTACATACACATACAAATATAAATACATCAGTTCGTATAAACACATCTACATACATACCTGGACAAACACATATAAACACGCATATAAATATACACATATAACACATATACACATTTAGAAATAAACAAGGCAATATTTCATCTTTATGAAAAATATGTGTTTATTTCCTTCTGTTTGTTTTAGGTTTTTTGTTGTTATTATTATTATTATTATTATTATTATTGTTGTTGTTGTTGTTGTTGTTGTTGTTGTTATTATTGTTGTTGCTGTTGTTGTAATTATCTGTGTTCTTTCTTTTTATTTTATTATTATTAATTAATTAATTAATTAATAGTATTTATTTATTTTATTATTATTATTATTATTATTATTATTATTATTATTATTATTATTATTATTATTATTGTTGTTGTTGTTGTTGTTTATTTGCTACCTTTTGTTGTTGTTTCTGGAGTTTTTTTTTCTTTGGGGTGTATTTGATATATATATATATATATATATAAGGTCTTTATACGGTGATATGAATTGAGAAGTCTTTGTCAGTTATTTTTAGATTTAATTTTTCATATTATGTATGTTAGAAATGGGATTTCACGTGACTCCTCTTTGCGCATCAAATGTCACGATCCACCTACATTCAGTTTTACAATGAAAGTGTGTGTTCTGTTATCAGTGTGTTAAATAAGTTTCTGTTATTCAGCCGTTCACATCTATCTCTCTCTCTCTCTCTCTCTCTCTCTCTCTCTCTCTCTCTCTCTCTCTCTCTCTCTCTCTCTCTCTCTCTCTATCTATCTTTCTTTCTCTCTCTCTCTATCTTTCTCTCTCTCTCTCTCTCTTTCTCATGTATATACATGCATGAGTTTGTGTGCCTATGTGTATGTCCATTTATATATGTGCATATCTGTGCGTGTATCAATAACATTTGAAGAATGAAAGTATGGATGAAGAAACAAAACCAAGAACGAATGAAAATATTATATTAAACTTTTTTATTCAAAGTTAAACCTATTTTACTGACAAAATACTTTCTTAATAGCTTTTCGTAGATTGCTTCAAGAAAACAAAACGTATTTCAAATTTCTTTCATGATAATGAATCTCTGGCGTTATATTATGAACATGCGCGTGTGTGCGTGCGCGTGTGTGTTTATGTTAACTAAAACAAAAAAAAAATACATGATTATTATTATTTCTTTGCCTTTAATATTGCTGATCGTGGCAAATCACTTTGGGACTCAGCCTTTTGACACATTTTATATTCCCAGAGTTTCAGTCGATGAAAAAACGTAAACATTAATGCTTATTACAGTAAATAATACAAATATTTTCTTCCTTTCCTTTTTATGTTCGTTACCTTTCTTCAAGAAGATTATCTACCAAATAAATATGATAGTTTTTGATCAAATATCGTATTATTAGAGGACTTTATTTTTATCGGAATATATGTGTGTTTGTATATATATATATATAAAGCAACAAAATTACATCACTAGTAGACATCTCTGTCGAGTCATCCAGAACATCAAGGACACACTCAGCATTCTCAGTATTTAATATCATCACAAGAGTCACGTTAACCATCAACGGAATCAGCAAAAGAATAAGAAATAAAATTAACACTTCCCGAATCTGATAACACTGGCAGTGACGTATCTCTGCGCATATTTTCGGAGAGAGGCATCGAAAATATCGTCTGTCTTCGTGCATTTTCGTTCGTTCTTAAACATCTGCACATAGTGGAAATAGTTTTTCTGTAACCAGGGGCACTGATAATCATGATATAGAAGTCCTGTCCAAAGTTTATCATGTATATTAAGTTAAAAAGAGGTAAAAGGTGTTCACATAATTTCTGCGACTCAGAGTTTATTCCTGTGACTATCAGAATAGCGTCTGTGCATTCAGCGACAGCTACGGGCAATAACGTGACAAAAGCCAGAAGGGAAATGAGCACCAGAGGGCGCTGAGAGCTGTCCTTTTTCTGATTGGTCGAATCCGACCTTGACCTCACGAAAGCACTCCTGAACCGTCTGCTTCGCTGAATGCTAAAAATAGTCAGCGTGTTCAGAACGAGAATGCACGAGCATGGCAGAGTCGAGGATATCACAAGTCGAAGAAGGATTAAGTAGTAATCGAGACTTTTTGAAATGTCGCTGTTTTCGTCTGCTGTTTGGAGAATTACAACAACCGGGATCACTACGACGACGGAGAAAACCAAAATGGCGGTGCAGACGAGAGTAGCTTTTTTCTTTGTGCAAAACATCATCCGTCTCAGCGGGAAACACAGAGACACGTATCTGTCCAGCGATAATCCCACTAGTATCCATGGAGACAGGATTTTCGTAGAAAACCACGAACTCCTCAGAATTAGGTGTAGTACAGAACTGGTGTTGTTCACAGCCAATGAAAACTCTTCATACTCTTTCACCGTTTCTTCACAGAATTGTCCAATCAAAACTACGCTATCAGAAACGGATACAAATCTTAAGTACACTGAATACGAAAGAGAGCTAAATTTTTTGTCGCACATCATTATGAACTGTAGAACGTTTCCAACAATTCCTGCTAGTGATATGAACAAAACGAAACTCCAATAGGTGCGTCCGTATAAGTTAAAATAGGGCCAGTTGCTAGCGTTTTCTCCCTTTTGAAAATTCGATTTCAGTCCTAATATAATATCCATGATGTTGTCGTTGTAGAGGGAAGTATGATAGAAATGGTTGTTTAGGGTTTGAAATTAAAATAATGATGATGATGAAGATGATGAAAATGACGTCGTTAATGAAGACATATCAATAAATGTAATGACATCATTTTTGTTTATTTTTACTTTTTTAAATTAATTTGTTACTGATTTGTTTATAATGAGTGATAGTTTGTTGTTGTTGTTGTTGTTGTTATTTATGCTGTTGCTGTTGTTGTTGTCTTGTTTTCCTTACTGTTGTTACAGATGGTCCTGTTTATTTCGTTGTTTCAGTTCTTTTTAATGTCCCTCGTCTCTTTTTTTTTATTTTCCTTTCTTCAATAAAATTATCTACAAAATAAAATGAAAGATTTTAGTCAAATATCCAGAATATCATTGTTATCAGAATATATATATATATATATATATCTATGTGTGTGTGTGTGTATGTGTTCAACCTGAATTTCATCACTATCCTCCTTGTATGTTTTAATATTAGTAGTAGTAGCAGAAGTAATACTTGTAGACGAATAGTGGTGGTAGTAGCAGTAGTAGTAGTAGTAGTAGTAGTAGTAGTAGTAGTAGTAGTAGTAGTAGTACTACTATTGATGGAAATGGTGGTAGTAGTAATAGTAGTTCTTGCGACAGTAAAACTTTTTGTAGTTGTACGAGTTGTTCTTTTAATAATAGCAATAGTAGTCAGTAGTAGTAGTAGTGGTAGTAGTAGAAATATCAACATCAATAGAAGTAGTAGTAGTAGTTACACTAACAGTAGCACTAATAATAGTTTTAGTAGTATTAATAGTGACAGCGATAGTAACAGTGGTAGCATTATTAGAAGTAGTGACAGTAGTTGTTGATATTGTAATATTAGCAGTACTAATAATTATATAGCATAAGTAATAGTAGTAGTAATAATACCGATATGGTAGTAATAATGCTACTACTACTACATGTACTGCTGCTGATGATGATGGTGCTATCTCTTCTACTACAAGTTCTGTTAATCCTATGACTAAAATGAGCATTATAACTATTATTATTGTTGTTGTTGCTGCTTTTGCTGTTGTCCTCATTATTATTATTGTCGCAAGTAAAACCACTATAGTAACTATAATAACAACTATTGCTACTGCTACAATCTAGTACAACTATTAGTAATAATAAAATCATCAACAATAGCAATAGCAATAATAATAATAATAATAATAATAATAATAATAATAATAATAATGAATAAATAAATTTTACATTTAATTTTACACGCGGAAATATTTAAGTAAGAAAATAAGCAAATACGTCAATAGTCAAATGACGTCATCAATAGAAAATGTCGTAGTTTGATGAATAACGTCATGGAAAATAACTGCATTCCTAAGGTAATTCCTATCAACATTAGATATTTAATATTCATATTTTTAAACACTTTTCTATCAACCTTAGATATTTAATGTTCATATTTTAACACACTTTTCTTTCAATACAAGAGCAAACAAAAATTAAAAAAGCAACTTAACCTTAATGTTTGAATAGTACCAAAAGTAAAGTGATTTGATAAAAATATATTTAATTTATGCTCATTTATTTTAGCAGTGGCTTAAGTAAACAAATACATACACGTGTAAGCACACACACACACACACACACACACACACACAATTAAAACTGTACTTGACAGAGCATAATTAATCTATGGTTTCTGCGATAGTTTTGTTCATCGAGTTTTTTGTTTTATTATTACTGTTATTACCATAATTATCAGCATCATCATCATTATTTTTGATGATGTATCTTTTATTGCTGTTCTTGTTTTAATCGTTCTCTCCATTGTTATTGTTATTGTTATTGTTACTGTTATTATTATTAAATATTATAAGAGCTTATTATATGTCCATTGTCGTTTTAATTTTTAATTTTTTTGGGGGGGGTGATTTTCTTATAGATATATTTTGTTTGTTATTAACTTATTAGAATCTTAGGACTTTAAACACATAAAAATTTTATATACGAAATTTTATTTTATTTTACTTTATTTTATTTTATTTTATTTATTATTTTATGCATTATATTAATTCCTTAAATCTGCATGTTTTCTCTGCATAAATGTTTGAGATTCTGAAATTACTGCAATAACTGAAAAGAACCGTAAACTAAACATTTATATTTTCCTTACTTACAACATTTTATATTTTGGTTTTTTAAATTTTTTCCTCCCTCTTTCTCTCTCTCTCTCTCTCTCTCTCTCTCTCTCTCTCTCTCTCTCTCTCTCTCTGTATGGATGAATATTTGTCCCTATTTTATGTTACTGTTATTTTACCTTCTCTTTTCGTGATTATCTTAATTTCGTAGTTATTCACTTTCACAAATTAATATATAGTCTTCAATTATTATTGTCTATATTTAATATTTCCATTATTTTATTTATTTATTTATATTATCTTTCTGTCTTTCTCTTTCTCTTTCTGTCTGTCTATCCGTATCTCTACTGACTTATGTACTTTGCTGATATATGTATTATTTTGATTACTTAGTAACTGGCTTACTCACTTAGATAATTAGTAACTTAGATACGAATTTATTTATTTACTTATATACATTTTATTACTTACTAACTCACTTAGTAATTTACTCAGTTGTTAAATAACATATTTATTTATTTCTATTTTTAATACAAACTAATTTGTTTACTTACTTACTTACTCATTAAATAACATATTTATTTAAACATTTATTTATTTATTTATTTATTTATATCCTTCCTCATTTTCTCACGTACTAAATATATATATATATATATATTCACTCTGTCACTTACTAACAAACTTATTTATTTACTTTGTTTATTTCATACAACTAAAAGAAATATGTAAACAATATTATTTCAATACTAATAAGTTTATACTCACGTGAAATGACAGACCGTTTTTCCTTTCTCTTGGAAACTATTTACATTTTAGTTTATATCATCTACGAACAACCAATCACAAATCTTCTTTTCATATTAATTTAATCTCCTATTCTTCATCTCTCATCTAATCCTGAATTAAAGAATTCTTTGTTAAAGCTGTAACAGATAATCTACGTTCATCGCTAATTAAAATTTTTGCAGAAGAAGAGAAAACTCGATAAAAAAGATTTTCCATTCTGATGAAGATTGTAAAATAGCTTTCGTAATGAAGTTGGTGATGTAAAGATTTATTTTGAAAAATGACGTTTTCTTTCATCACGTTATTAAGCCTTTTCCTCAGCTGGTAACCGACTTTTTTATTTTATTTCTGTTTTATATATATATATATATATATATATATATATATATATATATATATTATTAAAAATAAATATTACTTTGTTATGAAACGGCATTGCTTTATACTGATGCAATCATGTAATTGCAGATACAAAAATAATTAATTCTGCAATTCTTAATAATACGTTTTACGTTTGTGCAATAACTGTGGATTCACGGGAGATTTTTGCAATAAAACAATTTAATATTGTTACTGATATATACTGAGAGAGAGAGAGAGAGAGAGAGAGAGAGAGAGAGAGAGAGAGAGAGAGAGAGAGAGAGAGAGAGAGAGAGAGAGAGAGAGAGAGAGAGAGAGAGAGAGAGAGAGAGAGAGAGAGAGAGAGAGAATAGATAATGTAATTCGTCTTCTTTTTATTGGTAGAGTTATCATCGTCATCATATTCGTCACTGTTATTAAAAAATTGCACAATAAATAAATTAATTAATTAATAATTTAAAAAATGAAACAAGCATTAACGAAATACTGCAGAGATTTTCTTCCAGTTAACTTTATTACAGTAGTAAAGTGATCATTATTAGATATTTGGGAACAACGAACAATCGTGAAGTCATGAAATGAGAGAGAGAGAGAGAGAGAGAGAGAGAGAGAGAGAGAGAGAGAGAGAGAGAGAGAGAGAGAGAGAGAGAGAGAGAGAGAGAGAGAATCAGATGGACAGAGAAACAGACAGACAGACAAATATGAGATAGACAAACAGATATATGTAGATGGATATATATATAGACAGATTGATCGATAGATGCACAGACATAATTCATACGAAAATACTTTAAAATTAGAACATGCACGTATATGTAATTTAAAACTTCTGTTTTAAGTAGGCCGTTTAGAATCGATGAAACTAAAAACACACAAACACACACACACAGACATACACACACACACACACACACACATATATATATATATATATACACACACACACATATACATATACATATACATATACATATACATATACATATACATACATAGACATATAACTAATTATTTATCTTTTTGGCAGATATATTTGTTCACCCTTAATTATCTGGACACTTAAACGCATACAGCCTGTTGTTTCAATTTGAGCTGAAGAGAGAATGTTCTCGATTATCTCCCTTGGCTACTTTTTGAGCCTACAACTGGCAATCAAATCTGTCAAATTGTTCCATCTGGCCAAAGTGTCTCTGGTTGAGACAAACAGATCTGACGTCAGAGCTAATTTTGACATAAATACATTCACGGACACTGATAACAGCGTGACAAATGGCAGGACAGAAATCTACATCAGAGGGCATGTGGCTATGGCAACGGTTCCTACGGCAACCAGAACTAACGTGAAAATCCAGTTCAGATTCATGAAAATCAAAATATGGCCATGTTTCCATGGATCCATTTTTGTCTATATTTGTTAGTGCTGAACAAGCAATGATAGATATGTTTGTGTTATACGAGTGTGTGTGTGCGCGTGTGTGCGTGTATGTGCGTATGCGTGTGTATTTAAATCTATGTCTAAATGTATGTCTCTTTGAATTATATATATATATATATATATATATATATATATATATATACACATACACACAAACACACACACACTCATACACACGCCTCTGTATGAACCTACGAACGTATGTATGTACATAAGCATGGATTATTATTGTCGTTCTTGTTGCTGCTGCTGGTGGTGACAGTGGTGATGTCGTCGTTGGTGTTGTGTCTTCATTTTTCTGGTCTTCTATTTTCTTTTTTCTTTTATGTTAACCTTTTTGTTACTTTTCCCGCATAAAGAGTTCAGATTTATTGCTGTTGTTGTTGATGCAGAGGTTGTGAACCTTTCTCGTGCTGTTTTACATATTGATGTCGTTATGTCACACACCTTCTTCTTCTTCTTCTTCTTCTTCTTCTTCTTCTTCTTCTTCTTCTTCTTCTTCTTATTATTATTATTATTATTATTATTTATTATTATTTTTATTATTATTATTATTATTATTGCTGTTGTTGTTACTGCTTTTATTATTAGTTTGTTGTTGTGGTTGTTGTTACTATTATTACTGTTATTGTTGTCTGTGGTGCTATTATTATTATGAATATTATTATCATTGTTTTTTGTTGTTTTTTTGTTTGTTTCTTTGTTTGTTTCTTACATACATTTTTTTGTTCCTTTTCAGTGTTTCTTTGCTGTTGTTGTTGTTGTTGTGGGTACTGCTGTTGTTGACGTTAGTGTTCCCTCTTTTCTCTCTTTTTCTTTTATTTGTGGCTGTTGTGGTTGTGGTCGTTTTATTATTTTATCATTTTTGTATTAGTTGTAGTACTGGTAGTAGTAGTAGTAGTAGTAGAAGCAGAAACAGTTGAGTAGTAGTAGTAGTAGTAGGTGTAGGATTAAACAGTTGAGTAGTAGTAGTAGTAGTAGTAGCAGCAGCAGTAGTAACAATAAAGTAGTTGTAGTAGTAGTAGTAGTAGTATGAATAGTAGTAGTAGTAGCGGTTGTGGTGATAGTAGTAATGTTAGTAGTAATTTTATTTTTATGTTTTATATTTTTTATTACCTTTCGTTAGGAAATATTTTATGAAACGTTATAATATAAAAAAATAAAATGAAAATTGTAGTAATAATAGTATTAATAGCCGTAGTCGTAGTAGTGGTAGAGGTAATAGAAGTATTTGTGACAACAGTACTGGTGATAGTACTTATACTAGCTGTATATTAATAGTAGTGGCAATAGTAATTGTTGTATTGTTGTAGTAGTAGCAACAGCAGTAGTAGATGTGGTAGTTTTAATAATAGTAGTAGTATGTTTTCTGTCGTGTTTTTTTATTTTTATTAATTATTAATTATTTATGAAACAATATAATGTCAAAAATAGAATAATAATATATAATAGATAGATAGAGATGGATGGATGGATAGATAGATAGATAGATAGATAGATAGATAGATAGATAGATAGATAGATAGATAGATAGATAGATAGATAGATAGATAGATAGATAGATAGATAGATAGATAGATAAATAAATAAATAAATAAAAATAAAGCAACAAAAAAATAAGTAAATGAATAAATAATAATAATAAAGACTAATAAATAAATAAACAAACAAACAAACAAACAAATAAATAAACAAATAAATAAATAAAGAGTATCTTTATTGTTTCCGTTACTCTTGTTTTCCATTCTATTTCCTCATTAATACAATTTACATAGGGTTAGCATCTGTAGCTGTTGTTGTCGACGTCATCGTAATGTTTTATTGCCATGTACTGCAGGTATGACCTTGATGAACTTCTATTCTCTGTACTTTGCTTTTATTACAAGTTTCAATAAGTAACGTAGGTAATGATTTCTGTTTATTTACTATGTGTCTGCTGTTTTGCAATATATCGTCAAGAAAATCGATAATCCTGCACTGTCGTTTAAAAGATTATATTTGGAAAGAGAGAACGAAAAATGGAGTAAGAAAAACGTAGTAAGAAATTACCGGCGGGTAAGAGATATGTATACATCTTTGATTCATTTCTGTCATTCTCTCTCTCTCTCTCTCTCTCTCTCTCTCTCTCTCTCTCTCTCTCTCTCTCTCTCTCTCTCTCTCTCTCTCTCTCTCTCTCTCTCTCTCTCTCTCTCTCTCTCTCTCTCTCTCTCTCTCTCTCTCTCTCTCTCTCTCTATCTATAAATGTAAGTGTTCTGTCTATAAATGTTTATAAGTATATATCTATCTCTCTGTTACTCTATCTCTCACTATATATATATATATATATATATATATATATATATGCTTTCGATACATTATATATAAATACATAAAACAAAATTTTAAAAATTAAGGAACGAATAACATTATTACTTGAAATGAAAGTGAAAAAAAAAACAAGGAAAACAGTCAAAAATGAAATAATTTATTGAGGACAAAATATCAGATATAAAAAGAGACTAATAAACGTTGACATTATAATACTGACTGACTGACTGACTGACTGGCAACATATAAATGATATGTGAAAGAAAGAACGAAACGTCAAAATGAAGAAAGAATGAATGATTCGGTGTATATAAGTATTGATTAATGTAGTGATGGTGAACAGAGACTGAAAGATACAGAGACAGAGACAGAGAGAGAGAGAGAGAGAGAGAGAGAGAGAGAGAGAGAGAGAGAGAGAGAGAGAGAGAGAGAGAGAGAGAGAGAGAGAGAGAGAGAGAGAGAGATACAGAGAGAGACAGATAGAAAAAGGTATATATATATAGAGAGAGAGAGATAATGAGAGAGAGTTAGATAGAGATAGTGAGAGAGACAGACAGAGAGAGATACAGAGAGAGAGACAGAGAGAGAGAGAGAGAGAGAGAGAGAGAGAGAGACAGAGAGAGACAGAGAGACAGATAGAAAAAGGTATATATATATATAGAGAGAGAGAGAGATAGTGAGAGAGAGAGAGATAGAGATAGAGAGAGAGACAGACAGAGAGAGATACAGAGAGAGAGAGAGACAGAGAGAGAGAGAGAGAGAGAGAGAGAGAGAGAGAGAGAGAGAGAGAGAGAGAGAGAGAGAGAGGGAGACAGAGAGAGATACAGAGAGAGACAGATAGAAAAAGGTATATATATATATAGAGAGAGAGAGAGAGAGAGAGAGAGAGAGAGAGATAGAGATAGAGAGAGAGACAGACAGAGAGAGACAGAGAGAGAGAGAGAGAGAGAGAGAGAGAGAGAGAGAGAGAGAGAGAGAGAGAGAGAGAGAGAGAGAGAGAGAGAGAGAGAGAGAGAGAGAGAGAGAGAGAGAGAGAGAGAGAGAGAGAGAGAGAGAGAGAGACAGAGACACAGAGAGAGACAGAGACACAGAGAGAGACAGAGAGAGAGAGAGACAGAGAGAGAGAGAGAGAGAGAGACAGAGAGACAGATTAGAGAAATAGAAATAGAGAATAGAGAGACAGATTGTGTGTGTGAGGTAACCAAAACACAATCCACATCGCGTAAACTTACCGTCACAATAGACAGTTGATTTGTCTGTGCTTCATAAAATATTAAATATAAAATATAAATAATGATAAATGTAGGAAAATAGAAATACTTCTAGCTGTACACACTAACACAGTTTAGTGCTATAGATTAGAAATATCGCATAAAAATACACACACACACATATATATATAGATGTATACATATATGTGTGTGTGTGTCTGTGTTGAGTGTGTACGTGTGTGTGTGTATGTTTGTCCGATTTTGTTTGTCTATACTTTAACTGTTATATATACCTAAAATTATGAGTATAGCTCTGATACATATAAAATTATTTTTAAAAATTTCTGATCCTTTTCTTCTTACTGTTCAGTGATTTTTTTACATATACAAAATTCTTCGCATAAACCAGTTTCCAATTTCTTCTTACAACGGATGTAAAATCAGTCCTGATGAAATGAAACTTTCGTCCTTTGTTTTCCTTCTCATTCAACAGTTCCGTAAGTCTAATAAAACAAAACAAATAAAATAAAAATATAAAAAATAGTTTGGTTGTTTTTGGCGCGAAATTAAGTTTGTGCACGTCTGCTGAATCTTTCCGTAGGTTTTGGCGCGAAATCAAGATTTGCACGTCTGCTGAATCTCTCTGTTTTCTTTTTTTTCTTCACATTAAAGTAGATTGTATCAAACCTGCAGACACAGTAGGCAGAGGAATTCCAGGAGTCGATGCTTCTTCACCTATTCCTCGATCTGTGTCTGGCGTCTGTCTTTCTGTACGTCCCCTCCCGTTCCTAACCGTTACAAAACAGGACAGTTTCGCTAACATAATATTTCTATAATTAGCTGCACTGCAGATCAAAATAAAGAAATTCTGTCCGAAGTTCAGCATGTAAATCAAGTTCCAAATGGGCCAGAGTCTTTGTCCGAGCTTTTGAGCCGCTTCGTCTGTGTTCGTCTCTCAGAACTCCATCGGTACTTTCCGCTACTGATATCGGCAGTAAAGTGACGACAGCCATGACAGACACGAGGATTAACGGACGCGTGGAACTGTCTCGTTTCTGCACGATGCAGTCCGTTCTGACGAAAGCGTTGCGGAACCTGTACCCTCGTTTGATTCGAAACACGATCGAGGCGTTGAGCGCGAAAATGACGACGCAGGGAACGATGGAAGACGCTACCAGACGCAGAGAAATCAAGTAGAATTCGAGCTCGTTCGAAACGATGCGTTTGCTTGTCACGTAATTCAGTTCCGTGAGCACTGGAATGATCAGCGCGACCGAAATGGCCACCAAACACGAGCAAATCACCGCCGCTTTCTTCCTCGTGCAGAAGCGCGCGCGCACGAGCGGGTGGCAGATGCAGACGTACCTGTCGAGAGTCAACCCGACCAGCAGCCATGGAGACAGGAGCTTCGTGGAGAATCGGAAACTGTTGAAGATCTTGTAGAACGCGCTGTCCGTCTGAAGAGGGGAGAGAATCTGGAACTGCGCTTCAGACTCTTCCAGGACCAACCCGCACAGCACCAGCGAGTCGGAGACCGAGAGAAACTTGAGGTACACCGAATACGACAGCGTCCTCAGTCTGGGATCGCACATCAGCACGAACTGCAGCGTGTTTGCAGCGATGCTGATTGCAACGATTGTGACAACGATACTCCAGTACACTCGACCGTAGAAGTAAAAATACGGCCACCCAGCAACATACGTCTCGTTCTTCAGGGTGGGGATCGTCTGCAAGCCAAGAATTGTTTCCATGATCATCTAGAAAGATCCACCCTGAGTACGTCCAGTTACGTCAATCGTAAATAGTCTTACAAAAAGAGGAAGAAGTCTACGTTCACAAAAATGAAAAAATCTCGATTTAATTTTGTTTTGTTCTGAAGCACTTAGTTTTTTATCCTTCGAAATTACCTTTAAATTGCTGAGGTGGTACTTTACGACAAATGTTTCCGATAGTCTGCAATGAAAATAAATAGATAGAAAGTAAGTGAACAGGTAAGTAATATAAGTAATTAAATAAATGAACAAACAAATAAACTAAATAAACTACAAAAAGGAAAGAAAAACAAGAAAAACAGCTACATCAACAACAACTACTACTACTACCACTACTACTACTATTACTACTACTACTATTACTATTACTGCTACTACTACTACTACTACTACTACTACTATCATTTCTGCTGCTATTAGACATACAGCTATTATTACTGTTTCTATTTCTGCCATTACTGTTATCACCATTGTCAATACTACTGTTACAACCCCAGCTACTACTACTATTACTATTACTAGATTTCTATTACTACTACTGCAGCTACTACTACTATTACTATTAATACTACTATGAATATCACTATTACTACTACTGCTACTACTACTACTACTACTACTATTACTACTACTACTATTACTATTACTACTACTACTACTACTATAGCTGCCACTACTAATAAACACATATTTTATCCTGTACCGAAATATTCATTTGACAAAATCTATACACTATATTGTTATTTTCATATCTTTCCAAATTTAAAATGATTGTTTAGAGTAAATATTAGTATATAGATATGTAGATAGATATTTAGATAGATAAATAGATACACACGCACACACACACATACATATATGTAAGTATGTATGTATGTGTGTACTAGAAAGGTACATGGATAAGCATTTATAAAGAAATAGAGATAAAACAGAAAATATACAGAATATATATATATATATTCATAAACAGATAAGGTCGATAAATAGATAACTGGATAGACAGACAGACAAAAGATAAATAAATATATACAGACAAACAGATAGATATAGAGAGACGGAAAGAGAGATACACAGAAAGATTGATTAAGGGACAAAACACTTTGAAAATATTGATTTAAATAAATGTACACAGACAGACAAAAAGATAAGGTAAATATGCAGAACGAAAGACAGAGAAACAGAGACAGATTAAGAACAAAACGCAGAAGTAATTGAATAAATGTAATAATAACACAAAAAACATTAATAAAAATATGCGAACGGAAAGCTAATAAGAATAGAGAATAAAAAAATAATAATAATAAGAATAGTAACATTAATAATAATAATAATAATAATAATAATAATAATAATAATAATAATAATAACAATAATAATAATAAAATAATAATAATAAATAATAATAACAATAATAATAATAATAATAATAATAATAATAACAACAACAACAACAATAATAATAATAATAATAATAATAATAACAATAATAAACACATACGTTAATGCACAATGTTAATCTCTTGCTACATGTTCTAACAAACCACTCACCTGCATTCTTAACGCAGTTTTCTCTCTCGCCGTCTGATAATAACTGGACTCATTTTTCTAATGGTTCTCTTATTATGCAACTTCCCCAACAAAAGACGACCACATTATCAGTCAGACGATGTTGCGTAGACTATTTTATCACCTACAAAAAAAATAAAAATAATAAAAATAAAAAAATAAAAATATATATATCATCTTTATGAAATATTAGAAAAAAGAGAGAAAAAAAAGAAAAAAAAAAAAATGCAGATCTAATTAATTGCAAAAGCTTTATTAACGATCTTTAAACCAAACTGGTCGACCAATCAAATGTCGTCGTACATTTCGCATTATCCATTCATGAATGCGCTTCTTTTTTTTTTTTTTTTTTTTTTTATTTAACGTATTTTCTAAAGCATGTTTTAATTAATTACGACTTCAGCGAAATTAAAGTTGTATCGACGTAACGAAAAGCCGCTGGTAATGTTTTAATTTAAATATGACGTTTTCTTTCATCACGTTAGTAAGCCAGTTCATGATTATTTTTTTATTATTATTCGTGAGATATAATATAGTATTATATTAAAACACAATATTCTGTTTACAGTGAAACTGCAGTCCACAAACTCGTCTGTAGGAATAGAGAGAGATAACGAATTATTTCATTCAGAATTTAAGAGATTTGTTTTGTGAATATTTTCTACTATATATATATATATATATATATAATACTGCACCAGTAATTTGTAATGAATTTCTTTCTTTTTAATTATCTTTTTTTTCTTCTAGCTTCAATTTGTTTCTCTCTTTAAATAAATAAATAAATAC
>CM022677.1:18248439-18270939 GCA_012295275.1 Chrysomallon squamiferum
CGCCGTGGAAACATCTCTGTTGTGATGTGCCCGCATTATGTCCAGTATTTTGCCAAACATTTTTTCTCTAACCATGGATCATAAGAAAGTGAGTACAAAGGACAGTGCTGAGAAGAAGAAGCGGATGATGTCCATTGAATTAAAGCTTGAAATCATAGAAAAATAAGAGCGAGGTGTGTATGTATTCGATATGGACAGGCAGTGCAAACGTAGTACTTCTACGATAAGTACCATACTGAAGCGGAAAGAGTCGATAAAGGCTATAACTCCAGCTAAAAGCGTTAAAATAATTTGTCTGATCTCCAAGATAAACACACTTTACAAAACCAATTTATTTCTTTACATTCTCTTTTATTTTGTTTTTATGCAATATTTGTCTTTCATAAATACATTTTTCTTGTTGAAAAACACGTTACAAAATATTGGGGTGTTCTTGGGGTTTTTTTTTGCGGCGCTGGAACGGATTAATGGTATTTCAATTATTTTCATTTGGGAAAACTGATTTGATGTACGAGTAAATTGAGTTACGAGCTCTGTCATCGAACGCATTAAACTCGTAAGTCAAGGTACCACTGTATACATATATATGTATGTATGTGTGTGTGTGTGTATGTTTATATATATATATATATACATGATTTCTTTCCCTCTCTCTGTCTCTGTATATATCTGTGTGTGTATGTGTGTGTATGTGTGTGTGTGTGTGTGTGTGTGTGCGTACATCTCTTTTTGTTTCCCGCTCTATCCTTACCTGTGTTTTATTTCTCTTATGTAAGTAAATTAATTTTAAAAATATGAAACAAATACAAACGTGTGGGCTGTGTTTGTATTTGTGTCTGAACAACGAAATTAATCTGCTTAGTGTATTCTGTTATCATCTGAAGATTAAACACGGTAATAAGTTTGCTTTTATTCTATTTTGTGCTTTTTCTCTATCTTTTTTTTTTTTTTTTTTCTTATTTATTATTTTAAATTAGAGAACTACTTTATTTATTTATTTTTATTTTTTTCCGCAGTTTCATAATAAATTAACATTTTTATTTCATTCCCTACGTTAAACATTCACGAACCTGCTTATTAACGTGATGAAAGAAAACATCACGTTTAAATTAAAACTTTACCAGCGGCTTCACGTTACCTCAATACGACTTTGTTTGGCGTAATTAATTAAATCTACAGCATGTCTTTAACGAATGTACATGTTAGGTTCTTAGAAACAAGACTTTTGATTGGCTGTTAGCAGTAATAACTTTTAGCAACAACGCTTCTGATTGGCTGTGAGTAGAAAAACTAATACAAACAAAGCTAATTATCCAATAGATACATATCACGTGACCCTAACAAACTGGGCGTCACGTTTATATTAGTTTTGTTTTTCTTCCAAGTCCTTCGCATATTAGTTTTGGCGTTTCTTTCAGTGTAATTAAGACTTCTGTTTCTATTTTTTTCTTTTTTTTTTCTTTAATAGCTTCTGCATGCTCATCATCGAAGAATCAAAAAGTTAATTTGAATACAGCGATCTCATTGGTTGTCTCCTTTGTTTCGATATTGTATAAAGTCCAGGCTGGTTCGTTTTCACTTGCAACCTGGGAAAATAACTGCATATCAGCACAGATTTGATTCCATATCAAATTTCTCTGTAGCGAGATTTTATTCTTATTTCTGGTGAGTACTGTATTGAAATGTCGAGATCTTAGTATGATGTTGTTGTTATTATTATTATTATTATTATTATTATTATTATTTTTTTTTTTTTTTTTTTTTTTTTTTTTAATGTTTCTATTACAGTTGTTTTTTTCAATCTCTAAAAGCTTGAAGTGTGAAAATATAAAAAAGTTTTGTATTTTTGATTTTCATTTTGTTTGTTACAGTCTTGTGATTTCGTACCAGTTAAACTGCTTTTTCATTGCGTTAAAGTATTATTATTTCATTTTATTATCTTTTTGTTATTTCTATTTTGTTTTATTCTATTTTTCTGTTTCCGTATTTTGACTTCTATTCTCTGAATATACGCCAATCAGTCAGAGTATCTGTAAGTTTTTTCAGGTTTATTAGAAATTATTTCGTTCTCTGTTTCTGTTACCTCTCTCTCTCTCTCTCTCTCTCTCTCTCTCTCTCTCTCTCTCTCTCTCTCTCTCTCTCTCTCTCTCTCTCTCTCTCTCTCTCTCTCTCTCTCTCTCTCTCTCTCTCTCTCTCTCTCTCTCTCTCTCTCTCTCTCTCTCTCTCTCTCTCTCTCTTCATCTTTCTCGCTCTTTTCTTCTGTTTCTCGTAAACCAGTTTTTTCTAAATTTTGTATTCATCATTTTACTTTCATATTCATTTCAGTGTCATTTTACAAAAGAATGGATATAATATAATAATAAACGTTTGATAGACAGACAGATAGACAAACAAAAAGATAAAGATATATAAAGAAAAATAAATTAATTAATTAAATTAAATAAATAAATAAATAACAGACAAACAAATAATTAAACAAACAAACAATAAAACAAACAAACAAATAAATAAACTAACAAATAAATTAAATTAAATACAATCAAAACAAAATGAAATACCCATAGCGACATTTGGATATATTAAAAACTAAATATAAAACAGAGAAACTATCTTATAAAACGTCTACGTGTACAGCTGTCCACATTTCTTACATACATCAGTTTATAACAGACCACTAAAATAAATAAATTTAACATAAACATACCAGAAGAATGACCAACAATGTAACATTCAAACTAAGAGAAAGAAAAAAAAAAACAGAAAGAGAAAAGGAAATCGAGACAGAGATAAAAATAGCGAAACTAAGCAAATGGGAAGAAATTGTTGTATTTATAGTTTGATGAATCCACATAACTGTAGTTTATCTAGTTCTGTCTTCAATGTTATTTCTAAATGCGCCTTTATTTTATTACTTACCAACAATTCACCGCGATTGACTCAGTAGATGCATTGATAATAAGGTTAAATAGAGGTTTGCATCGTTTTGTGAAATAACATTACTGATATAAATGGTTCAGTTCAGTTTAGGTGGGATTTTTTCTAACTGTAGAGTGAGTCTTTGATGCTTTGTGAGCAAACTATTTCTTTTTGTCGTTTTGTCTTTATCTTTTTGTCTTTCTCTCTCTCTTGTTAATACGTTCTCATTTCTCTCTCTCTCTGTCTCTCTCTCTCTCTCTCTCTCTCTCTCTCTCTCTCTCTCTCTCTATATATATATATATATATATATATATATATATATATATAGAAATGAATGATAAAAATGCTATAACAATTAAAACGCTTCATCTTTACTAACACATTTCTCTATTCTTCTTTGTTTTTCCATACCGTCATCAAAAACACTTTCAACGTCATGTCGACATCAACGTTTCCACTCGTCACGACGACAGACTACAACAACGACACGCTATCGACGGCCGCGTACGCCAGCTACTCCGACGACGGAACCCGGGACCCACCGGCGAATACCACGCCCCTCGACGACTGGCCGTACTTCGACCTGCGAAACCTCGCTCTGTGGTCGTTAGTCCTGACGATAGGAATCCTGGGCGTGGCTGGAAACGCCCTGAGTTCGTCCTGATGAGGGACCCGAAGCTGTCCGGTTACTCCTACTCCGTCTACTTCAAGTTCCTCTCCTTCTCGGACACGCTGCTCCTCGTTCTCGAGATGTTCCGCGAGACGGAGAAGTACTTCCAGCTCACCTCCGTCATCCACCTCAGCGACGCCTACTGCAAGGTCCTCAACTGCCTCAGACTGGGCGTGACGATCACGTCCCCGTGGCTGGTGGTGGGCCTCACCCTCGACAGACACTACGCCATCTGCTTCCCGATGAGGCGCGAGCTGTTCTGCACGAGAAAGAAGGCTCTGGTCGTCTGCTTCTCGCTGGTCGCCATGGTGATAGCGATAAACGTGCCGCCTCTGGTCCTGATGAAGCGGACGAGCGCGGGGAAGTGCATCCCGGCCCCCGAGCTCCAGTTCTTCTTCATCTTCTTCAGGGCGTTCTTCACGTCGACGCTGCCGTGCTTGCTCATCCTCGTCCTCAACATCACCATCTTCGTCCGCATCCAGCGCAGCAAGGAGTTCAGGAAGACGTTCGCGCAGACGACGACGACGACAACGTCAGCAGCAGCCGATTCAGCCAATCAGAAGAAGCAGCAGCACAACCCGACGCGCCCCCTGGTGATCGTTTCCGTGCTGGCGTTCGTGACGTTGTTGCCGATGGCGGTGGCTGACAGCACCGCCATCTGGCTCGACGTCAGCAAAGTGGACGAGAGAGCGAGGACGCTGGCACTCAAACTGATGCCGGTGTTCAGCCTGATCTACTTGTTAAACTTCGCTCAGAATTTTTACATTTTGATCGCCTCTGCGGAGAACTACCGGGAAATCATGCGGGGAATTTTCGGGCGAGTCTTACGATCTTTCAGGAGAGCTGAGAATTCTAATCCGGGTCCCTCGGAGAGCAACATCTGCGATACAGCCAGGTCTGTGGTGACCGCCGCACCCAGTAGATTATCAGTCGACGAAAAAAAGTAAATTAAACTTTCGTAAATGCATCTTGGAAAAACATTTTGACTCGTTCTTTTTGTCAGAATCTATTATGACTTGCGTAGAATGTCAACAGACTGTTGTTTAAAACTATTTATATTTTAGTTATCACGACTTACATGTGATGTCAATAGAATGTTTAAAACCATTTATATTTTAGTTATCTACGACTTACATTATGATGTCAACGGAATGTTTAAAACCATTTATATTTCATTTATCTACGACTTACATTATGATGTCAACGGAATGTTTAAAACCATTTATATTTGAAGCGTTTGGTTCCAAAAACGCTATGAATCTATTTTGTTTGTTTTGAGAAAAAAAAAATGACTATTATCTGCTCTGGAGTTTATAACGTTTATGCTACGAAGGTTTCTAGTCTACTGCGTAGAACAGACGTGGATATAGAATTTGGGGGGTAAAGTGATTATGGGGCATTGAACACCCGTCAAATGCTGAGCTTTTGGTGGCGTTTATTTTTTTATTTTTTTTTTTTTTATTTTTAAACTTTTGATTTTGGCGTTGATCTCATTTTGGAATTAAAGTCTCTATTTTCTCTATCACGACTAAAATATGACGTCAACGAACTGTTTAAAACCATTTATATTTTATTTATCATGACTTACATAGTGTTTAAAAAAAAAAAAAACATTCGTAATTTATGTATTATGACTTGCGTTTAAAACCATTTATATTTTATCTATCACGACGTACGTATAATGGAAGCATACTTTTGACAAACTTTATTTTTATTATTTTACTGTTTAATTTCTGGTGGTATCTAATGCTATCCCTTCACGCCACTGGGTCTCGGTTTCCACAAAAAAACTAAAAAATATATATAATTGTTATTGATCCAACCAACTGTGTGTTTTTCTAACACAGTCCAAACACACTCGACTCTCTTCGGTCATTTAACATTTGATCTGCTTTGAACTTTTGATTACTTTACTATATTTAATTAACTATGGATCTGATGTTTGCTGTATACGCTGACAGTTCTAACAGAAAACGATCCGGTCATTAACAACAACAGTTTGTCTTCATTTAATTAATGACGAAATGTATCCTGAATAATTATGACGCCAATCATTGTGACGTAGCAAAACACTCGGGTGTTTTCGGTAAGTCCGAATTTACGTAAATCTACGGATATCAAGAATCTCTCTATATGCTGATAATTATATGTTTTCTAAATGAGAAAATCATACGTTCTCTTGATGAAAACTTATAAATAACGACAGTGGAGCCTTCAGAATCTATGCTTTATTATAACTAATTATTAAACTTACTATAACTCTATAAACTTATAGCTCTCAGATTTTCTAACACATTAAAACAAAATCGACGATCTGTTTTCGCTGTATGTTGGAATTTATGACAAAATTTTACTTTATAAAAGCACTTCATTAATTATGAACCTAATGCCAGCTTTGATTGTCAGTTATTTTATTGTTTTCAAGACCAGAAATTCTTACTGTGTCGCGATTTATCTGAATTTATCTAAACATACCTCGAAAACGGATATTTTAGAAACTTATAGAGATTATGGCCATATTCCATCTCTGTATTTATTTAACGCCAGTCATCTAACAATTCAGCAGGTTTTTGTATTAGGACGTGCTACCCATAATAATTAAAGAACATTTAAAACAAAAATGAAAGGTTAAATGTTTCCGAATAGCGCATTCAGTTGTAAACTTTGTTTCTGTTTCAGTATTGAAAAACAAACTGTTATTTCTGATAAACGTATTACATCTCTCTCTCTCTCTCTCTCTCTCTCTCTCTCTCTCTCTCTCTCTCTCTCTCTCTCTCTCTCTCTCTCTCTCTCTCTCTCTCTCTCTCTCTCTCTCTCTCAATATTACATTTTCAACAAACAAATATATGACGTATGTACTTATATAAAAAATTTGTTGACTAATGCAGTATTACTTATGGAAATAAATGGCATTAAAATATATTTATCTTTTTTACTTGTTTATTAATTTGATGTTAGAAAAGTGTTATACATTTTTTTGTGTGTGTGATATTCGCTAATAAATATTTAATATCTGAAATCTGAAAAAAAACTCTATTGGTAGTTAGTACGTAGTAAGTTAATTTGTTGTTGTTGTTTTTTGTCTGGGATTTTCTCTTTGATTATTTATTTATCTATTTATTTAAATTTGGAATAAAGTGGAGAAATTATTGTTATCTCGGTCTGTCAATGTTTCAGTATTAAAATTTTAAAAAATATGTGTTTGTGTTTTTGTATGCGTGTTTGTCTGTCTTCTGTTGTTGGTTTTTTTCATTCATTCATTTTTATTTATTTATTTTTAATTTTTTTGCATCGCTTTCTTTCCTTTATTACATTATTTAATGTTCGAAAAATTCTAAAATTATATAATTTATAATGTAAAATCATTATTTATTCACCAGAATGCAAAAAGTTATGCACCTTTCGTTATTTTTTCACCCAGTATAAAACTCTAATATTCATTGTTACAGTCGTTATATTGTATTTATTCAACTGTTTTATTTAGTTTCCTCCCTCTCTCTCTCTCTCTCTCTCTCTCTCTCTCTCTCTCTCTCTCTCTCTCTCTCTCTCTCTCTCTCTCTCTCTCTCTCTCTCTCTCTCTCTTTCTCTTTCACTCTCTCTCTCTCTAACACACACACACACATACACATGCGACCACGTACATACTCATATACAGATAATCGCATGCACATACACACATACATACGTACACAGACACACAATCACATTCACACACAGACACAGACACAAACACACATACACAGATACACACGCAGAAACGCACACCCATAGACACAGACATATCTGTATTTGTGTGTATGTATGCATGTGTGTATGTATGTATGTATGTATATTATATATATATATAAACACACATGTATTTAATTTTCTTTGCTAGAGTCGTTACATCTAGGCATCTCTTTTATTCGCTTACACGCAGATACATATATACACAGACACACACACGCACAGACATACAGACACAAACATACCAACGTACCAACACACCTCCACATACATCCACGCACACACATACATACCTACAAACAGACATACACACACACAGTCACACACAGAAGCACTCACACAAGAACACACAGACCACAAACAGACACACACACATAGAGAGATAAATACAAGCACACACACACACACAGAGACATACAAAGATGCATGCACACACTTATCCATCAATGGACAGAGGAAACAAAAACAAAACTAACACGAACTACTTCTGTTATTTTAAAAAAAAAAAAAAAAAAAAAAAAAAAAAAAAGGTCTCATTCCACACTTTAGTTGTATTTGTAATGTTAGGTCCCGACTAACGATTGTATTATTCTGCGAGAGAACAAAACACAGCACAAACAATTAAATCATTATTTTTGCAGTGAATAAATATTTACACAAAACATTAACGAAAGGTGAAGACCATAATGCCAATCGATTATTACAGTTTTAGTATTAATAAACAAGAAAATGAAAAATAAAGTGAAAAAAAAGAGAAAAATGTATACATACATACAGAAAGAAACGAACTGAAAAAAAATGTAAGTAAAAAACAAACAAACAAACAAATAAATAATATAGTAAAAAACACCCACATATGCATAAATGCATAAATATACATAAACATACATACATTCATATTTACGTTCATACATACATACGTACGTACATATATAAAAATGATTGATCCATATACACAACACATACATAGAGACACACCAGTGCATACATACATACACATATACACATATACGCATGTACACACATACATATACACAGAGAAACCTATATATACATAAACATATACATTTATTAGATTTGTTTGATTTTATTTACATATATTCATTCAAAATAGGTAATGCATATGTATGTATGTATGTATGTATGTATGTATGTATATATACACACAGACACATGCAAACACACACATATATATATACTTAAAGAACTTAACAAAACAAGGAACCAAGCATCTAAAGGTCAAAACTCCCCCAAAGCCTTTGAATGTTAGTCGATATCATAATTAAAATGGAAAATTAGATGAAAGAAATAGGAATTAAAGATTTTTAATTAAATAATCAGAGATGAAAAGAAAGTTTTCGATTCGAAACACGAAAGTTAGAAATGAAATGAAACAAATATTGTTTGTATAAGGAAATGATGAGATCTTTCAATTATTAATTAATTTTTTAATAGTTTGTGATCTATTAAGATATTAGTTATTTGCCCTTGGCATTTCTGTCTGTCTAATCTATCCATCCATCCATCCATTCATCTATATATCCATATCATGTGTGTACACAGATACATACATAAACACAAACATATATAACATATACATATATACGTACGTGCCTAAAATATATCTACATATCTAGCTATTTATCAACCAACCTAAAATAATATTAAATTTCAAAAATTCAAAGGAGGACTATTTGGCATTAATTTGTTTCTGTTTTGTGTTGTTGTGTGTTTATAGTATATCATGTTGGAATATTTTTAGTTGTTATTATGTTTATAGTTCTCTCTCTCTCTCTCTCTCTCTCTCTCTCTCTCTCTCTCTCTCTCTCTCTCTCTCTCTCTCTCTCTCTCTCTCTCTCTCTCTCTCTCTCTCTGTCTGTATGCGTGTGTGTGTGTATTTGTCGGTGGGTGTATATATGTATATATCGGTAACAATAATAATAAATTGTCAAAGTTATAAAATTAGTTGTCAACCTACAGTTATTACAAAAACGTAAACCAAAGCATTAAGAATAACAGAATTAATTCCTTTATATTCTGCAAATCCACAATTGCTTTAGAGAAAAACAACTGCCGTTTCATAATAAAGTAATATTTATTTTTAATAATTAAATAAATAATCTGTTACCAGCTGAGGCAAAGGCTTAATAACGTGATGAAAGAAAACGTCATTTTTCAGAATAAATCTTTACATCACCAACTCATTACGAAACATATTTTACAATCTTCATCAAAATCGAAAATCTTTTTTATCGAGTTTTCTTTTCTTCTGCAGGAATTTTAATTAGCGATGAACATAGATTATCTGTTACAGCTTTAATAAAGAATTCTTTAATTCAGGATTAAAATGAGAAGTAAATAATAGGAGATTAAATTAATATGAAAAGAAGATTTGTGATCGGTTTTTTTGTAGATAATATAAATTAAAATGTTACGAAAAAAAACGGTCTGTCATTTCACGTGAGTATAATTTTATTAGTATTAAAACAATCTTGTTCAATTATTTCTTTCAGTAGTAGAAAAGAAACAAAATAAATAAATAAGCAAGTTAGTTAGTAAGTAACTGAGTGAGTAAGTATGTTAGTAACTGACAAAATGAGGAAGGATATAAATAAATAAATATGTTATTTAATGAGTAAGTAAGTTAGTAAGTAAACAAAAGAGTTAGTATAAAAATAAATAAATAAGTAAGATTGTTATTTAGTAAGTGAGCAAGTGAGTTTGTAAGTAAGAAAATGAATTAGATATAATTAACCAAATAAGTAAATATGTATACTAGTTAGTGACTACGTATGTTAGTAAGTAAGCGAATGAGTAAGTTAGTAAGTAAATGAGTTAGAATACAAATAAGTAAATAATGTTATATAGTAAGTAAGTGAGTAAGTTAGTAAATAAGCGCCAATGCAGTCACGTGTGAATGTTTGTTTTCTTAAGTCGCTTCTAGAAGAAATAAGCTTTAAATGAATTATATTTTATCAAATCAGTTAACTTTTAGTATTCAGGCATTAAAGTTCAGTTGCTTTCTTGTTTTATTTTTTGTTCTATTCAAAGAAAAATATTTAAAAATATGACTATTATATTTTTAGCGTTGATAGGAGTTACCTTAGAAATACAGTCATTTTTCATGACGTTATCAATGAACCTTCGGCATTTTCTATTGGTGACGTCATTTAACTGTTGACGTATTTGTTTATTTACTTACATCAACATTCCCGCGTAAAAATTAAATGTAAGATTTATTTATTTATTTATTTATTGGTATTATTTTTATTATTGCTGTTGTTGCGGCTGTTGTTTTTATTAACAGTTGTACTAGTAGTTGAAGTAGAAAGAAATATAGTAGTTGTTATTGTAGTTACTGTAGTCGTATTAGCAGCAACGCAGTAATAAGAGTAGTAACAACAACAATGATTAAATGCAGATTCTGGAAGACTGGAGTCAGAATTTCTCCCTTCTGACTGAACCAGGCTTTGAAATTAGTTTCTAGTTTGAATATCAAACAATTTAATTACTCAAATATTTGGTCAATATTTCGTATTTCTTCTGTTCTCTGTTTGTTTTAGGAAAATAATAAGGAACATATCGTGTTTAATAACAGTTTAATTATTTCGAATTTTTCTTCAAATGGACGCATGCTATTTGATATTAAATAAACCCCCAATAATATGCAGTAACACACAAACAGACAAGTACGTACGCACGCACACATACATACATACACCAACTAAGTATGGTAAGGTCAAAAAGAAAATGTTTGATTCATAACTGAATCGACTTACAAGCTAAATGGCTGATAGCATAATCTTTCTTTTTTAAATGTGTTTGTGTGTGTGTGTGTGTGTGTGTGTGTGTGTGTGTAAGTGTGTGTATGTGTGTGTATGTATGTATGTTATGCTAAAGCGTTATATTTGATCTCGTTTAAAACATTGAGACAGGTAAAGAGATCTATCGAATCGAAATCCTGATCATCGCCATTTGCGTTAGGCTCAAACAATTATAGGATTTTTGTACGAACATAAGAGTCACCGTTAACCATTAAAGAAACAAATTCAGAAAAATTTGTGAATTTATATTTAATGCCATTCAAACAGAAATAAAAATTATTGTTTCTATAATTTTCATATATTGTGAATATGACTATAATATGGAATGTCAAATTTCCTAAAACCATATAATAATAATCATAATAATAATAATAAATGAATAGACATTGTTCGAGAAAAACAATGAGTGAAAGAAAGAACGAAACGAATGAAAGAATGAAAGAATACTTCGGTGTATTTGCTTGTGGATTAGTATATTGGCGGTGGACAGACATTTAAAGAAACAAGACAGAAAGACAGACAGACAGACACAATTGCTATTCTTTATTGTTGTTACTGTTATTATTATCATCATCATCATCATCATCATTATCATTATCATTACTATTATTATTATTATTATTGTCATTATCATATTATTATTATCATTATCATATTATTATTATTATTATTATTATTATTATTATTATTTTCTTTCCTTTTCTCACTCCATCTTTATCTCTTTATCTCTGTTTCTTTTCCGATATATATGTATATTAATTTTCAAAAGATGAAACAAATATAAATTATATGCTTGGGCGTGTGTTTATGGGTTTTTTTCTAAACAATGAGGTAAATCTGCTTAGCGTTTTTTTATCATAATCTTAAGATTAACCAAGGTAATAATTGCAAGGTAATAATTTTCTGTTCTTTTTGTTTTTTTCCTTTTTCTCTGTAAGTTTTCTTATTTATTATTTTAAATAACAGAACTGGTTTTTGTTTTTTTCTAAAAGATATTTTCGCAATTTCATTAAAAACTAATTTTCTTATTTTGCTCTGCGCGTTACCAATTCATGAACTGACTTATTAACGTGATGAAAGAAAACGTCATTTTTTAATTAAAACTTTACCAGCGGCTTTAAGTTACGTCAATACGACTTCGAATAACGTAATTAACTGAAATGTCGACATGCTTTTTACATATGTGTATGAAGGTGTATACATAAAGTCCTTAGAAACACAAGACTTTTGATTGGCTGTTGACAGTAACGTTTAATAACAAGGCTTCTGGTTGGCTTTTAGTAGAAATTAATACAAGCAAGCTAATTATTGGCTTCCAAAACCATGAAAACATACATAACACATGAGCCTAAAAAAAAAATAATAATAATAACAAAAAAAGAGGGAGTAACTTTTAAATTTTTTTTGATTTTTTCTTCAAATTTCTTTGGATATAAGGTTTTGACATTTCTTTCAGTTTCTTCTTTTTCGTTTTTTCTTCTTTTCTGCTTGCACAATAAAAGTTAATTTGAATACAGTTATCTTATCGGTTATCTCCTTTGTTTCGATATTATATAAACTCCAGGAAGCTTCGTCTTCATTTCAATACTGGAAAAATAACTTCAAATCAGCACAGATTTGATTCCATATCAAATCTTTCTGTAGAGAGATCTTATTCTTATTTTTTATTAAGTACTTTATTGATGTGTTTAAATGTTGGAATGAGGGAAATTTTATTTTTAAAATATCTCTTAAGGAAATGATTAAATTATTTTACTTTTCATGAAAATACTGTTTCTGTTACTCTGTATAACATTTCTTACAGGTTCATTGTTTTTTTACGGCATTTCTGTTTTATTTTATTTTATTTTTCTGTATTGTATTGCCTTTCTTTTGTTCTTTTTAATTTATCTATTTATTATTTATTTTTAATTACTTTACAATAATTAATATACATTTTTTCTTATTTTTAAATTGTACAATCCATCACGTTTGTAAGTTCAAATATCCAGATGATATAACAGTTAAAATACTTCATCTTTACTAAACATATTTTTCTGTTGCTCTTTTATTTTCCCAGATTGCAATAAAAAAAAAAAAAAAAAAAAAAAAAAAAAAATTCCAATGTCACGTCAACATCAACGTTTCTACTCGTCACAACGACAAACTACAACGAAACGTTTTCAACAGCTATTTCCAGCAGCTGCTTCGACGACGAAAACCCAAAGCCAGGCCCTTGCTTCGTGGACCAAAGCTCTCTGATGAGAGAGCGAGGACACTTGCACTCAAACTGATGCCCGTGTTCAGCTTGATCTACTTGTTAAACTTCGCTCAGAATTTTTTACATTCTCATCGCCTCTGCGGAGAACTATCGGAAAATCACGAGAAGAATTTTCGGGCGAGTCTTACGGTTGTTGAGGAGAGCTGAGAATTCTAATCCGGGTCCCTCGGAGAGTAACATCGGCGATACAGCCATGTCTGTGGTGACCGCACCCAGAAGATTTTTCAACCGATGACAAGAGATAAATTGAACTTTTGCCTACATTCAGTAAAATCTTTGACTCTTTCTTGTTGAAAGTCTATCACGATTTGCATATGATGTCAGCGGACTGTTTGAAACCATTTTATATTTTATCTATACAGATATACAAACATAAACATAAAGAACTTAACAAAAAAACAAAAATTATGAAGCAAAGAGGCACCTAATCGTGAAAGATCCCCATAGTCTTTGAAGTTTGCTCGATATCATAACTGAAACTGGACATCAGATGAAAGAAATAGGAATTAATTAAATAATCTAAGATAAAACAGAAACGAAAGTTTTTTGCTTTCGAAACACGAAAGTTAGAAATGAAATGAAAAGATATAGATCGTACGAGGAAATAATGAGAACTTTTAATTATTAATTAATTTTCGAATAGTTTCTGATCTATTAAGCTGTTATATTATTTTGCCCTTGGTGTATTTAATATATCAAGCCATCCGTCCAAGCACCTAGGTGTTCATCCATCTATATAATCTATGTATATGTATATACATACATACATATATCCAAACATATGTACATATACATACATATACATACATAGATACATATACATACATGCATATATATAGATACATACACATATCACACATATATGTTTATATTTAGATATACTTTCACACATTTCACGTTTATATTTGTATCAGTATTGTTCTTGCCTACTACAAGTAAGTCTATCAATCTGTCCATTCGTCTATTCATCGTGATATACCTCTGTCTACTTACTTACCTTCCTGCCTACGTATCTAGCTATTTATCTATCTACCAATAATAATAATAATAATAATAATAATAATAATAATAATAAATTTCATGAATTCAAAGGAGGAAACGTTTGCTTTGATATTATTTCTGTTTGTGTTGTTGTGTATTTGTTTTTTATCATTTTGGCACAATAATCATTTTGTTGTATATGTCTTTGTGTATGTATGTTTGTATCTACTTTTGATTTTTGAACGGACATACACATTTTGTTGTATATTTTTTATTTTTGTATGTTTGTAATCACAAATAAATGCAGATTCTGGAAAACACTAAATGCAGATTCTGTTGGGTCAGAATTTCTCCCTTTGACTGAAATTATTTTGTAATTAGTTTCTAGTTTGAATATCAAACAATTTAATTACTCAAACATTTGGTCAATATTTCGTATTTCTTCTGTTCTATGTTTGTTGGAGGGAATTAATAAGGAACATATCGTTTTAATTAATTTAATCATTTAAAAATGGACTTGAAACGGACGCATACTATTTAATATTAAATAAAAATCCTATAATACATAGACGCACAGAAACAGACGCATACGTACGCATGCATGCACGCACACGCCAATGAAGTACGGTAAGTTCAAAAAGAAAATGTTTGATTTATAACTGAATCGACTTTTACGCCAAATAGGTTATGACGTTTATCATACTTTTGTATGTCTTTCTGTGTGTGTCTCTGTCTATCTGTATCTATATCTATATCTATATCTAATGCTAAAGCATTATATTTGATCTCGTGCAAGAACTATATAACAGCAAAAGAGATCTATCGAATCCATTTGGAGGAGGCTGAAGCCACTATAGGATTTTTGTCCTAACAGAATAGTCACCGTTAACCAATAGATGAATAATTTCAGCAAAATCAGTGAATTTAAATTTAACAAACTTAAACTGAAAATAAGTAAAAAATAAATCAACAAAAATAAATAAATAATAGAAAATAGAAAGAAAAAAAATAAAGAAAAATAAAAATGCCATAACATAAGTTAAAATTACTTAAATACTATAAAATAAAGTAAAAATAACAAGACTGGGTTTTCTTTTTATATTTATTTTAATAATCATAATCATGGCAATTATAATTATTATTTTCATGTGCTCTAAATATAGCTATATGGAATGACAAATTTCTTAGCACTATAATAATAATAATAATAATAATAATAATAATAATAATATGTGGATAAGGCATTATTCAAGAGACAGAAGGAGAAAGAAAATCAGAGAAAGTGAGATGAAGATGCATGCAAACAACACAGAAATTGTGTTATATATATTTGAAAGAGAGAGAGAGAGAGAGAGAGAGAGAGAGAGAGAGAGAGAGAGAGAGAGAGAGAGAGAGAGAGAGAGAGAGAAAACAAAGAGAGAGATGAAAAAAAAAAGAAATGAAACAAAAATTTAAAAAAAAAAAGAATGAAATAATTAAAAATAATTAAACATCGACTGAAGAAAATAAAACATTTAATAATAACAACATTAACAGCTACATGTATAATATTTCTCAAGGCACATTAAACCAACAGATATTCTATATAATTTAATCCTTCGATACATGATGTTATGATGATCCATTTTATAAACGTAATTTACAGATCTTTATGTTTGGAGCTAGATTTACTTTTAGTCATACAAATCACAAAAATCAACACAATGGAAACTGCCACACCCGCTGATACCCCCAGGAAAATTTTCCGATTTGGTCCCTCAAGCTGTTTCTGGAAAATAGATAGATAGATAGATAGTTAGATCAAATTAATATATCAATCAATATAAATAAATAAATAAATAAATAGGTCGATAAGATGTATAAAAGAAAACAAATAAGTAAGAAAATAAATGAAAACTACATAAACAAAATTAATAAAACAGTCAGTATAAATAAATAAATAAATAAATAAATAAATAAATAAATAAATAAATAAATAAATAAATAAAATTTAAATAAATAAATAAATAAAAAAATTAAATAAATAAAATTTAAATAAAAAATACATCCAAATGCATTCTGAATTATTAAAGAATAAGAATAAACTCAAAGAACACTAACATATATTTAAATATCTCAACTTAAGATTTACTGATATGGTGCAGAATATATATATATTAAATTCAACATATAGCCTCTACACATTAATGCACACACACAAACACAAACACACACACACAAACACACACACACACACACACACACACACACACACGAGAGGTACTTACTTTTATAGCAAGTGCAATGGTATCAGTCAGTTTATCACTGAAAAGAAAATGTATTTACATCAATAAATAAAAGCATTAGATAAAAGATACTAGAGGTCTGCCACAATTTTAAAAAATATTATGTAAAATTTATAACAGAACAGCTGGTTTTATTTATATGAAAAAGATACAAGAGGACTGCCACAATTTTAAATAAAAGAGTATGTGAAAGATTAGATAAAATAGGTAAAATTCTAAATAAATTTAGTTTCAGTTTTATCTGATGAGAAAAGCTTATTCAGCTATGTGAAGAATATAAATAAATAAATAAATAAAAAAATTAACTTTTTTAAATGTTTTCTATAAAAATACACAATTTTTAGCTTGAAAAAATATAATAATGAATGAATGAATAAATAAATTAATACACACACAAACAAACAAACAAATAAAAACAGTAGACAACAAAATTTTTTAAAAATAAAACAATAACAGATAAACAAACAGATAGGTAAATAAATAAATAAATAAAAAAAAAAAAAATAAATAAATACACAAACAAACAAACAAGTACAGTAGTTACTCAAATATTCTAAAATAAAAATAATAATAGACACACAGACAGACAGATGGATCAATAGATATAATATCTAAAGAGCAGTGGCTATGAAGCTGTAGTTTATTGATCTGAGACTCAGTGGATGGTTTGCTTTATAGAAACATCTTCAAGAAAACATTTCTTAGCCCCACCTACCGATAATATTGACATCTTGCATGTCCTGCCTTCTATTAAGATTGACATTTCATTTTAAACCCCGCCTAAAATTAATACTGACATTTCAAACCACACCTACAAACTGGAGTGACATCTCTGTGCTCCACCTGTTAATGAGATTGACATTTCATTCAAAGCCACACCTACCATCAACACTGACATCTTTAACAAAATGTCTTCTAAAAAAAATGACTGACATCTTGAAACCACACCCTCTACTAAAATTGATCAATCAGTAACTCATTAAAAGATCAACATCTCTAAACAGAAATGCAAATGAAAATGAAGGTTACAAGTTTGAGGGAAAATGTTCTGTTGCTGTTTTTAAATGGAAATAACTGCATCAGTTGATTTTTCGTGAGGAAGCTTTGAGCTCATAAGAAACTGTACGTTCTATTTTATGAGCAAATCCAAAACAAGCTAATACATAAACAAGTTACACAATGGACACTCAAACACATCTCTCATGAACAAAGAATCAAACAATAGTGTTTGTCAGATAACAATTCTGTTAGTATGTTAGGGAGTTAGGAAAGATGAACTGGCTTGTAAGAGGTTAACAACAACAACAACAATAATAACAATCATAGTAGTAGTAGTAATAACAGTAATAACAATGTTAATATCAATAATAACAATAACAATGATGATGATGATGACAATAATGGTAACATGATAACAATAATAATAATAAGGATGATGAAAATGATAATACTAAAAATAATGATGGCGATAATGATAACACTAACAACAATAATAATAGTGTTGATGATGATGACAATAATAATGATTGTGATAATGATGATGATAATAATGATGATGATAATGATGATGATAATGATGATAACAATAATATCATTAATATCAATAGTAATGATGAAAATAAAGTTGATGAAGATGATAATAGTGATGGTGATAATAATAACAATAACAACAGTAATTATGATGATGATACTGATGAAAATAACGACGACATTAATAAAAATGATGATGAATTAGACAATAATAATAACGATGATGATTATGATAACAACAACAATAACAGTAATAGTGGCAGTAGAGGAGTTGCAGTAGCAGTAGTAGTAGTAGTAGTAGTAGTAATGTTGATTACACTAATAAATAGAATAAAAAAATAAAAAAATAAAAATAAAAACAAAGAAGAAATGTGTACGATAGTGTTGATTATAATAATAATAAATAGAATTAAAACAAATGAAAAAAAAGAAACAAAGAAGGGTCTATGACAGTATTAATTACAATACAATAATTATCCAATTAACTCTGGATAGAAGAAGCCACTGTGAGGAAGAGATACCAGAACCTTCTGCTCACAAGGCCACAAATGATAATGTTCAAACTGACACGCTACAGACACACCCATTGTCATATTTTTTACTTCAACCTACTCTGGTCAGAGAAAAATAATAACAAGAGAAAAAAAAAAAAAATAATAATAATAATAATAATAATAAACACACAAAAAACTGTTAATCCCTCCTAATACTTAATCGAGTAGATAATCTGTTGGGTCTTGTAATTAATTTTCAAATCCATTAACAGAACAAATATTTTTTTAATTATGAGGAATAAAATGTATTTCTTTGTTCAATCATCTCTGTGTATCTGTTGATCTTCTTTTTTTAAAACTGGTTTGTTCAATATGCAACTGTGAGTGTTATTGACGGTAAAGCCAGAATCAAATGGGCAAAAGAAATAATAATTATTTTTGTCAATAGATGATGAACAAGAAGGTATGTTAGAAACTAAATGAAAACAGAAATAAAATTGCTGGACAATTAAATGTGTAAGAAGAAGGATAATAATAGAAAAAGTAAATACGAAATAATAATTTGTTTGCTGAAATAATAATATTTTTTTCTTTACAGAGGTAAGAAGAAAAAAAAAATTAATAATATTAAATAAAATAATAATTTTCTGTACTAAATGCAAAGAAATATTTTTAACCAATAAGAACTCTGTTGAAGCTTCAGTTCTTTTTCTTTTTTCTTTCTTTTTTCTGTTAGTAAATACAGTTTAAAACTGAAGTTTGCAGAGAAACTCCAAATATATTGCAGTGGAGGTAGAATTTATCTCTAACTCTTCATTTTGTTTTGTGTTTGTGTGTGTGTGTGTGTCTGTGTGAGTGTGTGTGTTTGTGTGTGTGTGTGTGTATGTGTGTGTGTGTGTGTGTGTGAGTGTGTGTGTGTGCTTCTCTTTAACTGTAGCTCTCTTTCTGTTTGATTCTTTTTCATTAATATCTATACCTAAACACGTCTGTCTCTCTCTCTCTCTTTCGCTTTCTTTCTATCTCTCTCCCTCTCTCTCTCTCTCTTTCTCACTGTCTCTCTCTGCCTGTCTCTCTCTCTCTCTCTCTCTCTCTCTATTCATTCTCTCTGAATGTGTTTCTTGTGAATATCTGTGGGTTGCTGTTTGAGTGTGTATGTAGTTGTGTGTATCTGAGTGTGTGTGTGTGTGTGTTTTGTGTGTGTATGTGTGGATGTGGATGTGGGTGTATCTGAGTGTAATTGTATGTTTATATTTAACTGTTTCTATTTCTGTCTCTTTGAAGATTTTTCTATCTCACACACAGACGTCAAGTATCAAACTATAAAAACACACAGACACACAGACACACCAAACTGAGCATTCATGTTTTATCCACACACCTACTGAATGAATGCAAGACACAACAACACACTAACTGACAGACTGACAAAGTGCATTAACTTTCAATACCATTTCCTCTCCAGATACATACACAACTTCATTTTTCTGTTGACTCTTCACAGGCACAGAAAAAGACACAAGTTCTTCTGCAGAAATTTTCTTTAGTTCTCATATTTCTATTATCTTTGATAAACAGAAAGAGGTGGGGAAAAAAAACATGTGTCATATGTCATGTTACAGTTAGTTCTCAGGGAATATTTTCAGCCTTTACTTTGTTGACTGTTTATGAAGATATATAACAAACACACACACACAAAAAACATGACAAACCATATACATGGCAATGACAGTGAAAAGGAAGGTAGAAACAACATATAACACAGAAATAAAAACAGACAGACAGACACATGACAGTTCACAACAGTGATTACGACATATAGCAGACACCAAATAGAAATACAACAGACGTACAAAAGTCACATAACAACAAATACACAACAAATATACAACAAATATATGACAGACACACAGCAGATACAAAACAGATAAAAAAACAGACATCAACAGATATACAACACACATGCAGTAGAAAGTCCAACACTATATAATATCAACTTAAAAAAGGCAGTTCTCTCTTTTTAACCACATAATATCAAGTTTTATTTCGAGAAAAAAATAAAATAAAATAAAAAAAAAAAAAAATAAAGTATTTTATTGGATTAGGTCAACTTACAAGGCTGTTTTTTCTCTTGGTACGCTCTCAGCCTTCATGTTTTTGTACCAGCCTTCAACAAACGTCCTCATTGACTCACTGTCATACTTGTCAACCTCATATCTGTACATCTTGCCTTGACGATAACTGAAATATAACACAGAGAGCTTGAAATAACACAGATATATGTATATACACATACATACATACACATACAAACCCACATGCATATATGTGGGTCTTTATCATGTGTCTCTCTCTCTATATATATATATTGTTTATGAATGTCATGTGTGTGTTTAGATCTTAACACTTGTACCTAAATATATTTTCATATTAAATGTGTGTGTTTGGATAAATAAAATAAAATTTAATATTTAGGAACACATACTCATATACTCTCATACACTCAGTCTCTCTCTCTCTCTCTCTCTCTCTCTCTCTCTCTCTCTCTCTCTCTCTCTCTCTCTCTCTCTCTCTCTCTCTCTCTCTCTCTCTTATTTATTTATTTATATTAAGTCTCTCTATCTCTCACAATGTTAAACAGATAATACACACCATAGACATGATACACAAACATATTGATGGATGAATAACAGATTCTTAGCAGTATAGACTGAAGACAGCTACAATAATATGTACATGTGCGATGTATTTTTCAGAGAGAGAGAGAGAGAGAGAGAGAGAGAGAGAGAGAGAGAGAGAGAGAGAGAGAAATTAATTAACAATCAAATCAGTTTTCCCCAGAAGAAATAATTAATTTTCATAAATCTCAAAAAATACTAATAATTTATCTAATTTTTTTTTTCTTGACATATATGATATTAATTTTTTTTTTTTTTTTTTTTAAACAGAAGAATACATCTCTCACCTGTTTGAAAAATACAAAAAAATCAATATGATGCCTGCCACACCCAGTACAGGTAAATGTGTTACGTACCTGATGATTTTTAATAAACTGTAGACTGTGATGTAAGTGTGGGCAAAACAACAATTTGTAATGAAGCCAAGTATTGATATGAAATGGTGTTATTATGAAGTGCATAACAAAGTGTTATACAGAAGTGGTGTAGTATAACAAGGTGTTGTAATGAAGTGTCATACTGTGTTGTATTGAAGTGCAGTAATGTGTTGTATTGAAGTGCTGTAATAAAGATTTGAAAGGATGTGTTATGGTACTGTACAAAGTACAGGAAAGTGAATTATAATGAAGTGTTGGAATGAAGTGCTGTATAAAATGGTGTAATGTGTTATAATGAAGTGCTGTATAAAATGGTGTAATGTGTTATAATGTAATGCTGTATAAAATGGTGTAATGTGTTATAATGAAGTTTGGAATGAAGTGCTGTATAAAATAGTGTAATGTGTTATAATGAAGTTTGGAATGAAGTGCTGTATAAAATGGTGTAATGTGTTATTATGAAGTGGTGTATAAAATGGTGTAATGTGTTATTATGAAGTGGTGCAGCATTTTTGTACTGGTGGTATAACAAGGAATGATAATGAAGTGTGCTGGTGTTGTATGCAGTGATGTAATGCACACTGTTTCTGTGTAATGAATGCTGTGTGGTTTGATCAAGTGAACCACTCAGTTCTAACTGACTCTGCAATGTGCTGTACTGTATCTGTTGTGTTGTTACTAAGTGTGTAGCATGTTGTACTATGTGTCTAATGTGTTGTATTAAGTGTACACATGTTGTACTATGTGTCTAATGTGTTGTAC
>CM022677.1:18278439-18313439 GCA_012295275.1 Chrysomallon squamiferum
TGTCCCAGGTACCAAGCGAAACGTCCTGACCGTCATCGCCAACGACTGGATTGCAAAAACTGCATGCTAAAAGACCGCACAACAACAAAACGGGCATTTTAAAAACGGGAAGCGAAACAGACGTCATTCTCCTACGGATGTCGGCTGCAGAAAGAATGTATAACACTGTTCTTCATGACAAAAAGTGACGTACCAGGGCACGCGCAACTTGTTGAACTTTGTTTTAAAATAAGATCACGTCATAGCAGACGATTTTTTAATACACGCTGCATTTGGTTTTGTGATTTTTCCGTTTTTAAATAATAAATTTAGGAACTGTACCTGAATTGAGGCATTTGATAATAAAAATAACACCTAATTTAAACATGTGGAAACAGAACTTTAAGAAATTTTAAATCAGTGTATTTTTTAATAAAAAATTATCTGCAACAATAAAATTAAAAATTATAATACTTTTATTTTAATTTAATTCAGTACATTGCCTGTAAGTTTATTCTCTGCACATGCGCTATCGGAATATTAATAGTGCGATTATTATTTTTCAATTTTTTGTTTCTACATATCTTAATTATTACCTATCCTTGTTGTAGTTATTGGTATTCTCGATACTGTTCATGGGAAGGTGAATGCAAAAGAGAGCATGTTTCGTTCTTTTTGCTCTTTTATCAGTAATGACATCATTATAATCATCACTCTGCTCATCATTATCATCGCCACCGGCAGGATGTTCGTTTCGCTATTTTCATCGATTACGTTTTTACATCAACCGAACACGCTGTTTCGTGGCCTGGCGTGATTTGACGAGATTTTGTTACATTTCCGGGTTGTCAAAGGTTAGGGTGGAAATGTCTAACGGGAGCTTCACTAGCAATTTTTAACGCGAGAAAGAGGCCAAATATTTCCTTGTTTGGATAACAAACTGTATTCGAGCGTTTCCAAAGGTAAGGATTTATACGAACAAAGTAGAGTAAAAAATTCACGATTTTTTTCGAAATTAAGAATTAAAGATGTAGAAGTTGTTATGAGAGGGGTCGCCATTTTTCGGAAGTATGTCCCACGGTTGATTGATATCCCTGTCGGAAGGATTTGCCTTCTTGATGAAAGCAGAGATGACTCGTTTGAAGTAGCCGGCTTTTTTTCTGACTAGATGCGTTACTACAATGATATACCTTGATTGCATAGTCATCATAATAATGTCTACGTCATCTCCATGACAGATGATTATGACGAATTATAAAACAAAAAAAAGTACTTTGTTACGAAAGTTTATAACAATGTTCGAGAAACTAGTATCATGACACATTATCTAGTTGTTGCCCCCTTGAAGAATGAGTCATGCAGTGTATCACAGTGTATAACTCTGTTTAACATTCTCACAAAAGGAAAATGTGACATTTTTCTTTTAAAGTGCGCAGATAAGTTTTTAAAAGTATTAAAATTTTGTTTATTTGTTTACTTCTGACGTTATTAACAGCAGAAAATACAGACGAGACATCGTACGCTGCATTTAAAAAAAAAAAAAAAAAAAAAAAAAAACTCTATCTTGTGCATTTGCAATATTCTCATAAATGTAAAATGCAACTTTTTTTTTCTTTTAAAGGATACAAATTAGTTTCAGAAAGTTTAAAACTTTTGAACTTGTTTATATGATTTTTTTTTTTTTAGATTGGAGACTTGAAAAACCTGTATACTGTACTTTAAAAATAGTTTAAATCTTGTTTATTTGTTTACTCCTTAAGTCTGCAAGTTAGTTAAATTAGGTAAATATATTTAGGTACATAAGACATTATAAGCAACTTCTAAAAAGTTTAAAAAATGGATATTTATTAATTATTATGTTTTAAATGTAGTTAAAGGAAACAAACTCATAGATTCGACATATTAAACAGATAAGTATAAAGTGTATTTTAAAATGTTTAAAATTTTATTACTTCTTAAGTTTCTTAAGTGAGTTAAAGACAGCAAATAAATTCAGATGGAGAAGTGCACTTCAGTATACTTTTAAAAATCTTAAAACGTAAGTGTTAAATGTAGGTTACATTTTTAAAAAAAATTTCTATTTATTAATTATTATATGTTAAATCTAGTTAAAGGAAATAAATAATGATAGACATATGAGACAAAAAGAAAAGCTTAAAAAAAAATGTTAATTATTAATTCTTAAGACTTACAACTTAGGTTAAAAAAACAACAAATAAATGTAGAATGATTTGACACATCCACATAATTTAATTAATTCAAGAAATTTGACAATAAAATGCATTCATTTTTTCTTCTCAATTCTCACAGGAATGTTGACATTTCTATAAACTGACTTGATCCCATTATGGCAGAAAAAGTAGGTTCATTTCTCTTTTGATTTAAAATACATTATCTATATTTATTCTTTATATATCTTCTGTGAAAACTGGCTTGGTTTATAATTATTTAGTTACAAATATACTGATAGAGGAAGTTAGGGGAATGTTTTTTTTTTATTTTCTTGTATTTCATTAACAACATGATCTCTTTCTCTCTCTTTCTTTCTCTCTTTCTGCATGAGTGAGTATCTCTCTCTTTCTTTTTCTGTCTTTCTCCATTTCCCTGATCCTATATCATTTTTCTGTATATATGTGTATGCATTTCTCTCTCTCTCTCTCTCTCTCTCTCTCTCTCTCTCTCTCTCTCTCTCTCTCTCTCTCTCTCTCTCTCTCTCTCTCTCTCTCTCTCTCTCTCAGTCTATCTATAGTTGTGTCACAGTCATTCAATATTCTAAATATATCACACAGATGCTTACTAAGTTTTCAGGAAGTATCACTGTGTGTCCTAATCAGTATCAACTACCACTGATACTGTTTCACTGTTGAAATACAGTAAGTGTTAATTCAGATACTGAATCATATATATGTATATGTTTGTATGGGTGTATGTGTGTGTCTATATATATAGTTTTGAAACAATTTTTTTTTTTTTATATGTATGTATGTATGTATGTAGACATTACAACAATAAATACTATTGCAACTGCTATTACTATTACACACATTCATAAAAGTCTTAGTACATTAAAAACACACACACAGAAAGAGAGAGTAGATTGATAGTGTGTGTATGTTTGTGTGTCTCTATCTGCCTCTGTAGTATATTATGCTATGAAGTGATGTTTCTCTGTTGTTATTAATTCACACTAAAATATTCTCAATTTGTAATGTTTTAAATTTTGTAATATGTTACCCGACCCAATCATCGTTGACACACATGGTTAAGCCACAAACCTGAGGATCTCCAGGCTCTGGTTTCAAATCCATGGTCAGACTTCCACTTTAGTTAAACAAGGGTCAGGTTTAAAAACTTCAGTGTATGCATAATCCTTTATTAAAACTAATACAGTAATAGTGAGACTGTTGTAGACAGACAGTCATCCAGACAGCAATGGCCATAGACAGACAGTCATATCCAGACGGTCATATGCAGACACTCATAATTAGAAAGGCATATCTATTTGTTATTGGACAACTATACTACCTATAGCCAGAAAGCAGTAGCAAGACATTAATGGTCATAGTAATAATCAGACAGGCATAGTGAAAAAGTAATAGACAGACAGTAATAATTAGACAGCAGCAGTCAGTCAGTAGCAATTGGACAGTAATAGTTAGACACTAATAGCCAGGTAGACATGACTGTTTAGTAATAACCAGACAGACATATTCAGTCAGTAATCAGACAGTCATAAACCATACAGACACATTTCCAGATAGTTTTAACCAGAAGTTATTGGGGTTTCTCAATAGAGCAATGCTCAAAAACAGATTTGCTTTAAATGGAATTAAACACAGAGCCCTTAATTAAGTCTGGACATCAAAATGTATATGTACTTGACCTTCTAGGTTACTTCTAGGTTATCTCTCCTAGGATATCTCTCCTGTATATATATATATATATAGATCTTACATATGTGATTGTGAGTGTGCATATTCTTATCATATATATTGTGTCTGTGTGCGTGTTTGTAATATGATCATTATTATCAGATTGTCAGCACTGAGGGTATGTTTCTGTCAATTGTTAAATAGAAATGAACACCACACTTCTTCATTAATGTATGCCCATGTCTGTATTTGCTTGAACCCTTTGTATGTGTGTGGGTGTTTGTAATACGATCATTTACATCAGATTACCTGTAATGTACCGAGTGTGGTGTATATTTTTGTCAATCATTATATATCATGCCCACGACTATGTCTGCTTGAACCCTCACTGGGCGTGTGGACAGATAGATTTCCGAGAGTTGATTAATTAGAAATCGTTCTGATTGAGCCCTGGGGCAAGTCTAGTAGTACCAGGAGACCCCAATTACTACCAGGGATTTAAATTTGGATAACCACACATGGTGTGTACTAATTTTTGTATCTACCTATTGTATAATACATGACTGGTCATCATCTGATATGTTACTTATGTTGATATATAGCCCGGGGGGGTCAAAATTTCTACAGGTTGAAAAAAAAAAAAAAAAAAAAAAAAAAATGATCTGTATAATCGAAGCATTTATAGATTAAAATGTCCACAGGTCGAAATGTTGACAGGACCGAATATTTCACTATGAGTCAAAAACATATGTAGGTCAAAATGTTCACAGGTCAAAACATTTTTCGTTGGTTAAATAATTCAATATAGATGTTGATATATGAATGTGGTTTTTAAAATATACATTTTTTTAATCTCTGACTCTCTCTTTTTTTTTTTTCTTCTTTTTTTTTCAACCTGTTTAATTTAAAAAAAAAAAAAAAAAAAGTAAAGAATTCTGATTTACAGTTTTCATGGAGTGAAAGGCAGAAGAAAAACACATTTTAATCACTTGTGTTGCATGCTGGGAAACTATCATTGCCTTCTAAGGAAGTGCAACCATTTTGGGGGGAAAAGTCATTGATATATCTAGTTAAAATAGATATATATATATTTAAAATATTTACAAACTAGTTTTGAAAATGTTCTCTCTCTCTCTCTCTCTCTCTCTCTCTCTCTCTCTCACACACACACACAGAGACATATACACAATGATACGAAAAGAAAAATAAGAAAAGCTATATATATATATATATATATATATATATATATATGTTGACTACTCTAGATATTATTTCTTTACTGTACGGTTATGTTTAGTAATAACACAAACACATACAATCACAATAATATAACAAAAAAAACAAAAAAGATATATATATATATATATACAAACACACACACACACAGACACAGACACACACAGATATCATTAAACTATATCTAAATATTTGTTACCAATTAATATTCCACACACCGAGACATGCAATACCACAAATATGTAATACTCAATTACATCTATGTTAAAATACCACAGATATTTCACAGGGTTTAACCTATTATTTCACAGTAGCTATGATATATTTTAAACACCCCTCCCAAAAAAAAAAAATTTAAAAAATAATAATCACCTACACAAAAGCTTTTAACCTAACCTTTGAAGCCGTGTTCTAAATTAGCTGAGAGAGTATGAGAAAAAACTGAAAATAAACCTAATAGAGATATTTGTATGGCTGTTAGCTTTGATAAAGTCAGTAAGGGAAAAAAAATCTAGGTTTGTGTGAAGGCTGTAGTGTATAAGAAAAAAAAAGTTATAAAAAAAAAAAAATGTGTGTGAGATATTGGTTGTTGAAGTAGAAAATAGAATGGTGTATTGTAACTATTGATTCTTGATAGCTGTTTTTTTTTTTTTTTTTGTGAATATTTATGTGTGTCTGTACATGAGAATATCTGAATATTTATCTATCTACCTAGCTATCTATCTCTCTGTCCATCCATATATGAGTGTGTGTGTGTGTGTGTGTCAGTGATGTTTGTATTTTGGAATCACATTTTTTATATATGAGTATGTGTGTGTGTGTATATATTCGTATTATAAGTCCATATTGAAGTAATGCCTCTGTATATATTATATGTGTTTGTATTTTGCATCATGTATGGTTCTGCTTACATAAGTCTATGCATTTAAACTATATATGCATATAATGTACTTTTGATCTTTATTAGATGTTGATTATATTATTTGTATGAGTTTCATAGTGTGTGGGTATGTGCATTTAAACTCTCTCTCTCTCTCTCTCTCTCTCTCTCTCTCTCTCTCTCTCTCTCTCTCTCTCTCTCTCTCTCTCTCTGTGTCGATATATTTAGCAGACTATATATATATACATACATATGTATCTGCTTAAAACATCTGTACCTGACATAACACAGAAGTGTGGCTAAGGTTAGCTAGAATTGTGTTAAGCAATAAAAAATCTGGAAGATATTTCAGTTCACAGAAATAATGGAATACTGTAACTGTTAGCAGTTGCCTTTGTTTGTGTGTGTTTTTTGAGTGTGTATGTGAGAGAGTATGTGTGGTGTGTTTGTTGTAAGAATGCATGTATTGTGGATGTTGTTTGTGTGTGTTTTTCTGTCTGTATATGTGTGTGTGTGTGTGCATCTATTTATAAGGTTGAAATATACTAAGATTTTTATGTATGAGAGTAATAGTAATACCAGTTCATATATATATATATATATATATAGAGAGAGAGAGAAGAGAGAGAGAGAGAGAGAGAGAGACAAAAAATAGTCAGTGGGGAATAAGTAACTTCTGTAATGGCTATAAAACTCTTTCAAGAACAAACTGATGCTTGTTTAATATGCTTACATCATGAACAGATTTCAACTGATGACTGTGTCTGTAGCCACTCTGATCTGTATCTCTCTGTAAGTCTGTTCTTTGTAGATGTGTATGGTATGTAAGTCAGAGTGTATGAATGTTTAATATTTACATATAAATATATATATATATATAAAATGTGTGTGTATTCATGTATGTATCTGTAATTATACAAGTATGCTCAGAGTATATGAGTATGTGTGTTCATTATATAAAGTGAAACTCCTTTGAATCAAATCCTCTTTAAAGCAACATTTCCTCAAAACCAAACTTATTTCTTTTTAATGATTTGCACAGCTTTTAGCCACTAAGAAAAAGAAGAAAAAAAGACAGTAAAGTAACTGATGGCCTTATCTGTAAAAATAGTGATTTATCAACAAAGAATGATTTGGTACACTGCAACCATATTATAGTAACAAATACAGTTTTGTTTAGATACTCTGTACCCATGCTGTAAAGAGTTATCTATGTCACCACTGTAAAATGATTTAGTACTATGCAACCCTATTCTATTCAGTATTCTATGTGAAAAAAGGAAAACAATTTACTATTACTGTATACAGTAATCTGTGTCATCAATAACAACTAATTTAGTTACTCTGAAAATATATTCTACACAGTAATCTGTATCACCACTGCAAAACAATTTAGTATACTGCAACCCTGCTGTACATAATACTTATGTTACCAGTTCAAAACAGTTTGGATTTTTTTTTAATGTTTGTTGTAACCCTACTGTAGACTATTCTATGTATCACATAATGATTTTATACACAGCAAACTTATTGTATACAGTAATCTAAGTCACTGATTCCAAATAATTTAATACACTGCAACCCCTATTCTATGTCACCTATGCAAACTAATTTAGTATATTGCAACCCTGTTGTACGCGGTAATCTATGTCACTATTGTAAAGTGATTTAGTACACTGCAACCTTATTGTACACAGTAAACTATGTCACCACTGCAAAGTGATTTAGTACACTGCAACCCTATTGTACACATAAATTTATGTCACTACTGCAGAGTGATTTAGTACACTGCAACCCTATTGTACACAGTAATTTATGTCACTACTGCAGAGTGATTTAGTACACTGCAACCCTATTGTACACAGTAATCTACGTCACTACTGTAAAGTGATTTAGTACACTGCAACCCCATTGTACACAGTAATCTACGTCACCACTGGAAAGTGATTTAGTACACTGCAACCCTATTGTACACAGTAATCTATGTCACCACTGGAAAGTGATTTAGTACACTGCAACCCTATTGTACACAGTAATCAACGTCACCACTGCAAAGTGATTTAGTACACTGCAACCCTATTGTACACAGTAATCTATGTCACCACTGGAAAGTGATTTAGTACACTGCAACCCTATTGTACACAGTAATCTATGTCACCACTGCAAAGTGATTTAGTACACTGCAACCCTATTGTACACAGTAATCTATGTCACCACTGCAAAGTGATTTAGTACACTGCAACCCTATTGTACACAGTAATCTATGTCACCACTGCAAAGTGATTTAGTACACTGCAACCCTATTGTACACAGTGTGTAAGTGGTGACATCCGGACACATCTGTCTAGATTATAACTGACACTTAACTGTTAAATAAATAATTTTAATGACATCTGCATGTATAGTTCTTCCTGATAGCTGTCAGCATGTTTGTTTTTTCTCCTTTTGTTGGCTTAAATTACTATATTTTATTTATATATATATATACATGTATTCATGGTGCATACATGCGTTTGCTCATGCATATGATATTAAATATTTTTGTATGCTATGGTTCTGTCATTTTCTTAATTTTTTTTCTGTCTGTCTGACTTTGTTTTATTTTCTTTTTCTCACTCAGTTTCTAACACTTTTTTGGTCTGTTTTAATCTCTCTCTCTCTCTCTCTCTCTCTCTCTCTCTCTCTCTCTCTGTATGAATGTGTATATATACATTTTTGTGTCTTTTTTCTTTTTCTCTCTGTGTCAAATTATTTTTATTCAGGTTTTATCCCTATTTCAACCATATAATTATTAATATGTGTGTATGTGCCTAACCCTAACCCTAACCTGTCTGCATATAAATAAAATATATTATGTAATGATTATGGTATGTGTTTTCCAAGTTAATGCCAATGAGAAACACATTTTCTCACCTATCTCTCTCTCTGTGTCTATCATTTTGTCTATCATTCTATCATTCTGTCTGTCCATCTCTCTATCTGTACATTATTCCATCTATCTATCCCTTAATGAAAAAAAAATCAATCCAGAATGTTATTTTTATCATATCTGATACTTTATCTAGACCATTTAAAAAAAAAAAATCAGATTATTTATTGTATATTTTTACTTTTCAGATTCTTTTTGACTGTCTGTACAGCTATGACATGAGTTGAACACTAAAAGAGTAGAAGACAAGGTCCAGATATCAGGAATTTCTTGACCAGTCGAAGATATTCCATTCTGGTATTCAGGTCCACACTCAGGAATAAAAAAAAAAAACTGAAGAAAAGAAGATAAAAAAGTGCAGATAAATAGGATAAGAAGAAAAGACAAGAAAAGAAATAAAAATAAGACCAAAAGAATAACATCACTGAAAAATAAATCAAAGCAGAGGAATAGAATAAAAAAAAGGATCATCAACTATTAACTGAGGAAATTAAGTGTTTTTTCCAGTGCTTATAGAATGAATCCTACAGTAAAAATGTCAAAAAAACTAAACTATTAGACTGCTTTAAAGAGAACATAAAACGAAAAAAAAAAAAACATTTTTTTGATTATTTTAAACTTTGGAAACAGTTTGTGTTATTTTAAAACAGTTGTTTGTTAAGATTTTAAAATAAAAAAACATTCGGAGCTAGTTTGTTCCGTGTTCCAGCGTCGACTTCTGATTGTTCCTGATGATGGGCGATGCTTTGTTTTGTTTTACCTGCTGCATCACTGAACAACCACAACCTGTAAGTTATCTCCCTTGATCTTCCTTTTTTTTAATTTTTTTTTTTTCAAATTTTATAAACAGTTATTTGTATTACTGATTTACCTATTTATGCAATCTTAATCAGACAGCTTTTAACTAAATAAGTTCTCTCTCTCTCTCTCTCTCTCTCTCTCTCTCTCTCTCTCTCTCTCTCTCTCTCTCTCTCTCTCTCTCTTCTGCTAATAGTTATTAACATTCAAACAAAGCAGTAAAACTGTTATAATTTATCTGCATTTTATATTCTTTTAATTCTTTACCAAGATCCCCAGAAACAAAAATGAATAATAATAATAATAATTCTAATAATAATACTAATAATGCTAATAAATAATAATAATAATAATAATAATTAATAATAATAATTAAAAATAATAATAACAACTATAACAGTAATAATAATTTTCTGTATTCAGTACCCAGTAACCAAATTATGTATTTAAAAGTTTATGTCTTGCACATCGTCTAACTCAATGTTTGCTTTGCATCAGAAGAGAGCGCGACGGAGATTAGATCCCAGCATGATTGGCTTGCCAACGGACTTCAGACACACAACACACATAGGTTCCAGTGATGTGGGCAACTCAGTACAGGTGAGTCAAAAACTTAGTTTGTTAGTTATTACAGACAGACAGACAGACAGACAGACAGACAGACAGACAGACAGACAGACAGAGAGAGAGAGAGAGAGAGAGAGAGAGAGAGAGAGAGAGAGAGAGAGAGAGACAGGCAGAGGAAGAGAGTGAAAAACAGGGGGAGAGATGGACAGACAGAAAAACTAGGGGCAAATGATAAAGAGACATGTGTTTATTATAGTTAAATAAGAAGAAATATAGAGATACCTACTTGTACACAAACATCTCCTGCTTATATGTGCAATACCTAACTCACACGGGAAAACCCACCATCACCCACACACAGAGAAATCAAGACACACCTACACTCACACAAATGCTCACTTACCAACGTAGGAATTTACAGACACAGAAACGTAAACTATACAGATCTACACAGAGTCCTGTGCATGTGTTGTGAACTTTTATGTTTATCTGTTATTTCAGATTAATTCTTTACAGAATCAGATGTCCTCAAAGGGTGACAGCTTTGACCCCGTGTCACCCTGTCACCTCAAACTTTCTGTTGTCGATCTGCCCCAGCATCGCAGTCCATCATAATGTAAGTCTGTACGTACAGTTTGAGTTTTTTCTTCATTCACTTTGTTTTTCCTATTCATCTTATTTCTTATTATTTATTATTATTATTATTATTATTATTATTATTATTATTTTTTTTTTGTTAGTAGTAGTAGTAGTAGTAGTAGTAGTAGTAGTAGTAGTAGAAGTTGTAGTACTAATAGTAAGATTTCCCTTCATTGATTTTTCTTTCTTGTCTCCGTATTTATTATTATTGTTATTATTATTAGTGTTATTGTTATTACTACCCGTGGTAGCAATATGGTAGTGTTAGTGATAGTGGTAGTACTTGTAGTACTAATAGTAATAATAATAATAGTAGTGGTAGTAGTAGTAGTAGTAGTAGTAGAGTGGTATTACTTTTACTATTTTTTTATTATTATTATTATTATTATTATTATAAATGTTCTTCTTTTTGTGCTTTTTTTTTACTCTGAATAATCCATCTTCTATTTTGATAACAGTTGAAATAGTTACGACCAGTCTTAAAGATAATAGTATTTCTCTTTTTTTTCAGGTTAGATAACTCTAGATGAATGGACATGTCTGTCTTCTTCATTGGACCACTTGTGACATAGGATGACATCACAAACACACACCATCTCAGGTTCAGGCTCCTGAAATAAACAAAAACACACAAATTTTTTTATTCTTAAATTAATACTTCAACTACTGCTGATGTTTATTTACTATGTAATATAAAGATACTTAAAAAATATTTTCTATAAGAAACATTTTGGTTTGAAACTGGATATGTTTAGGTACATTTTTGTTCAGTTTTAGTATTTAGACTTCAGTATTATGAGATAATTTTGTACAAGAAAAGTTTTATATTTTTAAAATTAATATTCTTCAATTTGACGTTTTCCTTTTCTTCTTCTTTTTTCTTCTTTTTGTGTTGAATTCTTTTGTGAAATGTGAAGACAACCAAAGAATCTCTCTCTCTCTCTCTCTCTCTCTCTCTCTCTCTCTCTCTCTCTCTCTCTCTCTCTCTCTCTCTCTCTCGCTCTCTCTCTCTCTGTCAATCTGTAATAATTATAACTAATCATAAATAAAATGAAGAGACAAATTAAACAATAATTTAAAATTTTATAAATATTTATTGATCTTGCTTGCCTTCAGTTCAGCTGAGTGTATGTGTGTGCGTGTGTCTGTTCAGTAAACAAGACATTTTGTACATTTTTTTTTTAGCAGTCCTGTGCTTTTATACATATAACCTGTTACTTTTCTTTTAAATTTGTTTTCTTTGAACTTTTTTGTAAATACTAGCCTGTTGTTATCTTAGAACAATCACTTTGAAGTTGCCTTAAAGAATATAGCATTAATCATTATTATTTTTTTTTTTTCTAGGCTATAAGTAGATATTTTAATATATAGAACATGTTAGTTTATTAATTTTTAACCTTTTTTTAAAATTCGTTATTGTTGTAGAGCAATCTAAAAAAAAAAAAATGACAGAAACCAAGAAGTAATATAGAGTTAATGTTCATAACTTTCAAAAAGTCTATATAGACTGAGCTATGAGACAAAACCAGAAAATGAACAGCAATCATTTTGTTTGTTATTATTGTTGTTGTTGCTGTTGTTATTATTGTTTATATTATTATTAAATAATTATCAGTATAAAAAAAATACATTGATAAACTCAGAATTCATTTTGATAATTTGAAGAAAATAAAATCTACACAGTCTAAATAAAAGGAAAACTTATAACAAAACTAACAACAAAATAATAATAATAAAATAAAATCTATTTTGTAGTATTATTAGTATAACTGTTTTTTTTTAAATCCCTATTACCGACCAGTCTAAAAATCCTACAGTGACTGAGGCATAAGCTCACTATCACATTTGTTTTCTGTTCTTGTTATTATTTTGTTTTTGAATGTTATTTTTTCTGTTGTGTATTTTGGCTTGATAAAATGTGATGGATACAGGGTATTAAAAACAAGCAACAAAGTGTAACAGTTTCTTTTCATAAAAAAAAAAAAAAATGCACTTAGAAGATTTGACCTAGGAACCCATGGAGAGAGTAGTACCATGATACTTGTTAAGTCCAATCAATTATAGCATTTTATTTGTATTAAGAAATTAAAATTAAGATTTCACTGATTTAAGAATTTTCCTTGTGTAGAATGTCCAATTATAATATTTTATTTCACTTAAAAGAAATTCAAAGTAGATTTCCCAGTTTTAAGAATCTTTCCGCTAAACGGATTTGAACCACAATATCCCATAATTTCACTTAAAGCATTCACACTAATTTTACAGATTGTCCACCAAGGAGATTTGAACCTGTATCCTTGTGGTGACCTTTTTATTATAACATTTTTTTAGCTTTCAACCCCATTTTCCCAGATATATATCTTGTATGTTATACCTTATATACAAATTCTTTTGAAAGGGATTTAATCCAGAATATTATCCTAGTTTGTCTGAATTATTAAATGGATTGTAAACTTTCCATAAAGAGGATTTGAACCACAATCCTTTGATAGTTAATCTAATTGTACTATTTTCATTAATAGTATTCTATTTCAAGTTTGTAAGTTATTCTCAATTTAATTATTTTTTATTTTAAAAAAAAAGAAAAAATGAAAAGATGGCTTTGACAGTATTTGAACCAAGGTACTCGGAGAATTTATCTAAATAATGTGGGTTCAGTGAATTATCTTCCCTTTGAATAGATCTGAATTACAGTATTTAGAAATTCATTTGGATATTTCACTTTACTTAAATTCAACTAACACAATTTGAACCAAGAATTTTAGTTTTTCTTATAACAGCAAACATATGTTTTGAATTATTCATGTTCTTTGTTAAGATTTGAACCATAATTTTTATGCTGATGTGCTAGTGCTAATAAGATTTTTTTTTTTTTTTTCCTGTAACAGTTTTCAACAGTTATTTCTAATAATAATAATAATAATAATAATAATAATAATGATAATAATGATAATAATAATTCATTAAAAACAGTGATATGGTTTCCTTAGGGACTTAATGAGACCTGATAAAAATGAGTATTTCAACAGAGTTGAACATAAACTTTTAAAAATAAAATACATTTTATTGTATAAAAGAAATAAATAGTTTTTTTTTTCTCTGAATCATTGTACATTGTAAGTATTTAGTAGTATCTGTTCAGTTTCATACAAATCAGTTTTTAATATATGTTATTAACCTTTCAATATTGTTTTAATTTGTAACTATTATTTATTTATTTATTTATTTATATTTTAATTTATTTCGACTTTGTTGCAATAGGTGATGGGAACTTGCATTTTAATCGTATAAATAATATTTTTAACATTTTTAATTTGTTTTTGTTTTCTAATTATTATTATTATTGTTATTATTGATATTGTTATTGTTATTATTATTATTGTTAAATCACTCAAAATAGTATTAGTGTACATAAAATCTTGTATTAATAATCAAAGAAAACAATAATAATCTTGCAGTACATGAATAAACAATTATAAGTAATAAAGACACCTTCAAACTGAATGACTTGAAGAAACCCATTTATAGTGTAATAATTGTACAATAAAATTAAAATTAATTAAGATTCATTCACACTGTAAATTTAAGAAACAGTTTGTAAAATTAGGTATGATTTTAGACTGAAATTAAGCATTCTACAGGATACAACTTAATTGGAAAAATAGGTACAAATTGTTACAAATTAAGTTAAGGTTTATTCATACTAATAGACCTGTAGTAGCAATTTATAATGTAATTTGATTTAAGCATCATTCATACTGTGTGATTTATTAAAACAATTTCATTAATCTTGTGTCAAATTGTAAGCTGCAATCATACAATATGACTTTAAAAAAACATTTGAGTTATAATTACAGCTCTCAGAATGTGTTGCCTTCTGTTTCTGTGTTTAAGTATTTTAGAAGTTTCAAATAATAATATTTTACTTCAATAGACAGAAGAACAAAAATATATTGTTTTAAGTATTATTACTTGATCAGTGATTTTTTTAAGATACATTTTTGTTTAATTTTATTTTACACCAAAATGTGCCTTTTGTAAATGTAAATTATTAGTAAAATTGTTGGGTTTTTGTTTTGGCATTTTAAAATTAAAAATGAATTTTTATATTCAGTTAATTATTCATTGGAAAGATAATTTTAGTCTTTCATCTTTAGTGTTTGTTTCTTTTTAAAATTATATTTGTATAAGAATTTTTTTTTTTTTTTAAATTGTTGAACATATTTTTTATGACTTCTTAACTTCTCTCTCTCTCTCTCTCTCTCTCTCTCTCTCTCTCTCTCTCTCTCTCTCTCTCTCTCTCTCTCTCTCTCTCTCTCTCATCACCTCTGAAAATACCAGTATCTAGAACTAAAATTGTTTTAAAATCTGTTTATACTGAATAAATAGAATTTTTTAACAGCAATAAAAATATAATAAAGAATCTAGCTAGTAACTTTAGTTTTGCATCCTTTAATGCCTCAGGTATGCAATAGAAAGGTTTTCTCTATGAGCAGGTTGAGTCATTATCATTTATTCTGCTTAGGTTTAGAATATAATACAAATCATGGTTAAGGCATTTTGTTTATAATTAAAATAGTGTGCAGTAAACAGGTGGTCTTAGTACGCAGTTTGAAACTTAATTCTTATTATATGTAACTTAGTGTGGTATGTAAGGTTACACTTAATGGAAAGTTTGGATTACTCAGTGGATTAGAAGTACAGGCTACTATTTTGTACCGTATATGAAATATTAAGCAATATAAAGGTGGTCTGAATTAGCAGTTTGAATATTTCCTAGAAAGGTAACTATTTTAACAGATTTTAATTAATAAAATAATTGAGCTTACCAATGATGATAATATATAATTTCCCCTTTTTTTTTTTTTTTTTTTCCTTTTTTAAAATAATGCAGTTTGTTTCATTTTATCTTTTTTTTTTTTTTTTTGACAACATTTTGTTTAGTTACATCTTTCTGTCATTAGCACAAAGGCAACTGTATATTAAACAGAACATTTTTTATTATTTAATTTTTTAATGAATATTTGCAGTGAAATATTTTGACTGCTATAGAAATTGTTTGATACTAAAATTTACTTTGTGAATTAAATTTTCGTTCATCTTTAGAGAGATGTAGAAATATGATTAGCCAGTTTGCTAATTTTTTTAGGAAGATTTATCTAACACTTGGGTATTTTTGGATATCATATATTTTTGAATACATTTATACAAATTTTAGTGATGTATAAGTTAAATCTGTATGTTCATGCAAAGAATACACATACAGTCCTATACATACGTGTATATACATGCACGCACACTCAACACAAACATGCAGATTCAGCATTCACACACACACACACACACACACACACACACACACACACCAGATTTAGTTTCCTGTTTTGAAACTAAGAAATGTGATTGGAAGTTTTGCTTGAAATAATTTTTTACATAACAGTTTATGTACAGAAAGAAATAAACATTTAAATTAAGCTTTAGTTTATAACAATTAGAATGTTTCATATTGGATAGAGAAAATTACTCTTATTTAAGTATCATCAATTCAGTACATAAAGGTCATTTTGATTTTTTTTTTTTTTTTTATCATTTCTTTTTTAATTCCCGTTCTAACTTTTCACCAGCTGTGCTCTTGTTTTTTTGGGTTTTTTGTAACATAAAGTGCTAGAAGATAACAGCTTGCTCAGAAGTGACAAATTGTAAATAATATGAATATCTGTCTTTCATTCGCAATGTCTTTTCAGTTTTCATTGTATTTGTGAAAAACTGTTATTATTATTATTATTATTATTATTATTATTATTATTATTATTATTATTATTGAAATTTTTTTTTGTTTCATTTTTTTTTCGATGATATTCAAAACAGATTATAAATAAAAGAATATTTGCATTTATATATATATATACACACATACATACTCATTTCTCTAATGAATTTTTAAGAAAATGTATGACAAAAAATAAAACTTAAAAATACAATATTATGAAACCAGAACATCTTGGTAGCTTTTAAATAATAACAAAATAATATTTAAAATATATAATGGTGAGAAAAATAAATGTTTAATAATAAAAGTAAATACATAATATTTTATATTTATTTTGAAAAAAAAATAAAATACAGCTTAGAAATGCATTACCTAAATCACTTTTTCAGTTATAAATGAAAAGGTGAAAGAAAAAAAAAAAAAATTGTCCTATTTCATTGAGTATATTTCCCTATAAACAATAAACCACATGTAAAATTTGTATTTGTTATAAATGTATTGAGTGACAAATAAAACATTACTACATTTGAATCATTCATTTATTGCCAATTATGTGAAGATTAATTTTTTTTTTTTATTAGCTGTTAACTTAATGTTGCGAGTGTGTATTGCGTAGAAATTTTATCATTTATTAATAAAATGTTGATAGTGGAATTGTGGAGTTTTTAAAGTTTTTTAATTTTTTTTTTATAATTATTGTTACTGTATTAATGTTCCAATAAACAAGTAAATATAATAATAATTTTATAATAAATTTATAATAATTTCTCGAGAAAAAGAAATAGTAAGCTAAAGGTTATTTCTTGCAAGAATTTAGGGGTAAAAAAAATTCAAAGGGATTTGGGAAAATTATCATTAAATATATTGCTTGTTTTTGATTTTTTTCTTCATAATAAAGGAATTATTATTAAAAAAAATTGTAATACCATGTAATTATAATTATTATTATTATGATTATTATTATTATTATTTTCACACCTTGTTAATGTTCCAGACAAACTTTTTGAAATAATAAATTGTTACATTTTTAAATGACTTCAATAAATATTTTGTACATTGTATGGCTTCTTGTTTTTTTCTTTTGTTCACACATTTTCCTTCTTCATTTTTACTTTTTTCTATGTACCCAATTTGTGAACAGTCAGTGACTACTACTACAACTACTACTACTACAACAGTTTGTTACTACAGCTACTACTAGTATTGTTATAGATGTTGCAATGTTTGTTACTACTGTCACTACTTCTGCTATACAATTATTGTTACTACTAACTACTACATCAGCTGCCACTACAACTACTACTACTACTACTACTATAATAATAATAATAATAATAACAAACACTAGTTATATCCATTTGCTTTTTATTGATAATACACTAATTTACAGCCTGAATATTATGTAATTTTGATATACACAGTAATAATAATAATAATAATAATAATAATAATAATAATAATAATTCAATAATAATAATGAGAAGAAGAAGAAGAGGAAAGAGATAAGCAAATATTTACATATTTCCATTTTTTCACATGTTCATCTTATGCATATAGTTTTAAATTCTAAATTTATTAATTATTTTATATATATATATATATATATATATATATTAAAATTCAGATTTATGAGATCATCTACAAAGGTTACCATAGCAACATGCAGAAAATACTGCAGAGAAATTATAATATAGATTTACAATAAGCAAAATCTTTTAACTTGTCTTAAAATGTAGCATATTTTCATTTCATTTCAATGATGTCATATATGGTTGCCATAGAAACAACAAAGATGACATAGAGGTGGAATAATAATAATAATCATAATAATAATAATAATAATAATAATAATAATAATAATAATAATAAATTCATAGTTATTATTAACTGAACAAAAATAATTTATACTCCTTAAACCATTCAGCAGTTCAGATATTCAACTTAAAATATTTATAATTGTTATGAGGTCATGTATAAAGATTGTCATAGTAACATAAAGAAATTTTTGCAAAGAAAAGTATAACTGAGTTATAATAGTGATAAAGTTACAAACTTTAAGTTGTATCACATTCATATGACATCATTTTATTATCAGAGACAATGAAATTATTACCCTTTAGAAGTAGAATAACACAAAATTATGAAGTCTGGCAGAAATCAAATCTCTCTCTCTCTGTCTCTATGTATGTGTACACACACACACACAGCTGATAGTAAATACAAAATATGTTTGATATGTAAAGCAAACAAGCAATATACACACACATTATTTATTTATTTATTTATTTATTTTGTCTTTTATCCAGTTCCAAAGTATAATCATACTAATTATTATATGTTAAATGATGTTGCTGGTAATTTGACAAAAAAAAAAAAATAATAATAATAATGAAAATATCTCAGAATAATCCACATTAATTTCAGGAATTTCAGGCAAGTGATTCCCCTTTTCAGCATTTGCACTTCATGACAATATTTATGATGATAACAGTTACAACAACAACAGCAACAAGAGCAACAACAACGTTATAGTGGTATGGTAGTAATAGAGTAAGGACTAGCAGTATTTATTTATTTATTTATTTATTTATTTATTTATATAGATAGATAGATAGATAGGTATCTTTTTTCTTGTGAAAGATATAGAAATAAAGAAGACATGAACATGATGATGATATTGATAGTAATAGTAATAGTAATAACTGTAGTAGTGTTCATAGTAAAAGTAGATATGGTAATAGTTGCAGTAGCAGCTGAAGTACTAGTATTAATAGTAGTAGATACTATAAAAGCACTAGTAGCAGAAACATTGTAGCATTACTAATAATAGAAACAGTAGTAGTGGCAGTAGTCATATTTTTGACAGTGGAAGTGGTGGAAGTAGTGGTAGCTGTTGTAGTAGTAGTAGTAGTAGTGGTAGTAGTGGCAGCGGTTGCAGTAGTTATATAATAACCAAACATCATATATGCAGAGTTGCAAGTAGTAGTAGCAATATCAGTAGCATCAAAAGTAGTAATAATAATAGCAATAGTAGTAGTAGTAGTAGTAGTAGTAGTAGTAGTAGTAGTGGTGGTGTGGTAGTGACAGTATTAGTAGCATCAATAGCAGCAATAATAGTAGCAATAGTAGTAGAAGTAGTAGTAGTGGTAGTGGTAGTGTTAATGGAGATGACGGTTGTTGTTGTAGTAGTAATTAATCGTGCAAATGAAAACAAAACTAAGAGATAAAAAATTCTTGTGAATATTATAGAAAAAAAGCATTGAAACAATGAGTCAGTTTATAAACATGTTTTAATATAATGAATTTTTGTGAGCATTTGAAGAAACAGAAAGAAAAAAAATTATACAATGAAAGCATTCTTCATGAAATTTTCAAGTTTAATCCTTTGAATCCTAAGTACAGATAAACAACTGCAGAAGCACGGAAATCTTTTTTATTCTATGAAATAAATAAATAAATAAATAAATAAATGAATAATTAAATAAATAAATAAATAAATAAATGAATAATTAAATAAATAAATAAATAAATAAATAAATAAACAAACAATAAAAAAAAAAAAAACAGAAAAACAAAAAACAAAAAACAAAAAAAAAACGGTTGCCTTTTATAATTTAAAAATTTATCGTTTTATTATTTTTATTATTATTATCAATATTACTTATTTATCTGTTTATTTGCTTATTTGTTGTTGTTCCAGAAAATAAACATCACCATCAAAATCAGGATTCAAAGGATTAAAACCTTCCACGCCAAATCACAAGTTATTAACCATATTTACATTTTATTTACATTTTACAAAAATCTTACACTTCACATTTCATTAATCATCCATTTTACATTTCACAAATTCATTTTACATTTCAATAATCATCGATTTTACATTTCACAAATCTTCGATTTTACATTTCACAAATCTTCCATTTTACATTTTATTAAATGTTTAATTTTACATTTTTTATGAATCTTCTATTTTACATTTCACAAATCTTCCATTTTACATTAGACTAATTTTCCACGGACATTCTACAAAACCGTCCATTTTTTGCATTTAATAAACAGTTTTACATTTGAGTAAATCATCCATTTACATTTCATTTCCAACCATTTTACATTTTGCTAAGCAATACATTTACAGTGAAATTAATTCTTTAAAAAAACACTCATAGTAGTTGTTATAAGCCATCCATTTTACATTTCATTAAATTATCTATTTACAGTTCACTTAAGTTTCATATTTATTACTTAATATTTTCTAAAAATAACCATTTAACATATCTTTAGTGGCAGCAAATGGCAGACAAAAATAAGAAATAGTTTTTTTTTAAATTTATTTTTATGCCTGTGCATGATATTAATTGTCAATAATGTAAATATACATCTTAATTATCAATTAATAAGCATATTAATGAAGCTAGGTATAACAAGCATTTAATTAAAAGTTATCTAGTTCACTCCAGTATCAAAAGTTAATATGAAAATGTTGATATCAAAAGCCGATTGAAGAAAATGTAATTAAAACCAGGGTTATGGTTGCATTGTAAATAAATTCCGTTTAGCTGTTAAATTTTAAGTTTTTAAAACAAGCCTATGTTTAAAAATACAACACACAGTGTAGCAGTAATAGTAATAGTAGTAGTAGTAATAGCTGTAGAAGTAATAGTAATATTAAAGTAATAGTAATAACAGTAGCAGTAACGGTAATAATAGTAGAAGTAATAGTAAAAACATTTTCAAATGGTAATAGTAGTAGTAGTAAAAGTAGCAGTATATAGCAAACTAGTGTAGTAATAGTGCAGAAGTAGTAACAGCAGTAGTAAATATTATTATTGTTTCCATTTTGAATTGTGTGCAGATTATAAATCATTGTTCTTCCCATAAACAATGCATAGATAAAGGAAAAAAAAAAAAGTATTGTACAATCAACAGTATACTATTGCTAATACAATATTTAATTCATAATGTAATTAAAATCAAAAAGTGTTATTATACCTTAAGAATAAGGCATTGTGAAAAAATTTTATCCATACAAATAACATTTCATTCATAATCAAAGTTTGATATAGTGTTATATGAAACATGGCCAATTAATAATTAAAACCGAATTCTAAGAAATACTGAAGCAAAAAAAAAAAAGCAAAAAAAAAATAACAAAACTATATCAAAAATAATTTGTAGTTTTGTCAGTTCTCATACATACAGTAATTAAGCAGTCACTGAAAATATTAATTTCATGGCTTCATTTACATCAAGTTCTTTACTACTAGCTTGTTAGTTAACATTTATTTGAAATTTCTAAAACATCCAGTTGAAAATATTCACTTTGTGATAGCACTTAAAAAAACAAAAATGCATAAAACTGTTACTGTTATTACTCATAATAAAATAAATATTTGTTCAGTGATGAATAAATATGTTTTAGCAGTATTATACTGAACTCTGAAGCCAAAAAAAAATTGTTGTAGTTTATGTACAGATTAGTTTTTTGTTTTTTTCAAATTTTATTTGCAGATTAACCCTATTTATGAGGAGAAAAAATACTTCATATTTTACTGTGAGAAAAAAATGATTGTGTGTGTGTGTGTGTGTGAGAGAGAGAGAGAGAGAGAGAGAGAGAGAGAGAGAGAGAGAGAGAGAGAGAGAGAGATATGTTGGGGAAGAACAGAAAGAAACAAAGAAGAAGTATAGACAGAGCATATGTAATTGTGTGTGTGTCAGATATTTATATGAGATTATGTGTTTGTGTTTGTGTATGTGTATATTTGTGTGAGTACATTCCCAACAGATTAACACAAACTGCTCACGTGTGCAACATTTTTGCAAAAACCTCAACTTCACTGTGTGCATGCATGCATGCATGTGCGACAAAAATGACAATCTCAAACACTGTTTGATTTGTGTGTATGCACATGCGTACAATTAGTGTGTGTGTGTGTTACATATGAACGTGCAAATACACCTGGTTCTTTTATGACCTGATACAAAACAACTCAGCAACACAGTACATAGTTAACACTGGCTACTAAATTTACCATTACTAGGTCAGATAAACAGAATAGTTTACAAGTAGAAGCAAGGCTTGATGTGTATTTAGTTGTTCTAGGATGCAAGCAATATTTATGTGTGTAGTGTGTGTATGCACTGTGTATGTACTAATTTTTTAAAGCAGAATTTTTTTTATTTTTATTTTATGTCTGTCTGTGTATGTAGATTAATATATATATATATATATTGTTGTTGTTGCCTTTTAATCTGCTAAAACTTGGATTATCTGTTAATTTTGTGTTACTGTTATTAAATATTAGACAGATAACCAGACAGACTAACTTATTATTATTTCTTTTTTATATATTTTTTTTATCAACTGATCATTATAAATGCATGTATTGGAAGCTGTTTTTGTTTCGTTAATTTCTTCAGATTCCGTTAATTTTATATTTACACATATGGTAACTATAAAAATGAAATCATTATAATTATATGCAACAGATTGTTATTTTTAGAAAAATATTTATTTGCTAATGATTATCTAACTATGCATCAAAAGTGGCTATTTTATTTTTAATTTTTCAAATTTTCAGCTAATATTTATAATTATATGCCACATAAGCCTGCTTTTTTTAGAAAATAATTAACATTTAATTTACCAAATAATCATTATAGTTATATACATTAGAAGTGGCTTCTATTTTTGTTTTATTATTATTAAGTTTATCTGGTAATTTTTACCTGTTAAGTGACTATAGCTAATTCAACAGACATGTACCTTTCTACATATTTTATTTAAAGAAATAATTTTTATATAATTGCTTGAATATATTTCTTAGTATTTTACTGGACAAAAGAATTACATCATAAAGGACTTGTTTATAATGGTTTAACATTCGATTTCAAGGTGCAGTCAATAATTCCATTTTGATTCATAAAAGAAAAGTAATTTTAAAGTTTCTTTATCTTTTATATTTTCTCAAACGTTAAAGAAACATTTTATCTATATCCATAATTGTTAAAAGTAATCTTAAAGGAATGAAAAATTATTCAGAAAAGATGACAGTTATCTTTGTTTGTGCAATAGTTATGTAATTATAAATTTCTGTTTATTTCTGAGAAACATATTTTTAAGTACTAACAGTGGAAAACAAAATCTTCAATAATAAAATGTCTTAAAAAAAATTAAAATAAATAAAATATATAAAAAAAAAAAGAAAAGAAAAGAAAAGAAAGAAAAGAACTAAAAAGGAAATAATAAATAAAAAATAAGACAAATATGAAGTGTATATTTTTTTATGTTTCTATCAATGTCATACACATTTGATATAATATTTATGTAATTATAAATCATTTTTACATTTTCTGAAATGCCAGAGAAACATTTTTATATACACTCATAGTGGGAAAACAAAGTCTTCAATATAATAATGAAATGTTTAAAAAATAAGAAAAGAAAAAAAAGACTATTACGAAGTTTGCATCAACAACTTCGTAAACATCTGATATAAATATTTAATTTTAAATTTCATCTTTACTCTTTCTGAAGGAACAGAAAATCATTTTTAGTGGAAAATAAAGTTTTCCATATAATTATGAAAAATTCACAAAGGGTTTCAATTAATTAAGATTGTATATTTTAATGTTTCTATCAACTATTTCAATTAAATTTAAGTATTATAAATTTCATTTTGATACTTTCTGAAATACCTTGTAACATTTTAATTACAATGTTTTCAATATAATAATGAAATAGTCAAAAATACTTTAATTACAAAATTTATAATTCTGTTTCTGTCAATAACTTTAATACATTTCTGTATTATAAATTTCATTCAGACATTTTCTGAAATATCTTAGAAATATATTACATAAAAGTTCTAAGTTTAAAACGAAGTCTTCAGTATAATATCAGATAAACTAACAATTTTTCGAAATAACAAAAAGAAATATTTAAATAAATCTTCCATAACCTTTTTATTCTTTTCATTTCCTGAAATGACGAAAGAAATAAAAAAAAATCTTGAATAATAATTATAATTATTATTATTTTTTTTTTTCATTTTCTAGAATAACGAAAGAAATATTTTATTTTCCTGCATGTGATGGAAATAAAATGAACATCAATTTGAAGTGACAAACTATTCAGAAAAGATTAAACTATGAAGTACACATTCTTGCAAATATTGGACATAACAATAAATTTTTATTTTTTTTCTAAATGTATCCGTAGGTGAAAAAAAAAAACTGAGCTTTGCATGCAAATGACCAAAGTGTTGAGAAGAGAGAAAAAAGCAAAATGAAAAAAAATAAAAAATAATAAAAAATAAAAAAATGTGTTTTTAATCATGTTTATATCAGCATGAACATTTTACACATATAATATTATTATTGTTATTACGATGATAATAACACGAAAGGAATGTTTTTTTTATAAAAATCAAAGGACATGGCTATACATCACTTTAGTTCAACACAAGCTGCTACTATAGTAATAATTAAAAATAATAATAAGAAGAAGAAGAATAATGGTCATTAAAGTGATTCATGATGACCCAAAAACAAAACAAATTATTTTTCTTTCATTCATTAGTAACCATAGGACGATGAATTTGTAAAGCACTGTATGTCAACTATTTAAAAAAAAAAAAAAAAAAAAAAAAAAAATGAAAAATGAAAAATGTAAAATAGTAATAATATTAATGAAAAAATAATAACAATAAAATAATAAAAATGATAAAATAATAATAATAATAATAATAATGATAATAACAGACAAAAACTAAATTCATAATTTTTCTTCAAATTTGAAAAGCACAGCATATCATCCTTTCCAAAAAAAAGGAAAAAAATTAATTAACTGCAACTAATATTTTGTTGTTGTTAAAAGTACAGTATGAAATATCAACAACATAATTCAACATGCAGCAGTTCAATCATTTTCTTTTTACCAGAGTGAAAAAAGTTTAATTATATAATCATAATAATAATAATAATAATAATAATGAAAATAAAACGTAAGAAAATGTCATAATTAAATCAATAATTAAATATAATAAAATTAAAATAATAATTAAATATAACATAAAACTAATAATAAACAACAAAACAAAACTAAAAAAAAAAAAAAAAAAAAAAAAACAATGTACTCCTCTTTCTCACAATGCAGCACAAAAAATTCACAATCCAAGCTTCAAAATTAATTTTTTTTTAAGTTTTTTTTATACATATATTTTCTTAAATTCATTTTTTTTTTCTTTCTTTCTTGTTTGTTTTTTTGTAAATTATCGTCACGTGAACAGGTTAAAAAAGGGGACACCACTCTAGCCTGTGTATCGCACGTGTTTTACGTAGTAAATCGTCAGCTGTGGGGAGGGTTTTTCGGGAGTTTTTTTTTTTTTTTCTTTCTTTCTTTCTTATGGTAGGTCCCACAGGAAATGAATCACACATTACAACACTGTTTCTTCTGACCGGCGGAGTTATCTGTCGGGGCTACAGTAATTGTTTGTACATTGCTACTCGGAGAGGTCTCGTCATCTGGACTGTCTCGTATATTCTTCTGCGATACAATTTTGTAAATCTCTGTGATGGAGAGAAGAAAAAAAAAAGTAAAAATAAAAATTAAAAAAAAGCATTAATTATGGATGTAAATATCTGAGGAAGAGAGAGAAAGAGAAAAATTTTTATTTATGGCTGCGATGTCAATGATGAAGAAAGAAAGAAACAGAAAAAAAGAATTATTTGCAGCTATAAATATCTGAGGAAGAGAGAGAAAAAAATTTATTTATGTCTGCGAATGTCAATGATGAAGAAAGAGAGAAAGAAAGAGAAGAAAAGAATTATTTGCAGCTGTAAATATTGGCTACAAAGAAGAAGAAGAAGAAAAAAGAATGAATTATTTGTGGCTACAAATCTTGGTGATGGAGTGAAAAAGAGAAAGGATTAATTAATTGTGGCTGAAAAACCTTTGTGATGGAGTGAAAAAGAAAGGATTAATTAATTAATTGTAGCTGTAAATCTTGTTAACAGAGAAAAAGAGAAAGGATGAATTAATTCTGGCTGTAATTTTGGTGACGGACAGAAAAAGAGAAAAAAAACATTTAACTGTGACTATAAACCTCTGAATGGGAAAAATACAACAGAACAAAATTAATTCTGGCTGTAAATGTCAGAAATAGAATAAATAAAAAAAAGGAGAATGAAAACTACTGGATGTAGCTTTCTGATGGAGAAGCAAAAAAAAAAAAAGAGGAAAAAGAGGAAAAAGAAGAAAACATGAATTGTGACAGATGTTTATGGAAAAAAGATTTACAAAATGGAAGAATGTCATGATAAAATTGTTTAGTGTTTGTATCTATGATTATGCTTGTGTATGTATTTGTCTTTATGCGCTATACACCATGATTAAAATGACGAAAATTCTATACCCATAATTATGTGAATAATGAAGCATTTAGTTAAATAAACAAATTTCTTAAAAACAGAATGAAGTGGCCACCTTAGAAAAAGCTGGTATTTGTAGTACTGAATGTTGAAATTTTAAAAATAACTTTGAAACAGATGCATAAATTAAATCTGTTTATATCCATTTACAGTCAACATCAAAACTGTCCAATTTATTTTTAATGTTAATTTCAAATTTTATATCCACCCATTTCAGGACTGTTACAATTTGAAATTAAAAATAATAAATACATAAACTGGCTATCAGTTCTGAAATATAATCATAAATGAGCACTTATGTTTTTGGAATTTAAAAAAAAAAAGAAAAAAGGAAGAAGAAGAAGGATAAGAAAGAAAGAAACGTACACATCCACAAGAATTTTGAAATAAAAATATTAAAACTAAAGCAATAAATATTTTAACATGAATTAAATAAACAAAGTGAGAGATGAAATTGACACTACAGTATTTCAACGAGGACAAAATAAGAAAATATAAATTCACCTGTTAGAATGTTATGGAAGGCAGCTTCCACATTTGTTGAGTCAAGCGCCGATGTTTCTATGAAGGACAGATTATTCTTCTCTGAAATGAAATGATTTAATTTAAAAATAAAACTCATTTTTGTAAAATATTATGGCCTAGAAAGGCAATTACATTATATTACTGTCCTTCCCTTTCTTTTCCATTTTTGATTATAGTCATTTAAAGTTTATAAACAACTGATATTGTTTTTTCAAAAAGAAAAGCAAATGTAAAACTAACAAAATATTTCAAAGATCTTCTGTAATATCAGAACTAGATATTACCGAGTTACTTCCCTTTGTATAGCTTTTTGTAATCAAAAATGGCAACACCCATGTACCAAATTCTCTGAGCCAAACTAAATGTTTTGTTCTAGATTTAACCAATACTGAATTCATTTAGTTCAATTCTACATGCACCCACTATGCCATACTCCAAAAAAGTACATGTTTAATAAGGTCATTATGCTTTCTGAAGTTGTTTTTTAAATTTTTTTTTTTTTTTTAAATAGTTTGCTGCTTCACTTATTAAATAATATCACAACATTTTTTAATTGACATCAGCATTCCAAACGCTTGAAAAGAATGCCGACCATCATCCCGAAGCCTTAAAACTGAAATCTAATTCAAACCAACTCGTCCAAATTAACATGAACATCACCTTCGGCTACACCACTAACTTCTTGAAACTACATCAGCTTTGATGCAGCCTCTCACAACTGACATTTACCTTGCAATGAACATCACCTCTGCCACAACGTCTTGAAATAAACACCAACACTGCACCAAATCTTGAACAAGATATCACCTTTGACCCCACCAACCTCTTCAAAACACATAACCTTCGACCCCAACCGTGTGAAGAAAAACACTGACACTGTCCCACCAACCTGTTAAAATTTGTGCATACCAAAAAACTTCATCCCAAACGTTCTGAAACCAGCATCTACTCATTCAACTGACCAAACGCACACACACCAACTTCTCAGCTACCACCAACGTTCATCTCTGGCTAACGTGACGAGAAAAAATTTACCTGCAAAAACTTTAGCTTCGTCCGTGGGGACGGCACGGAGGTGTCTCAGATCACTCTTGTTGCCAACGAGCATTATGACGATGTTCTGGTCAGCGTGGTCGCGAAGTTCCTTCAGCCATCGCTCAACGTTCTCGTACGTCAAGTGTTTGGCGATGTCGTAGACTAACAAGGCCCCTACTGCCCCTCTGTAGTAACTGGAGAAGTGGAAAATAAAAATTACAACAAAAATTAAGTGATTGTTTGAATTTTTTTATGTGTCTATTTACTTATTATTATTATTTATTTTTATTTTTATTTTTATTAATTATTTTTTTTACCAAGATATTATAAACATTTTGAATAGACTTACAGAAAGCTTTACTTACAAAGGAATACATACACAAATCAGAGAGAGAGAGATACAGAGACAATGAGAAAGGAAGTGTATGTGTTCACAAGAGAGAGATGGAAAATTAGAGAGACTGTGTGTATGTGCATCTGAATGTAAGTTGTTCACATACCTTTAAAAATAATTCAAATTATATTTAACATCTCAAAATTTAATGTAACTGATATATATTTGAGGTAAACTTTACCCAACAACATTCAGCAGAAATTTAAATAAACAATGAACACAATCTTTTAAAATCTATTACACCTTGCACCATCAGGAAAATCTTACAAACACAAAATGTCTCAAAGAAAAAAGAATAAGAAATAAAACGAGTGTAAAATCACTTACGCACTAGTTATTGCTCTATACCTCTCTTGGCCGGCAGTATCCCAAATCTGTGCCTTTATTGTTTTACCATCAACTTGTATACTCCTGTAGTTACAATTTTTTTATAAATTTACATCTATTATTCTCTCTGAAATCTTCCAAATACTCACACACAAAACAGCTTTTTGATATATTTATGTAGTTAAAAGTTACAAATTTATACTTAGGTGTTTTTGTCTCTAAAAGAAGCCAAGAAGCCAAACTCCATTTGAGAAATGGAAGAATGTGTCACACTAACATACTTGTATAGTTAGAATTTACAAATTCAAATGCATTTTATTTTTCCTCCAACAATTTCAAAATAGCACACACAAAGAAAGATATGTTTAATACTATTATACTTCAGAAATTCAAAATTTACAAATTCATATGTATCATTTTTCTCTGTCAAATTCAAAATATTCAAACATCAAAGCACTCTTTATGAATGAAAGAACGTTTAATATGCTTATAGTTAAAATATATTTAAATAAGTGTATCCCATTTTTTTTTTTAACAATTTTGAAAGATCCAGACTTCAAGGGACATTTGTAAATGAAAAATGTTTAATTCTCCCATTGTCAACATTTATAAATGTATTGTTAATACATGCCTAATTTATCACCATTTCAAAACTAACTAAACATCCAATTGTGAATGAAACAATTTTTAATACTGCCATACTTCCAGAGGTAAAATTTACACATTTATATAAATACACAATTTCAAAAATATACAGACACCAAACTCTCTTTGTAAATGTAAGAAATATTTAATGCGAATTCAACAAACTGCGTATAAGATAATCATCAAAAAAAAAAGAAACTCTTTATAAAATGGTAGCTCATTTATAATTAAGTAATGGAAAATGCCACAGTAATATTCCATACTTTTTCATCTGTCATTGTTATTTTGTTAACTGAACAACTTCATTTTTTTTTTACCCCAAAAGGACAGTCACGGAAGAAAATATTTTCCATATTTTTATTTTTTTTTAAATTAATTTCTCTTCAGAACTACTTGAGATGAAATTTATACATTTAGAAATGGAAATAAAGTAGAAGGCCACCTATTTTTTCAAAATACTTTAAAAAATGTTTTTAAAAATAAACATACCGTGTAGCAAATTCTACTCCTATAGTGCTCTTACTCTCTAAGTTGAATTCATTTCGTGTAAATCTTGAAAGTAAATTACTTTTTCCAACACCGGAATCTCCTATGAGCACAACTGCAAAATATAAAAAAAAAAAAAAAAAAAATTATGTTGAACAATGAAAACTAGAACACTAGTGTGCAAACTGAAAAATGTATTGAAAAACACAAATTAATAAATATATTAATAAATAAATAAATAAATGTACACAAAAATACTTAAAAGCTTGCAAAAAGCAAAAAAAAAAAAAAAAAAATGAAATCCATTTTCTGAAATTAATAATGAATAAGTATTTCATTAATTATGTAGGTACCAGCAGCCTAGCCGATATAACTGATTGAAGCTGTCAAAAGTTAAGATTTTGTCCATTTTCCTCCACTCCCAAATCCCTTCTATAAATCCTACTATAAAAAACAAATACATGTAACTAAAGATCTTTATGTGCTCTTTTAAATGGTGTTGTTGTTCTTGTTGTATGTTCTTCTTGTATGTAATTATTATGTAACCCAACATGAAGATATCACATTTCAGAATATATTCTGGATTTTCCAAGTTTTCTTTTTTCTTTTTGTACAGAAAAAACCCACTGATGACTATTTCTTTAATACGATTTACAGGCAGAAGTTCTGTAACAACTTTCTATCAAGGGAAAAGAAAAACGCTGATACAACTACCAGTGATTATGTATGTATCAAGAGCAAGAAACAATCTAACATCTATAAGAAAAATATTGATCCACAGACATCACATTACAAGTGAACAATTTATTATTAAATATAATCTTTTATTTTTTAAATTCTTGTATAAAGTCCATCTCAGTTGTCTGGGAGGAAAAAAAAAAAAAAAAAAAAAAAAAAAATTAAACAACTATCAGTTTGAAATAAGCATAAGAATGTTTTGGTTTTAAATTCATTTTTTGTATGCATTAATGTGTAGGTCAGTCTACTTCATACAGCGATATGTCAGATGAATGTTTAAAACTTCAACTCCATAATTATCAGTGATATTTGCTAGCCTTCGAGAAAAAATATATATATATTTTTTAAATAATTTAATAAGCAATAAATTAGACTTGTTATATTTACAATTCTATTTTTTTTGTCTTTTGTTTTTAAATTTTTTACCCTACATTTGTTAGAAATATTTACCTTGGAAAATCAATCAACTAGCAAAAAATAATAATAAAAATAAAAAATCAGACATATCGACACCGTATAAAGATTTACATTTTTTTTTTAAAAATCATTTTTACGCATCACAGCTATAACTATACCTTATTTTTTTGAAACAGTTTTACCTTTGAAGATCAAATCAGCATCAAGCTCAGACGAGCATTTGTCAACGTAACAGAAACTACAAATTTTATTCATGTTTACCATGGAAATCAAGCATCTGTACTGAGTCTATTAATTTCATCTGTGATCAAGATGTATGAAAAAAGAAAAATCATCTTTTATTATAGCACAACACAGCAGCTTGTGTGACTCATAACTGATGACGACAGTAAAAATAGATACATGTTCATTCTGATTCAAAACTATGACAACTGTTTTCATCAATAGCACTGAATGACCATAAACACTACAATATATGTAAGGCATTATCACTTAAAAACATAAACAGATCCCTCTTTTTAAAATATAGTGTCGAAAGACTTGAAAAATATGAACATTCTTTTCATTTAAAACATTATTCTGGGTATACCTCTTTCAAATACAGTGTTATTTTCTATGTCAAGACTTGAAAAATATACAAAAATTTCTTTTAAAAAAAACTATTCTGGGAAGATCGCCTGATCCCTCCTTTCACAGATATAAGTGTTGTATTTAGGAATAAAGTAAAAATATGCCAAGTTCTCATTAAAAAATTTATTATGCATAAATCTTAAAGATCTCCATGAAACAGATACAGCATTACAGATCAGAAAAAATGAAGTATTAGATAAATGTAGTTTTATATATTAGAGTGAAATGACTAAGTATGTTCATTTCCCATTAAAATTTACCTTGGGTAGATCTTCCAGATTGAATAGCAAAAGATATGCTGTCATATATACTGAAATGACCAGTATGTAAATGATATTTATTTTAAATATGTTGGCTTGTGGCTTTTGTCTTGATATGTTTGGGTACTAAGAATATTTTGGGAGTTTTTAATAATTCAAGTATGAAAGCCCTGTTCTTTGAAATGAATATAAAATTATAACTTCCATTAAAAATTATCATCAACATTTATAATCTATTTACAAGGTTAAACTAACACTGATCAACATGTATATAGTAAACCAGCTGTACAGACACAATCAATAATCTGTTACATAACTGAGAAACATGTATTAAAATTCATGTCAAGGCAGTTACATTTTTGACATTACAAGTTGTTCTGAAAATCTTTGATAATAAAATTACTCCTGGCATTCTTATTGAGATAACTGATTTGGGTATTAGGTAATGCATGCATTAACGACTAAACTTGGGTACTTCAGGTTCTGGCGATTATGCTGAGGTTATTTTTCAGGTCAGAAATATCACAATTTACAGTACCATTATCAGTTAAGCTTTAATTTTCCCTGTAGTATTTTCAGGTGATATCAAACATCATGGGAACAGTGAACAGTTTTTAAAAGACACTAACATGTTGTGAAACAATTATAAATTACTGAAATAAATATTTATTTATTTATTTTAATGAAAAGTGTTTTCTTAATTGGTCTCATGTACCAGTGGTCAGTGCAGTTTACAATGATCATTCACACAAACTGCTGATACATACACAAGACCACAAACTTATATTAACAATGTTTGAACATTCAATGAAAATTGGTGTTATTACCGTGATGATAAACATACTTTTTTTTTACAAAATCAAGATGTCTATGCCACCAAAAGTCAAATGAATGAGATATGATGCTGCCTTCAAATTAAAAGTTGTGAAAAAAACTACTGAGTCCAGCAACAGTAAAGCTGCAATGAATTATTATAATCATCTTGTTTCACTTGTTTTTTCACTCCGTGACTTATCAAATTTAAATAATCATCTTGCTGACATGCTTTGATTAAACATTATGTCCATCAACACACAGACATCAGCTAACACTCTGAAATTTCTTCTTTCAGTGACTGGATTTCTTGACACTGAAATAATACTGTCCATTAAACTGACCTCAAGAAATAAGGGTAAAAATGCTGACTCAAAGCAAAGGATTATCATAAACGGATGAGACCTAAGGTATTTAGATAATGCATGCATTAACAACTTGTCTTGTGTATTTCGATAATGAATACATTAAATTATGTATTTTGCAAATAAGGTTACTTTTGAAAATAATTTGACTGCACACTGATACACCAGAAGATTTTATTTTTCTAACACAAACTTGGACATGTTTGTTTGTTTTTTGGATTATATGTGCTCATTCATATAAACCTAATATTATATTTGCAAATAGGCTTTTGTATAAGTAATCAGAGTTGCCAGTATGATACTGTTTTGTGCTTAGATGATTAAGTAAACAAATGTTTTTAACATCATCCATCTCTTTAGTATAATCCTGCACTGTAGCGGCATCTTCAGTCTGTAATTAACCTTGAATGTTGGACTATTCTTTCTCAAACACTTGTATTTATTCCAATTATGTACTTATTTTCCAAACACTAGGGATTTAAATTTTTAAGTATTAAATCTTTCTTTTTATTAACCTTCGAGATATAATCATTAGTTTACTGGTGTTTCATTTACTTACACAAGATAAATTTCCATAGCATCTCTTGCATTAAAATGACTTGGAGTATAACAGAATAAGACTGTCGTCTTTTGTTTTATATAAATATAACCTGTTGGCAATTCTATCGACATTTTTAACATACTTGCACTTACTACGCCCCTCCCACATAAAAATGGTGGCCTTGATTCGAGCTTGTCAAGTAAGACTCTATGTTCTACAATAATATTTGATCAAAACCACTGATAAATTTGAATTATTATAACAAATCTACATACTGTAGATGAGATCGTTTCAACTTTCAATAGTATTTTGAAAGATATTTCTTAAACAATTTTTAAAACATTTTTTTTTTTTCTATTGACGTATCCTGTCACGGGAAATATTTACAAAACAAATATTTTGTGACATGAGTATTAATTACTTATGGGTTCTTTGTCCCCGAAAGTTTCTGATCCGGGCATAAACGTTATCCTCACCTTTAAATAGGTAATCATACTCGTCATCTTTAGTACCCATTTCTCCTCTTCCGCCTGACAGTAGCTTGTAAACAAAACTTTCAAATACAAATATATGGTCACTAAGTGACCAAATACTTCCTCAGAACGACCCGGAAATGTATATTAGTATTTTTGTCTTGAAAGTTAAGCGATACAGGTACAGATGAAATGGATTTCCGTGTTTGATTGTCAAATCGACTGAGCGAAAATCCAACTAAGTTAACCA
>CM022677.1:18318439-18330939 GCA_012295275.1 Chrysomallon squamiferum
GGGGTATTAACGTATTAATATTTACATAACAACGCGCCTGTTTAATAATCTAAACATCAACACGATTAGCAGAGATAACCGCATTCATTTTTCTTCCTACCTTTAATATTTATTACATAGTAGCAATACCAGCCGTTTGATAAGCTTAACTCCTACTCGTTTGGTTTGGCAGGCAGCACATAACCATTATTATATACCTGAAAGATAAAAGAAAGAACTAGAAGAAGAACAAAGCTTAATCGATCAGTGTCTTCTGCAAAATGTATCTCTTTTTTAACTATTAATCACCATTTACGTCAAAGGCCCGCCATCTTTAGCCGTCTGACAATAGCGCCGTTTTGTTAACCCACTTACAATACAGTGTTGTTATCCAATGTCACGTGACCTTGCGATGTCACCGCAGTTATTAATCAAAGCACCTAATATAGACACATTTGTCAATTGCAATTGCTACAGACGCTATTTGTTATTATTTTATTTTGTGTGTGTGTGTTTTTATGTGGAATTTATTGTTTTTATTTTTATGGTATTTTTATTTTTTTATTTTTTTATTTTTTGTACCGTAAATATTATTGTATAAGGTTGTTAGTTTTATTCTGTTTTATTTTATTTGTTTTTGTTTTGTTTTATTATGTTTTTGCTTACGTTATTTATTTATTTATTCATTCATTCATTCATTCATTTCATCTTCTTCTTCTTCTTCTTCTTCTTCTTATTATTATTATTATTATTATTATTATTATAAGGAATATGAAGAAAAGGTTTAATACATAATGAAAGATTAAAATAAATAAATAAATAAAGTACAGATTTGTTTGGACACAGCAGAGAGAGAGAGAGAGAGAGAGAGAGAGAGAGAGAGAGAGAGAGAGAGAGAGAGAGAGAGAGAGAGAGAGAGAGAGAGAGAGAGAGAGAGAGAGAGAGAGAGAGAGAGAGAGAGAGAGAGAGAGAGAGAGAGAGAGAGAGAGAGAGAGAGAGAGAGAGAGAGAGAGAGAGAGAGAGAGATACTAAGTTGAACTATTAAAAATGTATTTACAGTAATGGGATATTTTTCGGATTTGATGAGATGAAGAAATAATCTGAAAACATGATCAAAATCTTAACACAAAACTATTATATTTTATGTACAGCTTATACAAACAGTCTGCAAATTTTTTTACTATAATATATTTAATAGTTTTATGCGTATTATTAAATTTTTGTACGCTTGTAAACCACGAGAGATCTATAGGATATCACCATTTTGGATTGTCTGAAAGATTTTTGGAATTTGGGATAAGATATGACTAACCTGTATCAAAATAATAAATAATAAATAAATAAATAAATAAATAAAAAGAAAGAAGAAAAGAAAATTTTTTCATTTCGGTAAATACGGTAAACATAAAAAATCCGTGAGTCTTTTGAAACGATCTTTTTTTTTTTTTTTTTTTTTTTTACATTATTTTTTTTTTTTTTTTTTTTTTTTTTTTTTTTAACAATAAGACGATATAAAAAAAAAAAAAAAATAAAAATAATCTATCAATCAATCAAAGCTCAGATCTGACGAGATTGAACGTCAAACGTAAATATATAAATAAATTTGCGCTGCAAAATATATTCGTCGGTTCTGAAGCAGACGTTAAAAGAAGCAGACGACATCAGAAGACCGCGAAAAATCAAAATGTTTGTAAATATCAGCAGATGTGGCGTGATCGTTTTCCTTTTAGTAGGAATTATTAGCATAGGAAAGGGTAAGTTTTTTTTTAATCACAGTGTTTATTTATTTTATTTCATTGTATTTCAGTTTATTTTATTTCAGTTTATTATCTTATTATTTTTTTTTTCGTTATTTTAAAGTAGAAAATGCCTTCTTGAATTCACAAAAAAAAAAAAAAAAAAAAAAAAAAAAAATGAAATGAAAAAAAAAAAAAAAAAAAAAAAAAATCAAAGTATTTAGGAACAGACGATAAAGATTATGAAAAATTTATTATTTTATTTCAGTTTATTTTATTTTATTTTCATTCTGCTGATATTTATGAACATCTTTTCTACATTTTTGCATGAATTTATGTAGTAATATATTAATTATCTGTTTAAATTTATTTATTTGTTTCAGTCATTATTATATATATATTTTTAAATTGTATTCATTGATATTATTATTATTATTATTATTATTATTATTATTATTATTATTTATTTGCTTATTTATTTATTTATTTATTTATCTTATTTTATTTTATTTTTGTATTGTTTATTTAATTATTTTTTATTGCATGCTTATTTGCTTGTGTAAATATTTCTTTATTTTTTATTATTTTTTTTGTTTGTTTTTGTTTGTTTGTTTGTTTCCTTTGATTCATTATTTATTTATTTATTTATTTATTTATTTATTTATTTATTTCAGTTGACTCTCTTGGCTGTTTGCCCGGTTCAGTAGCCATGTGGATTAGTGGTGTGCGAACAAACATATGTTGTAAGTATGTCAGTGATGACGTAATAACATCTTTTACACAGTAAAGAAAAAAAAAAATAGTCTACGAGACAAGAATAAACAATAACACTGCTTGTATTTGTTCCAAGTTAATATTTAAATTTAGGGTGTTTCTGGTCACGTGACAGAACAGTGTATTACACTGATGACGGTGGCAAAACGCTAGAACGCAGCGATAATACCTTTCATGACAGTGGTCGTGACGTCATCGTGTACATGGCAACAGGAAAATGACGGAGACGGAATATTTTTGAACTGTACACTTTCGTTGTTATATTTCGAAAAAGAAAGAGAATACAGAAAGACAACACACACAAAGATATATGGATTAGATATACAGATATATACATACATTCATATTTATTTATTTATATTTATTTATTTATTCGTCATCATGATCATCATTATTATTTTATTATAATTATTGTTATTATTATCATTATCATTATTATTATTATTATTATTATTATTATTATTATTATTATTATTATTATTATTATTATTATTATTATTATTATTATTATTATTATTATTATTATTATTACTATTATTATTATTATTATTATTATTATTATTATTATTATTTATTTATTTATTTATTTCTAGATCCTCACCCTGTTTGTCCACTATTATTACTTTATTATTCCGTATTATTAACTTACCCGCCAGGATCAAAGTTATTATATTATTTATTTATTTATTTACCCACTTCTAGATCAGACAGACCCTCAGAACATACACCACACAGGGATCAAAGTGCATGTATGTGAATCCCATCTCACACCCCCACACATAGATGAACAGACAGACTATCAGAACATACACACACAGGGATCAAAGTGCATGTATGTATGACAGACACACCCATCTCACACCCACTTACACATAGATGAACAGACAGACTATCAGAACATACACACACAGGGATCAAAGTGCATGTATGTATGACAGACACACCCATCTCACACCCACTTACACATAGATGAACAGACAGACTATCAGAACATACACACACAGGGATCGAAGTGCATGTATGTATGACAGACACACCCATCTCTCTCTCACACACTTACACATAGATGAACAGACAGACTATCAGAACATACACACACAGGGATCAAGTGCATGTATGTATGACAGACACACCCATCTCACACCCACTTACACATAGATGAACAGACAGACTATCAGAACATGTGTGTGTCTCTCTCTTTTAATGTATGTGTGTTTGTGTGTCTCTCTATCTCTCTCTCTCTCTCTCTCTCTCTCTCTCTCTCTCTCTCTCTCTCTCTCTCTCTCTCTCTCTCTCTCTCTCTCTCTCTCTCTCTCTCTCTCTCTCTCTCTCTCTCTCTCTCTCTCTCTCTCTCTCTCTCTAGGATATTCACCTATGACTTAATTTCTCTTTCAGACCTAACTATTGTGGTGGCTGTTTTGCCTTGTTTTTCTACGTTCACCCAAACACAGACGGACACATCTGCCCTCTCTGAAAGGCGAAAGTAAGTTTTAAAAAGTTATTTTACAATCACACACACATACACACACACACACACATATATATTACTTTTAATAATTTCTTTAGAGACACAGACATCGATTAAAGCTTAAATACGCGTGTATTTTGTCTCATTTATAAAATCACGTACATAAATTTGATGATGTCACAGACATAGACGCTAAAATCAGATGACGTCACGGAGAAAGACCCTAACTCAGATGACGTCACAGGGATAGATGTACATACAGACATTCATAGATTAACTCTGATTTAGATAAAGAGATAAAAAGGTTGAGGTACAGATCTAGCTAGATAAAACACGCACACACACGCACACATACGCGCACACACATACACTCAAAAACCCCAACAAAAAACAGACTTGGACTGAATTTCAAATAAAGTGATTTCAAAGGAAAAAAGAAAATATTTTTTAACTTACTTTTTTTTTTTTTTTTTTTATTGCAGATGAAATTCGACACTGGTCGTTCGTTTTCGGTTCCTGTCGGCTGTTTCCGTTAATCCTTTATTTAACCTACGGAAACGAAGTTTCGAATTCCGTTAGAAAAAAACAAAATCAGGAATACAACATTGATTTTTATTACTGGAATCCTTTTGTGATTTATACTTTTGTATGTAGTTTAACTCAATAAATCAATATGAGAAACTTACGTATTTTGTTTTATATCTATCTCACTGTACCTGTCTGTCTATATGTTTGTTTGTCTGTCTGTCTGTCAATATATCTGTCCGTCCGTCTATCTGTCTCCCTGTCTGTCGGTCTCTTTAGCCGTCTGTCTATCTACTAATCATTAAATTAATCATTCAGTTTATTTATCTACCTATGTATGTGTGCTTATCTATCTGTGACTCTCTATCTATACATCTCTCTCTATGTATAATCTCTCTCACCTGCGCGCGCACACACACACATATACAACCAGATACACCCAAATACAACACACACTCACACTTACACAGACACACTCACACATACACCCACACACACACACACACACACACACACACACACGTACTCTCTCCTTTACAGAGAAAGAATAAAAAAAAGTGTGTTTGTATGTATGATTCTTATGTACGTATGTGTTTATATCTGTGTGCATAATAAAATTATATATGCGATAGGTAAGCCAAAAAAAAAAATAAAACAGAACAGAATAAATTAAAATATAATAAAAAAATAATAAAATAAATAAAATAAAATAAAATAAAATTAAATTAAATTATGATAAAAAATAAAATAAAATAAAAAAATAAAACAGAATAAAACTGAATAAATTAATTGATTTTTTCTTCATTTTACTGGACTTTTTTTTAATTATTCATTTATTTTATGTTTAATTTCTTTTACGTATTAACTTTCTATACCTTCATAATCTCTCTCTCTCTCTCTCTCTCTCTCTCTCTCTCTCTCTCTCTCTCTCTCTCTCTCTCTCTCTCTCTCTCTCTCTCTCTCTCTCTCTCTCTCTCTCTCTCTCTAAGAACCTAGCGATCTAAATCCGTTATAGTTTATGTCACTAAATTTCTGTTACGTAATCATTTGACATGACAGCTTTGTCATGATGACGTAATAACTGACTTATACGTCAACGAGACAGACAACAACCTGAAGACAGAAAAGAGACAGCCTCTTGTGACGTAATAACAGGTGTATAAATATCCTGTGGGTTTTGCGGTTTGCCTGCAGTTATTTTTGTAAAAGGGAAAAATGGCTGGTAAAATTTTCAACATCATTATTACGGCGTGTTTATTGTCTGTGTTGGTGTCCACGACAAATGGTGAGATATTTATACATGTTTATTATTATTATTTATTTTACTTTTTATTTATTATTTTTTAACAGTTAACTGTAGTTTAGAAAAAAAGTTTATTTAATCTGAATTTTTAAATATTTTTTATTTTGGAGGTTTAAGATATTAGTGATGTTTTCGTTTTTTTAATTTTTAATTTAACTTATATACAAAGTTCTATAAGGGGATGAAATGTGTTTATTTCTGTGCGTGTTTATGTGTATGTGTGTATCAGTGCTTGTTATATTTGTATATATATATATGTGTGTATCTGTGACTGTTATTTTTATGAGTGCAGGAAAACTGTATCTGAGCAATTATCTTATAGCTAAAGGGATAATAGTTATGATAACGACAGTGATGCTGACGACGACAACAACAACAATAATAATAACAATAATAATAATCTATATATGCATGTGTATATATGTATGAGAGTTTTTTCCTGTGTGTGTACGTTTGTTTTTAGTCAGTTTTGTATATTAAAGGAATTATCATGTTACTTTTTTTCTCACTAGGTGGCGCTGTAACTTGCCTTCCTGGACTTGTGCTAATGTTCAAAAATGGTGTAGCAACAAATATGTGTTGTAAGTATTTCATTGATTTGTGTGGTACTACTAATCAGTAAAAATGTGTGTTTGTGTGTGTGAGAGAGAGAGAGAGAGAGAGAGAGAGAGAGAGAGAGAGAGAGAGAGAGAGAGAGAGAGAGAGAGAGAGAGAGAGAGAGAGAGAGAGAGAGAGAGAGAGAGAAAGAGAGAGAGAGAGAGAGAGAGAGAGAGAGAGAGAGAGAGAGAGAGAGAGAGAGAGAGAGAGAGAGAGAGCTGTAGTCTATATTTATAACATATATCTATATCTATAATCTATCTATCTATACACACACACAGACACAAACAAACATAAAGATGTGTAGATGTTTGAACAGGGCAATTATTTTCCGTATATGTACATATATGTGTGTGTGTGAGTGTGTGTGTGTGTTTGTATACATATATACATACATACATCCATACATACATATATATTTATATATATATATATATATATATATCTTTGTTCTAGATCCGCACCCAGTTTGTAAACAGGTGAACTGTCTTATCAACCCTTGTGTGGTGAAGCCAATATGCAAAAGCAGACCAGGAACAAAATGCGTGTAAGTATAATTTACAATAGTTTTAATTTTACTAAGTTTATTGTAGAGAGAGAGAGAGAGAGAGAGAGAGAGAGAGAGAGAGAGAGAGAGAGAGAGAGAGAGAGAGAGAGAGAGAGAGAGAGAGAGAGAGAGAGAGAGAGAATTATTTATACATCTTTGAACAAAGATTCGTAATTGCTATTATTATACTAATTTTCTAAATAAAATAAAGAATCTTTACCTGCGTATTTTTAAATGTAAATTATTATAATTAAAAACGTATCATGAAATCGCCATTACACTAAATATTGTTTGCGTTTTATCATATTTCTAAGCAAGTAATTCTGTATTTGTATATATAAATTATTAAAATATATAATTAAAAATATATATTATCAATAAACAATATAATAGCTGAACTCACCACATTTAACTTTTGTTGTATTTCTTACCAAATACTCTATATTAAGATACAAATTATAAAACATATGCAGTTATATGTTATAACTATCACATTTATTAGTAGAGCTAAGTATATTAACAAATATTATAAAAAAGATATAGAACTTTTATCATCTTTATGCTATATTATAGTTAACGAAACATATTTTTAATTATTATTATTTTTCTTAATTATTATTATTTTCTTTTTACCAGGTCCACGTATATTAAAATGCAAATTACATGCAGATACATATAATGTCCAGTAATAGCAATAGTAATAATAATAATAATAATAATAATAATAATAATAATAATAATAATAATAATAATAGTAAAGAAAAAATATTAATAGACTAAACTTTGTTTACCATCGCTAAGAAAAGGTATATGTATGTATGTATGTATGTATGTATTTTATTCATAATTACGTACATACATACATACATAGATATGAACACACATCTGTATCTTATTTTTCTATTCTTGACAGACCTAACTATTGCGGCGGTTGCTTACCAGTGTTTTTCAAAATACATCCTAGCAAGGACGGGTGTTCTTGTGTCAAAGGTAAGAAAACATATCTACAGCATACACACACACACGCAGATAACACAGACACACAGACACACACACACACAGAGAGAAAGAGAGATAGAGATAGACAGGTAGATAGATAGATAGAGAGAGAGAGATACTGTCATTTATAAACCATTAAACAAGAGATACTTGAGTGAAAATAGAACACACAAACGTCAACTAGACAGATGCAGAGTTCTGAAAGACTGACTGTTAATTAGAGAGTTATTAAACGAAAAACAAAAATGTATATTATTATTATTAATAACAAAGAAGAAGAAGAAGAAAGGAAATATTAAACTTTTAACCGCTTTTCTTTTTATATTTCTTTACAGGCTAAGTTCGCGAGGAATCGTTCATATTCGGAAATACTCGGTTATTCTCGTCAATGACTTTTCATCCAGAAAGTTCGGTTAAGAAATCTTTGAATAGTGTGAAATAAATATGTTTGTCAAGAATGGTTCTGTCTTGGTTTATTTGTTTTTACTAATCCATTATGTAAATTTATTTAACAGACATACACATGCGCACGCACACTCACACGTACCATATACGGAAATTGTGGATTTTAACTACGGATACTTAACATTGCATAAAATGAAAGCAGTGTATACATTCAAGATCAGTATGCACCGGTACAGCAACACACGCACATTAAAAATTAACATTCTAACATGTTTACCTTGTAATAAACGTCACCTCTGTCATTCAAGAATGGTAACTCTGGCACACCAACGAAAAGACATTAATTAAAATACGAACATGTTATCATGTTAACTGTGAAATAAACGTTAACCTACCAATAGTAATGCCTTAGGCACTGACAGAAACACAAACTCTGTACAAAAAACAACAACGACAGCAACAACAGCAACAGAAACAACAACATCATAACAAACCATACGTCAACACTAACACGCTAACAATTTAACTCTATGTATCGGAAACAGACTAGGATTATAAGATTTTTACTTTTTATATATATATTTTTTCTATTGATTAATTTTACTTGAAATAATGCAATAAATTTTATTTTATTTTAGATACACGCAGCAACAGCAACAACAACGACGACAACAACAATAATAATAGTAGTAATAGTAATAATAGTAATAATAATAAAATAATAATAATAATAATAGTAGTAGTAGTAGTAGTAATAGTAATAATAATAATAATAATAATAATAATAATAATAATAATAATAATAATAACAACAACAACAACAACAACAACAACAACAACAATAAGTAACAATAATAACAATAATATACAATAAACCTGTACGTACGGTTTTAACCTTTGACCCGTTTATTCTACATCTACTGCCAAACGACTCTCATATAAAAATATTTACTTCTAACGAGAAGAGTTGAACTCACAAACTACCGCTTCACACTCCCAATACTTAACCACACAAATATGCAAGCTGTTACAAGATGAATGCTGGTCACACACACGCACACACACACACACACACACACACACACCTCGCTGTAGATTTGAGCCCGTAGTTTCGTAATTCTGGATTTCTTAATCACCATGAGTCTCTGAAGGTCATAAATAAGATTTGCTACACAGCTGTGTTTTGGTCACGTAGTCCTGCAGTGTTTTTAAAACGCTGTGGTGATTTTGTTCTCTGTTACAGCTGATTTTATTTGTGTGAATGTGTTTTACCTGCTGCGTCAGAAGTTGTCACGTGTGTTTGTGAGTACACGTATGTGAAGAGAGAGAGAGAGAGAGAGAGAGAGAGAGAGAGAGAGAGAGAGAGAGAGAGAGAGAGAGAGAGAGAGAGAGAGAGAGGTATGGTGATTTGTTTGTAAATTAGAAATATAGAGCGGTTTCTTTTTTCTTTTCTTTCCTTTTTTTCTTTATTTCTTTACTATTATTATTATTATTATTATTATTATTATTATTATTTTCATAATTATTATTATTATTATTATTATTATTATTATTATTATTTTTATTGATTCGTGTAAGTCTTTGTGAAAGTGTAAACGCTTTACAAATACTGGAAAAATCAGTTCATTTCGATTTCAGCATTTTCCGTAATGTTCGGCAAATTTCGGCTCGCACAACGACACCGAACTATTCCGATCTTCGTCGTTCTGTCGTCTGCTTGTCTGCTATATTTAAATTATTCCCGCTTCTGTGTGTACGATATCTACAAGAGAATTTCTAACCCTGACCAACAAAAGTAAGTCTACACCTTTGTTTGTAAGTAAAACCGTTTATATGTATACACGTTGATTTTCTATTTGTTGTCTGTCTGTCTCGCTTTTTGTCCGTGTATCTGTCAGTGAGGCTATCTTTCCGTTAATCTGTCTGTGTGACTGTCAGTCTGTCGGTATATGTATCTATTTCTAAATCTTTCGTTCTCTTATTATTATTATTATTATTATTATTATTATTATTGTTACTGTTGTTGTTGTTCTTGTCATTATTTTTGTTATTATTATAAAAAATAATCAAGCACTAGTATTATTACACGTTGTGATAGTATAGTTATTGCAGTACTAGTTGTAGTAGTAGCGTAGTAGTAGTAGTAGTAGTAGTAGTAGTAGTAGAAGCAGTATTAGTATTAGTATTAGTAGTAGTAGTAGTAGTGGTAAATTAAATATGTATATATATATATATTTTTATCTCGCCTTATTCAGTTACTCCATTACTGCAGACAAATGGATATTAATAGAACTTGCACACACATCACATGATCTATCACGTGATCTTCCGTCTCTGGATGTACCGGGTTGGAGGCTACTTTTAGTCGGCAATGTTGGAAGAATGCGAATAAAGTGAGTCAGAAATTTAGACAGAACCAGACTATGAGCCCGTCTTCCCTTCTTTCTGTTGTCTGTCGTGTATGCCTGTATATACCTACGTTCATACGTGTATCTCTCTCTCTCTCTCTCTCTCTCTCTCTCTCTCTCTCTCTCTCTCTCTCTCTCTCTCTCTCTCTCTCTCTCTCTCTCTCTCTCTCTCTCTCTCTCTCTCTCTCTCTCTCTCTCTCTCTCTCTCTCTCTCTCTCTCTCTCTCTCTCTCTCTCTCTCTCTCTCTCTCTCTCTCTCTCTCTCTCTCTCTCTCTCTCTCTCTCTCTCTCTACCTTTGTCTCTTTCTCTAACTCTTACACATACACATACATCGTTATCATTTTGTCTTGTTTGCACATACATACATACGCACAATAAGATTATATATGAGGATAGTTAGGTAAATAGGTATGGACGTAGGTAGGTAGATATATCTCTCTATCTGTCTACTTTAATTGTTACGTGTCTAATGAGTAATCACTGAATAAATTCAGTTATAATCTTTTTTTTCCCTGTATTTCTTTATTTCTGTGCTTCTGTCTCTCTGTCTTTCTTTTTCTCCATCTGTATCTTTCTTGTATCTTTTTTTTCTCTTTCTGTCTATCTGTATGTTTTACATCTGTAACCAAAAGAGGTCAATTGACGTTATATGGATTACACTTTTTCAGATGCAGGAATTGTTTGTTCTTTGACCGCGATTCAGCCAACAAGGTGAACAAATTATTTTCGATGAATCAAACGTTCAATGAAAACATCGTACTTCAGGCCGTTTCATACGCGTCTGTCTCCGGGGCGGAGTTTATTTTCTGGTGCAATGACGTCACCAGCTTAAGACGGGAAGTGACGAAATTCAAAATGGCGCCCATCCGCAACGGTCTGATTTACCGAAGCGGATCTGTAATGAAGGCGGAACGTCATTTCGCTTACAGCGAGAAATTCGCATACAACGAATCGAGCTTGTACCGTCTGTGGAACTGGCGCCTGCCAGCCATTCAGAAAGTATGGCGGCCGGAATCGTCAAAGAAACAATCGATTAATCGTATCGATTATCGCTCTCCTCCGGTTCTCGTTCCGAGTTTTGTCTTTGTTACGGAAGGGTTGTCAAAGGTTGTTTGTTTTGCCGAGATTCCTTCTGGTCGTTCGCCTCCGCGATCTCGACCTTCTCGGATCGAGTCCTGTCCTGGTCGTTTTGGACTCAGCGGCTTTTGTGGGATTGCGACGGAACAATAGAGTTACTGCCGCCATTGAAAAACTATAAATTAAATACTGTTAGAAAGACGACGGCGAAAAAACAGAGCTTTAAAGAGAACGGTTTCGAGACAACCCTGCTCACGAACAGATTAGAAAAATGGACGTGTGACAGCGGGTTCAGTTTTACAAGATGCGCCGTCGCGTTGGCACAAAAGATGTCAGAGTGGGGTTATTTCACCCGGAGTGAATTCACTCGGATGAAGAACTGGCTCGAGCATTTTACCGCCAATCAGAATCAGCCAATCAGAATCAAACGCAGTGACGTAAAAGTCGTCAGAGGATTTCCGGTTGTGTACACTCCGGGGAGAAGCGTTCGCTCGGCAAATTTCGTAAACGAAACGAAAGACGGCGGAAACGTCGTGGAAAATCCGTACAGTTCGATTTGTAAAAGTTTTCGCGTACCTGAAACAATTAAAAAGCCAGGTACAAGAATCGGAGAAAAGTTAATTGACGACATACTGCTCATTATAATAGTCAATTACTCTTCGTGCATGCCCGTTTTGAAGTA
>CM022677.1:18335939-18353439 GCA_012295275.1 Chrysomallon squamiferum
GGAACGGGAGAATGCACTTTTGCTGTCGGTGGAAAGATTCTGTAAAAATAGAAGTAAATAAATAAGTAATGATGATGACGATATTTTAATACATATACATATATATTTTATTTAAATGAAGGAAAGTCGGGGAAAAACCCAACAAAAAAACCAAAAACAATCCTAAAACGTGAAATAAGTAATACATAAGGTAAACAAAGTATAATAAATAAATAAATAAAAGAAGGGAAATAATAAAACAAAAATTTGAAAAATTAATAATAATAATAAAAATAGAAATAATAACAATAATAATAATAATGACAATACTACTACTACTACTACTAATAATAATAATGATAATAATAATCTTAATAATAGTAATGTATATGTATTAATAAAAAAAGTCACCTTCTTGTTTGTTGGTTGTTTGTAGGATTTTGCGGGTTTTGCTGTGGCGTTTTGTTAGGATTAGGAGACTGGTTCGAAGTAGGTTGTTCAAACATCGGCATATTTCCAAACAGGTACTTGTCCATATTTCCCATATTTCCCATATTAGGCATACTAGGCATTCCCATTGATGATTCCTGGTTAGAACCTATTTATGGAATAATATAAATATTATACATTTGCAAGGATGCATATACATACATACAGACAGAAAGACAAAACACAGGTGAACAAGAAACTAAATAAATACAATTATTCTTTTTCAAGAAGTAATAATAATAATAATAAAAACAACAATAATAATAGTAATAGTAATACAATTGTAATAATAATAATAAAAAATAGTAGTAATAATAATATAATTAATAATAATAAAAATATGAATAATAATAATAACAATAACAATATTAGCAATAACAACAACAACAATAATAATAATAATAATAACAATAATAATAATAGTAATACAATTGTAATAATAATAATAAAAAATAGTAGTAATAATAATATAATTAATAATAATAAAAATAGGAATAATAATAATAACAATAACAATATTAGCAATAACAACAACAACAAGAATAATAATAATAATAATAATAATAATAATAATAATAATAATAATAATAATAAATGTAAACTGAGCGAGATATAAATATACTCACCAGGTAGGTAGGATGATGGGAAATTTTGCATTCCAGGAATATTGTTAAGTGACCCAGTGCTTCCACCCATTGGTGACGTCATTCCTAAACTCGCCATTAATGACGCCATAGAGTTGTCCGGTGTATTTGGTTTTGGTGTGCCTGTGAAATAATAATTTATTATTTTGTTTTTATTTATTTATTTATTTATTTTATTTTATTTTATTTTATTTTATTAAAATTTAATTTATTTTAATTTATTTTAATTTAATTTATTTTTTTATTATAAATGAAGATTAAACTACGACTATCTATTTACTTGTCTGTCTGTCTGTCTGTCCATTTGTCTAAATGTGTGTAGGTTTGTGTATGTCTATCTGTATGTGTCCCTGTCTGTTCATTTCTTAGTCCGTCTATTTCTCTGTTTATTTGTTCATTAGTCTGTCTACCTGTCTATCTGTCCATCTCTGTCTATCGATATATCTGTATATCTATCTATAAACAACATCATCAACAACAACAGTAATAATAATAATAATAATAATAATAATAATAATAATAATAATAATAATAATAATAATAATAATAATAGTAATTTTAAAATCTAGGTATTAAATGTGACTGTGCCCGACAAAATGTATTATTATGTATTTTGTTCCAATGTTTATTTATTTATTAATTTATTTTTGATTTGTAAATGTTTTCATTTTCCTATCTTAGTTCGACATGACAGTAAAATGTAGCGATGTTACTCTAACTGTTTGAGCTCGCAATTATACGATAAAAGTCTTTCTTTTCCCAAACATCATCTAGATGTGTAGCAAATGTTTTGAAAACCAAAAGTGACTGGCACTGCCGATTTTTGTTAAAACAGATAATCGGTTATTTTTCACCAAAAAAACCCCCCAAAACAACAAACTGACCTCTGCAAAAACTAATATTTGATCTGAGGAAAATCGTTATTTTTTTATTTTATTTTATTTTTTTTTCATTTTTTTTTTGATAATTCGATAATCGTATTAAAAAAAATCAGTATTTTTAAACTAAAGATAATCGACAGTTGTGGATAACGGATATCCTATAATTTTGAGGTATATATATATATATATATATATATATATATATATATATATATATATATATATATATATATACACACACACATATATATATATATATATATATATACATATAAATATATAAAATCGATTATTGCGATCTCTTTATTCTGACGCAGACTAACCATACGACTAATTTTGGCAGACGTGATCACAGTTAAACTCACCTGTGTTTTGTTGTGAGCGATTCTGTTGAATGCCCGTCGCACCAGGCATCCCAGTGTTCAGTGCGGCCATCATGTCGTTAATCCCACCCATACCTCCACCCATACCGCCCATACCTCCGCCCATACCTCCACCCATGCCTCCACCCATACCCCCCCCACACCCCCGCCCATACCCCATACCTCCACCCATACCCCCGCCCATACCCCCGCCCATACCACCACCCATACCACCCATTCCCCCCATTCCTCCCATGCCTCCCATTCCTCCCATGCCCCCCATAGCAACTGCAGCCATCAGCGACGCCATTGAATTCTGGCCAGGGTAGATAATTTCGGCCTTTCCGGTCAAAAGATTGTCTGTATAAAACGAAAATATAATAATAATAATAGAAAATAAAAAATTAATGAATATTAAATTAAATTATAATACACGAATAAATTAAATGTTTTGAAAAAAACAACAAAAAACAAACAATTAATAGAGAACAGATGTTTATATAAAAGTAAAGATTAATGAGAATATATGAGTTGTATATGAGTTGTTTGCTTAGAATTAATAAATAAGAATTTAACTTGCGTGCGTGCCTGTTTTTAATAAAATTAAATTTAAAAAAATAGAAAATAAAGCGAAAATAATAATAAAACAAGAACAACAGAAATAAGAGTAATGATAATTATGACGATAATAACAATGGAAATGATAATGATGATGATGAGGATGATGTCAATAATAAAGAATACATACATCTGCATTTAATTGCACATCCAACTGCAAAAAAGGAAATAATAATAGTAGTAGTAATAATAATACTAATACTAATACTAATACCAATAATAATAATAATAATAATAATAATAATAATAATAATAATAATAATAATAATAATAATAATAATAATAATAATATTTTCTCAGTTCATTAGTCTATGCATTTCAACTATTAAACGTTATCTTAGCAGTTCTTTGATATAAAAAAGATAAAATTAAGTTTTTTACTTTCATGTCGTTAACTACTAACGTTTGCTAATAATAAAGTATATAAAAGAATGGTATATAAGTAAAAAATAAATAGATAATAGACGTACCAGTGTCTACAAGATCGGCAAAACTGTTTGCTGAAAAGAGTAGATAAAATAATAATAAAAAGAAATCTTTGGTAATGATTGAAATTATTAATATCGTTCTAATAATAATAATAATAATAATAATAATAATAATAATAATAATAATAATAATAATAATAATAATAACAATAACAACAACAACAACAACAAGAACTAACATAACTAACTAAATAAATGAATCCAAAACAAAATAAATAACGAATAAATAAACAAAGAAACAAATAAATATATAAATAAATAACAACAATAAATAAAATAATTAAAAAGAGTAAATAAAACCAGCAGCAAAAAAATTATCATTAACTAACTAACTAACTAACTGAATAAATAAATAAATAAAAACAAAATCAAGATAGATATTTAGAAAAGAAATGTACTTAATTCACTGACAAACACTGACAAATGAAAAGAGGAAGAACAAGCAAAACAAAACAAAACAGCAAATTAACTTTCTCCCATAAAAAATAAACACTATGAGCAAATTCGAATGAACTTACCAAATTCACCAGGATCGTGTAGCTGAACTGAAAAAAAGTATAAAGTCAAATTTAGTTACAAATTTAATTTTTATTATTAATTTTTTATTTACTGGTGGGTATGGTTATGTTGAGCATATACACGTGTCCATGTATCTCTCTCTCTCTCTCTCTCTCTCTCTCTCTCTCTCTCTCTCTCTCTCTCTCTCTCTCTCTCTCTCTCTCTCTCTCTCTCTCTCTCTCTCTCTCTCTCAGTGTGTGTGTGAGTGTGAACAAATTTATATATTAAATGTCAAAACCGTAAAAACAATCACTGATTTTACTTAGAGGAAAAACAAAGCAATGTAGGAAATTTTTCATATATATATATATTCAGAGAGAAGGTGGAGAGATAGGGTTAGATAGAGACCTAAACAGATAGATAGAGAGATAGATAGATAGATAAAGAAAACAAAAAGGAAAGAAAAAATACAGAAACAACTAAATATATAAACGGTAGACAGACATCCGTAACTAAATTACTACAGAAGGAGAGAATGAAAGAATGAAGGAAAGAAAAAAATCAAGTAAAAAAATAAATAAAAGTTTGCCAGTTTATAACATCGAGACTCACGTGCTTTGGTTGCGTACGCCTTTGCTGCACCTGTTAATTACAATAACAAATAAATAAAATAATCCAAACCCGAAATGGTGTATGTGAGTGTATGAGACTGAAAATTACTTATGCCTATGTATGGTTGTACATGTATTATGTGTTTAGAGGTGTGTAGATACGTGCGTGTATGTGTGTCTTTGTGTTTATATATAGTCAGTTATTTAGCATTTACATACATACGTTAAAAGACACAAACACACATAGACACCTACCCCGACATATATATATATATATATATATATGTATATATACATACATACATATAACAAATAATTCAATAATTATTTAAATAAATAAATAAATAAATAAATAAATAAATAAATAAATAAATAAATAAAATAAAATAAAATAAAATAAAATAAAACGAAACTTACATTCCCAGTTTCTCCCACCAAACTGACCCGGGTTCATCAAAGCCTTCTGCACACCCAGCATTCCTGTAACCATAGCAACATTTAATTGTAATCAACGTCATTTTTCTCTTTCTATTTTAGTTTTATTTTTTTTAAATTTTCCTTCCACTAATGAAGTCGTTCTTTTTTATTTCGATTTCCATATTTTTAATTTCCATTTAAGAAATAGGACATTATCTTATCAATTTTTAATTTTTTATTTTTTATTTTATTTTTTTTTTTTAATTTTGCTTATGAATTATGTTTTAAGTTAACTTTACGAATTACTTTAATTTCGATTTGAAAAAATGATTGTATCTCAATTTCTACTTGTAATTTTCACTTCTTTATTTGTAGTACGTATTTGTTTAGCCAAGATATCAAGTGACATATATTTTTCGATTTCCGACATCACAAATTTGAAATTGTCATATGAAGTACATCTTACAAAAGTGTAAAGTTCTTTACCTGAAAACCTTTGTTTTACTGTAGCTCCAATATGGTCCGCTAAAATAATAATAATAATAATATTAATAATAATAATAAAAATACTACTACTACTACTACTACTACTACTACTACTACTACTACTACTACTACTACTACTACTACTACTAATAATAATAATAATAATAATAATAATAATAATAATAATACAGTAATAATCATAAAACGAACACAAGCAGAAACAGTAAGATAGTGTCCAGCTTTACTTAATCACTATTTTATTCATTTATTTATTCATTCAACAATTAATTCAATCAAAAGTAAGTTAATTTATGCAAATTTTCAAATTTTCGGCGAACAACAGATCAATTTATACTTCAAAGCAAATAGTAACTTACATAGGGCTCCAAGATCGAGTGGACCTGAAAATTAAATTAAAAAAAATTGAGTAGGTAAGTAGGTAGGTAAGTAAGTAAGTAAGTAAATAAGAATAGATAGATAGACAGATAGACAGATATATAAATAGATAGACAGATAGATAAATAGACAGACAGAAGGAGAGATGCACAGACAATGAGGCTCAGACGAAAATCTACGTATATATGGATAAGTACGTTCACACAAAGGTGAGTAGACAGACTGATAGATATTGATAGACAGATAAATAGATGGATGGTCTAGTAGAGAAAACGAATGGACAACAACAACAAATAAATAAAGAATGAAAGAAAGAAAGAAAAAAAACCGAAAAAAAAAAAAAAAACGATATGATTTGAAGGTTACAATATTAAAATGAATGACGGTGAAGATAACATAAGTAGTGATGTTGTTGACGATTACGATGATGATGTTGATGATGATGATAATAATGCTAGTGTTGATGCTGATGATGATGATGACGTCGATGTTGATGCGTACCTGGCAGAAAGCTCAGACTTTGCTGTTTCATCAAACACGAATCTGTAATAAAAATAAAATAAATAAATAAATTAATTAATTAATTAAAAAATAACTATTTCATAATTTAGTCATGTGACACATCATCGTTTTTTCTCTTGTGATTTAAAAATGAATTTTTCTAAAACAGATTAGTTGATTCAAATATCTTTATATAATGCGAACAGAAAAAGACAGATCATCTTGATACAGCGATAATAATAATTCTTAATAAATATGAATCTCTCTCTCTCTCTCTCTCTCTCTCTCTCTCTCTCTCTCTCTCTCTTGAAATAATGTATTAAATTATACTCACTTTCTACAGACATGGCTGAAAGGAACAATAAAAAGATAAAGTTAGATTTTATGCTAGTTTATAATTAAGAAAAAAAAATATATATAGTGAAAACTAGTAAATACTAATGCAATTATATAGTAATGGAATAATGGAGAAAAAATGAGACAGACAGACAGACAGATAGACAGATAGACAAAGTGAGAGAAAGAGAGAGAAACAAAGAGACAGAGAGGTACAGAGAAAGAGACACATATATAGATTGCTAGAGAGAGAGACAGAGAGACATATACAGATACATAGAAAGATAGATACAGAGATAGAAAAGAGAGAGAGAGAGAGAGAAGAAGAAGAAGAAGAAGAAGAAGAAGAAGAAGAAGAAGAAGAAGAAACGAATTAATAAAATTATTCTTATTTAATTACGTTGCATTCCAGGCATACTGGAAATTCCGGGAAAATTCCCCATTCCTGGAAACAGCGACGACATACCGGGAATATTCGTCATATCGGGAATGTTGGACATTCCTTGCATGCCTGGCATTCCTAGCATTCCTGACATTCCTTGCATGCCTGGCATTCCTGACATGTTAGGAATGTTCTGGTTGTTCTGCTTTGGAGGGGCAGCGCTGTTGTTTGGTGCGTTTGATCTTGAGTCGGTTGCTGAAAGGTTGAACAAAACTTCACTTGACAAACTACGTCAACGTGTGTGTGTGTGTGGAGAAAGAAACAGACAGACAGATAGATAGATAGATAGATAGATAGAGAGATAGATTAGATAGACAGGTAGGTAGATAGATAGATATATAGATTAGATAGATTATATAGATAGATAGATAGATAGATAGATAGATAGATAGATAGAGAGAGAGAGAGAGAGAGAGAGAGAGAGAGAGAGAGAGAGAGAGAGAGAGAGAGAGAGAGAGAGAGACGGCGAGTAAATATATAGACATTTTTGTTTACGTCAAAGGCATCGTTTCATTTATGCATAGGGAACCAACCTTTCATAACAATAAATATCAACAAATAAGATAACAAAACTGGGCTTTCATTCTATCGCATCGTCATGTGGTAAGAAAAATAAAACAAATGCAATGGTAGGTTAATCATACTGAGAGTTAACAATGCTATAGAAAATGAAAAAGCAAAGCCAGCTGTAATAATAATAATAATAGTAATAATAATAGTAATAATAATAATAATAATAATAATAACAATAATAATAATAATAATAATAACAATAACAATAACAATAATAATAATAATCATAATCATAATCATAATCATAATAACAATAACGAGAACGATAATGACAATGATAAATAAATAAATAAATAAATAAATAAAACTGAGACTAACAACAAAACTAGTCTAACTGCAGCAGTAGCAGCATTAATAAAGTATATAACATATATATATATATATATATATATAGAAAGCGAGTTAAAAAGCCAAGCATTACTAGGTACCTGGTTCTGGCAAGTTACTAGAAGCAATAGTAATATTATTGGTTACTAAAGCGTTAATTGTAGTTGTTGGCAATTGCGTTGTGGTTGTAGGCAATTGCGTTGTGGTTGTAGGCAATTCAGTCGTGGTAGTAGCAGTAGTAGTAGTAGTAGAAGCAGTAGCAATAGCAGCAGTAGAAGTAGTAGCCGTTGTCGTTTCTAAAAGCGAAGGTGTATTAGAAGCATAATACTGAAAAATGAATTATTAAAATATATATATATGAGAATGATGAATACAGATCGCAGAGCTTTGAAATTAAATAATATAAAATAAAGTTAAATAAAGTTAAAGAAATTAACAAAGTATAATACCACAAAACATAATGTAATATAATGTAATGTAATATAATGTAATAAAGTAAGTTAAAATAAAATAAAATAAAATAGACGAAACTGACAATAAACAGGCCGACAGGAACACACGCCAAAAGAAACAGAAAGATACAAACATACATACTGACTCTCTCTCTCTCTCTCTCTCTCTCTCTCTCTCTCTCTCTCTCTCTCTCTCTCTCTCTCTCTCTCTCTCTCTCTCTTCCTCTGTCTTACTTGTTTCTCATAAACACAAAAAGCAGTCATATACAGACGCAAACAACGCAAAAACAGAACTCACAAACAGACGTATACAAAGACAGCACACAGAATTTAAAATACAAAAACAAAACGCTTTCACAATCTTTCTCATTCTCTCTCTCACGTCTCAATTTGTCTCTAAATTAAAAACGCACACACACTCACACGCAAACACACACACACACACACAAACAATAAAACCTTTCATAGACGCGAGAGCACGATACGCGTTCAAAAAAAAAAAACCAGACACATAAAAAATAAAAAATAAAAAGAACAACCAAAAAAAAAAATAATCCACAGATATATAACCTTTTTTTTTCACGTTCCTTTCTCACTCTTAAATTTAATATCGTCCATAAAACCGCTATCCTCATAAAAAAAAACCAACTAAATAAACTAACTCAAGCTAAGAAAATCGCAAAAAACACGGCAATAAATTAACTTCACTGAGACAAACACGCGGCCCGAAATCCAGATTAGAACCTCTTCTCTCAGGACGAAATACCTGATGTCAAAATTTAGACAAGAAGGGTCGCATATCCGTCCTTCATGCTGTCAGTTCGTGTCATCTGTGACAGACACACAGACGTAGAAATTTTTAGAGTGAAGCATCGGGTTAAATTGAATCACATAAATCTCTTTCTTGAAGTTTCGTTGTTTTTTTTTTTTTTTTTTTTTTTTTTGTTATCACGTTCTTTTTTCTTTTTTTTTCTGTTTTGTTTTTTGTTTTGTCTTTTTGTTCCTTTTTTGTTTGTTTTATATATGTTTGTTTATTATTTGTGTATTAATTTGTATATTTATTTATTTGCTTCTTTGTTAATTTCTTAATTAATTAAATTATTGATTAATTAATTAATTAATTTATTTATTTATCTTCTCCTTTATTTTTAGTTCTTTACTTGTATTTGCGCGTGTACGTTTACACACATACACACACACACATATACACACTTACATACATATCTCTATATGTACATATATATATACTCATGCAGAAACGAAACTTAACTACATAGTTGTACAAAACAACTATAATCGTATTGCTAATATTAAAAGCACTAATGATTTAATTGCTGTGATACTAAAGTTAAAATCACGTACGTTGTAAACTCCCTGTAATTGTGCCTGTAGCCTGACCGTTCAGAGGATTTGCTGAAATAATAATAATAATAACAATAACAATAATAATAATACTAATAACAATAATAATAACAATAATAATAATAATAATAATAATACTACTACTACTACTACTAATAATAATAATAATAGCAATAATAATAATAATAATAGTAATAATAATAATAATAATAATAACAATAACATAGTAATAATAATAGTAATAGTAATAATAATATAATAATAATAACAATAGTAATAGTAATAGTAATAATTATAATAGTAATAATAGTAATAGTAATAGTAATAATAGCAGTAATGTGTGTGTTGTGTGTATGTGTGTTTATATGTATATGTGTAAATGTGTATGCGTGTTTTTTATGTGATGTGTGTATATGTATGTTTCTATGTGTATGTGTGTGTATGTGTATGTGCGTATGTGTGTGTGTGTTTTGTGAAAAAAAAGAGATAAAATCACTTACCTAACATAAGTGCATGGACATCAGCCACAACCAAACCTAAAATAATAATAATAATAATAATAATAATAATAATAATAATAATAATAATAATAATATAATTACAATGATAAAAATAAAAATAGCAATCAAACTCATGACAAGGACCAAACAATGATAACAGGATCTGCAACATAGGGAAGAGTAACTCTCTGTAGTTTCTGTCGTAGTGGTAGATGTTAGTTACAACAGAGTGATGACGTAATCGTCGTCTTCCTGTTCATTATTATCGTCGTGATCACCATTTTCATCAGTTTATAATCATCATTTTCATTTGATCACATCATCTGACCACAAAATCTTCATTATTATTAATATTTTTATTATTATTATTATTATTATTATTATTATTATGATTATTGCTGTTGTTGTTGTCGTTTTTAGCAGTAGCAGCTGTAGAACAGTAGTGGATGTAACACAAGCAGTAGCTGTATCATTATTATCATTTTTATTAATATAATCATCATAATTATCATCATTCTCTTCTCTACAACAAATACAACAACAACTACAACTACTACCATTACTACTACAAGTACACTAGTACTACTACTACTTTTATTATTATGGCTGTTGTTGTTGCTATTATAATCGTTGTTGCTGTTGTCCTTCTTATTTCTGTTGTTGATGTTCTTGTCGTTGACGTAGCTTCATCAACACCATCATTTATCTTCTTTAACTTTTTTGTTATAGAAACATATTCATAGCGTAATTTCTAAAGCATGACGGTTTTGTCACGTGACAATATATTTTCACGGTCTCACACCACACATATGTAATTTATGATCAAGTGATTCGCACACAAAGAAACCACTGTTTCAAAACGTTACAAGTTAATAACCTTTTTTGACATGTGATGAAATCGGCTGACAGACTAATACAACGTAAACCGGTGAATAGATAATTGATAGCCCATTTAAAAATAAGCCGGTTTCCTGCCGGTGTAGGACAATAAATTCTCCTGATTGACGTTCGTTCTGTAAACACTTACAGAGCATGCGCACTTTTCCACATTTTACGTTTTCTGGATGATGTTTTTTTTTCTCTCTCTTTTTTCTGTTTTATATTATTTATTTCTTTTTGTCTGTCTTTTTAATAGTCTTTCTCTGGTTTTGTTTCTGTATTTGTTTCATTTACTTTTTTTTCATTTGTTCTTCTCTCTCTCTCTCTCTCTCTCTCTCTCTCTCTCTCTCTCTCTCTCTCTCTCTCTCTCTCTCTCTCTCTGGTACTCTGGTACTACTATACTACTAAATAATTTATGATACAGACGAGAGCTAACCTTAAATAAATAAAAACAATTACGAAGAAAACAACAAAACAAAAAAAAAACAAAAACAAACAAACAAAACAACAACAAAAATAAAAATAAAACAAAAAAGTAACGTTTAAATACATCGTTAAATATATGAAAAATCACACACACACACACACACACACACACATATTGGTATTTTATTTATTTTTAATCTCTTATCTATTAATTTTAATGTTATGGTTTATATTCGTATAACGAAAAATAGCAAACTATATTATGCCAATAGAAAAACAAAATCATTTATAATTTTCTAGTACATTCTAGGAATGCTGGAAACATTTGTTGTATTATAGTAATAATATAAATAGTAACAATCAAAATTTCACGATGATTTGATATCGTTTGACTCAGTTGCTTCATTTTGTTTAAAAGTATTATTTCTAATTAGTATTTTTATTATTCAAATTATTACTACTGCTAGTAGTAGTACTACTACTAGATCTGCTGCTACTAATATTAGTACTAGTATTATTACTATTGTCATTACTATTACCACTACTACCATTACTACTAATCTACTATTGCTGCTACTTCTACTACTACAGTTTCTACGACTACTACTCCTACTACTACCACTTCTACTGCTATTGCTACTACTACTGTTACTGCTACTACAACTGTTAATTCTAGTACCCCTATTAACTGTTTTGAGTTTCATCATTATTTAAAACATAGTTATTATTAAAGTTATCCTCATTATCATCAAAATCATCATCTATTAAATTGTTCAGAAAGGAAATGATATCGCTTAATATTAGAACCATGACCTTTAGCGGTACTATTATCCCGTTCCAAAACTGTCCTCAACTATTTTTAATGAATAGCTATTATATTTTATCTAGTTTTTGTGTGTGTATGTGTTTTCTAATAACTGTTATATAAAATAGTTTTTATATTTTGTAATAAAAAGAAATTAATAGCGTACGTTATTGAAAAATACTACGTTTTTCGTCTCTATCAGATATATAAAATATATAATGACGATGCGTCTGAAAAATACTTATACATTTTCATATTAATGAATTCTTATCGAAGATGATATCGATACTATTTATTTAAATAAATAATTAAATGAAATGACAAAAATATTTTAAAAGAATACAATAACAACACAACATAAACACACATATATACACACATATGCATATATAATAATAATAAATAAATAAATAAATAAATAAATAAATAAATACACACACAAACAAACAAACACACACACCTTCCCTTAAGGTGTAAATAAAAAGGTAATAACTAAATAAATAACATACAATAAATAATCCGAGATTTTGTTTGTTAGAGTAAAATAAGATTTGCGTCTGACTGTAGAAAATTAAAAAGTAACGAAATGAAATGAAAAAAGGAACAACCAAGAAAAATTAAGGACCCGTAGAAGAAGAAAAAATAAAGAAAGAAGATCAGGAAATAAAAATAAGACGAAATAAAATCAAATATTGGTCTAAGGAAAACTTAGAAAATGTAAAAAAAAAGAAAAGAAAAGAAATAAAATATAAGAAATATAAAAACAAAAGAGAAAAAGAAGAAGAAGAAGGAAAACGCAAAACAAAAAATATAATGAACAAAACATTAATAGTATACTGTATAAATTAAAAAAAACAGAAGAAACAAATTGAACTATGATAAGTAAATTAACATTCATTTATTGCAAATACGACAAAGTACTTTCATTAACCGAAAAAATAATAAAACTACCGAAAAAGAAATGATTTAATAAAAAAAAAATAAGTAATAAACAAATATGTATCTATATACTTTTTTATATATTTGTTTCTTTAGTTATTTATTTGTTTACTTTCATAATTACATGTAAATAAAAAAGTAAACAATGAAACCAATAAAGAAAAACGAAAAAAAAAAAAAAAACAGTGCAAACAGACAAAGACACAAATTTAAAATAAAAAAAAAAAAAAAAAAAAAGAAATAAAAATAATAAAAAAAAAAGAAATACAGAAAGAACACACAGAAAAAAAAAAAAAAAAAAAAAAAAAACAATAAAACAAAAAAAAAAAAAAAAAAAAAAAAAAAAAAAAAAAAAAAAAAAAAAAAAAAAAAAAAAAAAAAAAAAAAAAAAACAGAAAAAAAAAGAAAAGACAAAAGAACAATAAAACAAAACAAAACAAAAATAAAAGGAACTAAATAAAAAAGAAAAGAAAATAAAAATAATAAACAAAAAAACCCAGAAAAAAACAAAAATCAAAAACAAACAAACAAAAGAACAATAAAACAAAACAAAACTAAAATAAAAGAAACTAAAAAAACAACAAAAAAAAGCAAAAAAAAAAGCAAACTCACCAAGAATGAACCAGCACAGAACCATTTTCACTGCTTCTCGCTTTCTCTGTGAACTGCAAACCTTTCTAAACGCGACAAACTTAAAGTCTGCGCACTCTTCTCTTTGCCTGCAGTCAAACGAGTTGTCAGCGAAGATGAAAAATTTATTGTTTCGGGAAGAACGGACTGACGTAGAGACATAATGGATTACCCGCGAAACTTTAACCTCTCGTGCGCACGCTCTCTAAAGGTCACATGCGCACGATGACCCTCGTGAAAAGGTTTTGAACACGAAACATTAAAGGTGCGTGTGTTATTCGGAAACGGGGTAAAAAAAAAAAAAATAATAATAATAATAATAATAATAATAAAAAAAAGAATCCAAAAAAATAAATAATAATAAAATAAATAAATAATAATAAATAATAATAATAAAAAACAGGACAGAAATATTTCACAAATGTTTCTAAGAGTCTCTGTATTAAATGTGTTCTCTAAGCATCACGACAAATATCTGACGTGTTTCGTTTTGTCATTTTTTTTTTTTTTTTTTTTTTGCGGTTATTTATTTTTGGCTGTTTATTTTTGTTATTTATAAACATATAAAAATATATTAATGTTAATGTTTGTGGTATAGTATTTATTGTTTATGTGTTTATCTAATGTGTCTTTTTTCGTTCGCTGAATTAATTATTTCTCTCCTTGCCTTTTCTGTCGAGTTTATTTTTGTCGCTTTTCTTCGTTCGTTAATCATTTGTTTTTGTTCAAGCATTCTTTAAGTAACTGTTGTATTGTTTCTACATATATATATATATATATACACACACATACATATATTTAGTTATAAACAAAGATCTATTTATTTATCTCAGTAAATGCTTTTGGTTCTTTGTTGTTCTCTCTCTCTCTCTCTCTCTCTCTCTCTCTCTCTCTCTCTCTCTCTCTCTCTCTCTCTCTCTCTCTCTCTCTCTCATGCTGTTAATTGTACTAATATTTTAGCTGTCTGAATTATTATTATTACACAATTAGTACAATGGTCCTGCAACAACTATTCAGCTACTACTACTACGATGACGACGGCACACAACACCTACTACTACAGCTTCTACTACTACACTATTACAACTACTATATCTATTATTATTATTATTATTATTATTGCTGCTGTTGTTGTTGTTGTAGTTTTTGTTGTTGCTGTTGTTATTTTCACAACAACGAAACAAAGTAACTGACGTTAAATGATAATTAACCACTCGTCAAACGCCGGTATATATCGTACATTTCCGGTGCGAGCGGAATCACCCGATCCATTACAACGACTAAGCTTCCGGACGCTAATAAACAATATCGGCGGAAATAGGGTAACGCGGTTTCTGACAAAACAAAGAACTGATTATACATGTGAACGACTGAAGGCAGCACGACCGGTCAAAAGATCAGTACTCTGTAAGTCATGTCTTGCATTATATCCCATTCTAGCTATTGCTCTTTATTAATATAATTCCTTCTCATATATGTATCTATACTTCTATCTGTATATCTGTCTATAAATGTGTGTATGTATGTATACGTGACACACACACACACACATATATATATATATACATACATACATACATACATAAAGACACACGTACATATATATATATATATATGTGTGTGTGTGTGTCACGTATACATACATATATAAAAACAATTATAGACAGATATAAGTATATATATATATATATATATATAGAGAGAGAGAGAGAGAGAGAGAGAGAGAGAGAGAGAGAGAGAGAGAGAGAGAGAGAGAGAGAGAGAGAGAGAGAGAGATAGAGATAGAGAGAGAGAGAGGGAGGGAGGGAGGGAGAGAGAGAACGATAGAGATAGAGAGAGATAGAGAGAGAGAGCTATGTTAAGTCGTATTCAATCCACACTGAAAGGTCAAAGTTCGGTGTTGTGTTTTAGCGACGTCAAGGACGGCGAGAGTGATGACAAAACTGCACAACAATGACGTGGATACATAAATAAGGACTGTGACACCTCCCCTCCACAGCAACGCAGGTGTTCAGTAAACACCAGTGCACTAAACCACGCCAGACGAACAAGTCAGATTAGACTGTGACTGAAATAATAACATCTTCATGTATCTGGGATCTTTTGGTTATATGTTGCTTTACTTCTCAGTTTGTATATATACACACAGATATATATATATATATATATATATTAAACACATAGATACATACATATATACATACATACATACATACATATATATATAAATATATATGTATGTATGTATGTATATTTATATTAGTTATTAAATAGACTATATATATAATATAAATTAATATAAATACACACATCTATGTATCTCTCTCTCTCTCTCTCTCTCTCTCTCTCTCTCTCTCTCTCTCTCTCTCTCTCTCTCTCTCTCTCTCTCTCTCTCCTACTAATAGTTATTAACATTCAAACAAAGCAGTAAAACTTTTATAATTTGTCTGCATTTTATATTCTTTTAATTCTTTAACAAAATCCCCAGAAACAAAAATCAATAATAATAATATAAATAATACTAATAAATAATAATTACAATAATAATAATAACAATAATAATAATAATAATAATAATAATAATACTGCTAATAATACTACTATTGTAATAAATAATAATGACACTAATAATAATTTTCAGTATTCAGTACCCAGTAACCAAATTATGTATTTAAAAGTTTATGTCTTGCACATCGTCTAACTCAATGTTTGCTTTGCATCAGAAGAGAGCACGACGGAGATTAGATCCCAGCATGATTGGCTTGCCAACTGACTTCAGACACACGACACACATAGGTTCCAGTGATGTGGGCAACTCAGTACAGGTGAGTCAAACACTTAGTTTGTTAATTGTTACAGACAGAGAGAGAGAGGGAGAGATACAGAGAGAGAGAGAGAGAGAGAGAGAGAGATATAAATATATGTATGTATGTATGTATGTATGCATGCATGTATCTATGTGTTTAATAATTAATATAAATGTGTTTGTGTACTTCTTTGTTTTGTTTTGTTTATTTATGTTTACGTGTAGTCACAATGTTATTTACTAATAATATATTAAATTATATGTGCTCATTTAATATGTTAATGCTGATACTTAGAAAATAAATATTTGTTAATTCTTAGCTTATTTATTTATTTATTTATTTATTTATTGATGCATTTATTTTAGCGGAATTGCAGACAGATAGAGATATATAGAGATAGATAGATAGATAAACAGAGAGACAGTCAGACAGAAAGATAGATACTGATAGATATTGTACCGTTCATATTATCTTCTCTACTAAAATAAATAAATAAATAAATAGAAATTAAAATAAAGTAAAATAAATAAATAAGTAAGTATAAAAATATATAAGTAAAGTAAGTAAGCAATTAAGCAAGCAAGTAAATAAATATCTAAGTAAAATAAACACACAAATAAATACTGAAACTGAGAAATCTTACAATTATGAA
>CM022677.1:18360939-18363439 GCA_012295275.1 Chrysomallon squamiferum
TTATTTTTTTGTAGTATAATTACTTATATTCTCAGTTCCGTAGAAAAGAAAAGAAAAGAGAAAAAAAAAAAGAGGCAGAAATGAAAAAGAAACAAAACAAAAAATACTCATAAACATTTATGTGTTTGTTTGTTTGTTTGTCTATTGTCTGTTTATTATTATTATTATTATTATTATTATTATTATTATTATTATTATTATTATTATTATTATTATTATTATTATTAATTAAGGTTATAGCATAGTCATTAAAGTTATTGGGTTCTGTTCATTCGTTCGTTTTCTTTTTTTCTTTCTTTCTTTATTCTTTCATGCATTTTTTTTTTATTGTATTTTTATATCTGCTCATGACGTGTCCGTTTTTTTAAATTTCTTTAATTGATTATTTCAATATTTGTTTATTACGATTTTTAAATCGACGAAAGTCATTTAAAATAAAGAGATTAAATTAATAAAAAAAAAAGATTTGGAAAAAAAAAAAAGTAAGTAAAATAAATAAATAAATAGACTTGGAAACGGTTAACAACTTCATTACGGTTTTTCATCACCTTTTTCACGCCGTTGGCGTCGTAGCTGTAGTACCAATCCGGGAACCCTCCGAAGAGGTGCGTCTCAGGATCGAAGCAGTGAAAGCGCGTGCGAGCCAGGACGTCGGTAGAGTTACCGGTCTTGACTCCCAGCTTCTCCATGCAGCTGCCGAAGCTGGCGTCCTCCGCACCCCCGTCTGGACGACAGAGCTTCGTGTCGTTCCCGTGCTTCCCGAACCTCATCAGCGCCTCTCTGCCAATGACGTAACCAGCCCCTCCGCTGTAATACCCTTGTTTCACGATCGGCTTAAAATGGTGGCCGAAGTAGACCGGCTTAGATGTATTCTGGGAAGACAGGAAGTAACGTAAGTTCTCTACGATGACGTACGTGTCGTCGTCTGCTTTCAGAAACCAGTCGGCGTCGTTGAGGTGGTGTTCGTAGATGTACTGGAAAGCCTTCATCGTCTTCGCCGTGAGGTGCTGTCTGCCTTCGGAGACGTTCAGGCCGACGGTCGGAAATGACGTGTTCGTGACGGAGCTGAAGAAGATGACTTTGTTGCATCGTTTCGCCCACGTTGCTTTGACAGCGCTGGCTTTTCGGTCGAGGTTCTTAGGTGCAGTCATTACCCAGCAGAGCACGCGCACTGTTTTAGCTAGTTCTTTAGCGATTTTGTCATCGTCTGAAAGAGAAATTAATAAATAAATAAATAAGTAAGTAAATAAAAAAGCAAATAAATAAAAATAATAATAATATATATATATATAAAAATAAATAAATAAAAAAATAAATAAATAAGTAAATAAATACATAATAAAAATATATATATATATATATAAAAAATAAATAAATAAAGAAAGAAAGAAAGAAAGAAAAGGTTAAATAAAAATAAACGATAGTAGGAACAAATAAATTAATTAATAAGTAAGTGAGTAAATAAGTAAGTAATGTGCAAATAAATAAATAACAAAGTAAATAAAATATAAATAAAATAATAAGTAAATATTAATAAAAAGAAAAGTACTTAAGTAAATAATTAAATAATAAATAAATAAATAAATAAATACATAAAATTAAATAAAAGTAAAAAAAAATAACGAAATAAATAAAATAAACAAAATACATAACGAAATAAACAGAATACACAAAATACATAAACAAAATAAATAAATAAAATAAACAAAATAAATAAATAAATAAATAAGAGTAACATACATTTATCTTATCTCTGTGAAATGTTAATGTGTTATTTTCCAGGTACACAATTTTAGGCAGCCATTTCTTTCATTTAAGATTAGGATTATCTTAGGTTATCGTGAAGTTATCGCTTGATGTCATTTAAAAGTCACTGCTTTTAAAGGAGGTATTAAGTACAGGATTACCTACCTCAAAATGAAACGAACAGCAGGTTTATTTAAATTCTACAATGATTAAAACAGATTTTCAAAACAGGAAACCTTTTTGAAAAGAAGTAATAATAAAAAAAAAATAATAATAAAAGAATAATAATAATGATAATAATAATAATAATAATAATAATAATAATAATAAATAAATAAATAAATAATAAAAAAGTAATAAAAGAACAACGAAGAAGAAGAAGAAGAAGAAAAAGGAAAGACTCATTTTCTTGTTAGGGGTAATCCTCAAAAGCAAATTATCGACTTGTAGTAAAATTTATAAGAACGATTCTAGAACTTCAAAGATTTCATTAATACACAAAACAGCAAATAAACAAATCGTAGAATCAAATTTTCTTTTAAACATAACGAGAAAATAAAAAGAAATTTCTAGTAAAATTCTTTGCTGAACCCTCCACCCCTAAACTTGGTTTCCGATAGAACAGTCCATGGTCGTCTTTATCAGTTGACGCATGCAAACGATTTAACTTAAAATATGATCTTGATTTGTTCGACTGGGCGAGCCAACTCATCGCTTGTAAACAGTACGTCAAAAATTATAAATAGCAAAAATA
>CM022677.1:18368439-18373439 GCA_012295275.1 Chrysomallon squamiferum
GGCGGCTGGCTCACGGTTACGAACTGCGCGACAAAGCACGCGCAGCCGTGTTTTAACCGCCTCAGGCTTCTTATCTAACGAACAAATACGTTTCCTAACAACAGCATCACGCCTTCGCTTAGTAGCGCGCGCACCTTTGTTACGAACAAACGCGAGCTTTCACGAGACCGGACGATGATTAACGATTAAGGACGCTAACTTAAAAACAAGCGTTTTTTTCACCGGGTAAATAAATAAAATGAATGAAGTCATGTGTGTTGAAATAGTTCGATTCAAAAGATGCGTTTTCTGTTTTTTGTTTTGGATAAGCTTGTGTTTGCTTGCTGTTGAATGTATTATGATATATATTTTTTTATTTTTTTTTTTTCTTCTAAAATCGGTTTTTAATATGTCTGTGTATTCGTTTGTTTATCGATATATATGAATATGCATGCATGTAACCATGCATGTAAGTATGTACGTATGTATGCGTGTTTGTATTTAGGTATATTTGTATGTATGTATGTATGGATGGATGGATGTATTTATGTATATCTGTGTATATGTGTATATATATATAAAACACAAACACACACACACTAATGTACTTTTTATTGTACGTAAGTATGCTTGTATGTATGTCTGTGGTCTATATATATATATATATATATATAGATAAAAGAGAGCGTTTGTGTGTATATATATTATACATATCTATCTATCTATATGCCTATATATATATATATACATACAGACACACACTCTCTCTAATCGATATATATAGAGACCACAGACATACATACAAGCATACTTACGTACAATAAAAAATACATAAGTGTGGGTGTGTGTATGTGTATGTATAATATGTTTATATGTATATATATGTGTGTTTATTGATATGTATGTCTGCATGTATGTGTGTCTGTACGTATATATGTCTCTATGCGTCCGTACTTACTATGTACGTACTTACGTGTCCACGTGTCTCATTCACTGTTTTAATCCCACTGTATTCCTTTTTTATATTTCACAATATTTTAATGTTTAATTTTAATTTTTTTTTTCCTTCGCGTCAAGAAATAACTAAACGATTCTCCAACCCATATCAGAAATATTCCGGTGTTCGACAAGATGCCAGGTGTCACTGATCTTGAAGCATAAATTAAGTATTACATCCACCAGAATGTCAAACCTGAGTCCTAATTTAACATTCCGCTGTTGTTTTGTTTTAGAGCTCTCTAACGCGTAGGACAGTTAATTTTCTCAGAAATTAATACTTGCAAATATACTGTGACAGTTCAAGGGCTATGGCTACATTACGGGTCGATGAATGACAAAGTGATTGATATCTGTTTATAACAATGAATAACGTGGTTGGTTTTACATGGCTAATGAACCCAAACGTTATATACTAAATGTTTACGACGGTGTCATTTTACGTGTCGTGTTTAAAAAAACGCTACTGCACCGACGCCCATCCCACACACACACACACACACACACACACGAAGTCAACACCGACATACATAATAAACTCGCTGACCTTTATTTAAAAAAAACACAAAAAAAAACACACACACACAAAACAAAACAAACAAGAAACATACACACCTAAAGAAAACAAAACAAAATATAAAATAACAAAAAAACACACGTACCTATCTGTTCTAACTACGTCTTGAAACACGTAGCAATGTTACAACCCATCAAAGCAAAAAGTGCACAGCTCAAAACGAGTTTCGCTTATTGAAGGCGCTTCCTCGATCGTCTGCGCTATCGTTACATTGAACTTTGACACCCCGGAGACAGATTTAGACAGCTCGGTCACGTGACCAGCCCGCCTGACTGACTGACTGCGGCCGGGAGAGAAGAATCTATCTGTTTCACGTTTGTTTTGACGCTGTCGGCTCTGATTGTGTGTGTGTTACTCAGTATGATATCACCGTAGTGTAAATGAATATACGAGGTTTGTGTGTCTGTCTGTCTTCTTTTCTCTCTAAGTATTTTTTTTTTTTTTTTGGCCTCTTATTGCGTCTCTCTGTCTCTCTGTCTCTCACTATTTATCTCTATATCGATCTTTTTCTTTCCGAGTGAGTTAATCTCTCTCTCTCTCTCTCTCTCTCTCTCTCTCCTTGTCTGTCTCTCTCTCCCTCTTGTCTGTCTCTCTCTCTCTCTCTCTCTCTCTCTCTGTTTATTTGTTTGTTTGTTATTTATTTTATTTATTCATTTTCATGGCATATTCTACTTATTATATCATATAACGAACAAGAAAATATGAATCACAAATTCTTCTTCTTCTTCTTCTTTCTTCTTCTACTTCTTCTTTTCTTCTAAAATCTCCTTTATTATACAGAAACACACGCACACACACACACACACACACACACACACACACACATCGGCCTGTCTACGTACGTGTATCATTATACATACATGTCTGTAAATTACGAAAACGCTAAACTAACAAGTATGGCTGACACATGTCGCATTCGTTTCTGTGGTTTATTTACGAATTAATGGGATTTAAAAATGAGAGGCTGGTGGTGTTATATATGTCTATATAAATACACAGTTTTAATATCAACCGCTCTCTGTGTGTGCTATGGTTTTCTCACTGTATAGCGTCAAGCTATGGTGAATATTTAATGGCTCTATGGACGCTTGAATTAACTGATTTTTACATCAGCTGCAGTTTGCCCATAAGAGCGGAACAAGGTGAAAAATAAAAATAAAATATAATAAATAAATAAATCTGTAAATAAATACATAAATAAATTGCGATAATAAAATAAATAACTAAATACTACTACTACTACTACTACTACTACTACTACTACTACTACTACTACTACTACTACTACTAATAATAATAATAATAATAATAACTAAATAAAAATAAATAAATGAACGGTCATTTTGTTAAAGGTATTACGGTAAAACATTGACACCGAATTAGGTCAAGGTTATTTCTCAGTTGTTTTTTTCTTTGCATTTGTCGGATTTCTTTGTACTTACATTACATCAAAGGTTTCCTTCAAGAAACTTGATTTTCTTGTTCTTTCGGTTTTTTTGTTTTTTGTTTTTTTAAAAAAAAACCTTTATTTTTTTTTAACCATGATATGTTAGCGTTTAATATCACGCGACATTTTAACGTGCTTAAAATACGTAAAACAGGGAAGTAGTAGTAACTTGACTAGTAGAGTGAACTAACGTTTTAAAGATTGACAACAACAACAACGTCAACAGCAATACTATTTATAATATTAGCGACAACAACAACGACAACAGTATCATCAACAGCGGCAGCAACAGCAACAATAACAGTAATAATGATAATAATAATAAGTATTAGCAATACTACTACTACTACTACTACTACAACTACTACTACTACTACTACTACTAATAATAATAATCATATATAAATGTATATTTCTTCTGCTATTTATTAAATTTCTTTGCCTGTTTAAGTTCTTGGATGTAGTAATTGTTGTTGCTGTTATTATTATTATTATTATTATTATTATTATTATTATTATTGTTGTTGTTGTTGTTGTTGTTGTTGTTGTTATCACCGCAGTGACTACTACACGAACAACAGCAACTGCGCCAAAAGAGGAACAGTAACCGAAGAACAGTTTTAACTGCCTCACGTCGGAAATAAACGAAATATTCCGAATAGTTAATTACGTAATAGTACAATAATGAAATGACGTCACGTCCTTCCTCTGTATACAATCAACAAGGAGGAAGCGCTGTGTTCGTAGTTGCAGTATCTTTGTTAATTTTAAGGTAGGAAAGCTCTTATTTATTTATTTATATTTATTAATTATATATATATATATATATATATATATATATATATATATATATATATCTTTACGAACCAGTTACCAACCAGTGCGAAGGGACATTAACCTTAATTTTGTTTTCTTTCTTTTTTTTGAGGTTTGTCACCTAGGCAGCTGTTTTATATTTACATTAAAAATATACGTCAGAATGAAGGACATATTAATTGAACATCAATATTCGCTGTCATTCAGAAGTATTTGAAAACAGTTCCCTTGGTAATACCTGCAGTGTGTGTGTGTGTGTGTGTGTGTGTGTGTGTGTGCGTGCGTATATATGTGTCAGTGCGCATGCGTATTTATGTGTATGCATGTTGGCCTATATATTACGCGTATGCATGTAAGTGTGTGTATGTGTTTGTGTATGTATATTGTGTGTGTGTGTGTGTATATGTGTGTGTGTGTGCGTTGTTTTATGATCAGGTATATATATAATCATTGTGCGTGCGTGTGTCTGTATATATGCATGTTAAGTACACATAAACATATATATATATATATATCTATATCTATATATATATATGTATTATTTATATTTATTAATTGTATATCTACAGATAGATAGATAGATAGATAGATAGGCAGACAGACAGACAGACAGATAGCTAGATATAATTAATAAATATAAATAAATAAATAAACAAGAGCTTTCCTACCTTAAAATAAACAAAGATACTGCAGTTTCGTACACAGCTCTTCCTCCTTGTTGATTATCTGTAGAGTGAACGACGTGACGTCATTTCATTATTTACTATTACGTCATTTACTATCCGAAATATTTCGTTTATCAGACAATTAAAAATGTTCATCGGCATCTGACGGGTTTGTGAGGTCGTGACTGGACCTTGTCCTCCTGCGCCAGTGCGTTCCCGAATATTGTCTAAGTGCAGAGTCTAATCAGACGTACATAAGTCAGAGAATATTCAAAATCATAAACGGTATGTATACATACATACCTAGAAATAACCACAGCCCTTACAAAAAAAAAAAAAAAAAAAAAAAAAAACACTCGCAAAACATACACACACAGACACACACACACACATGCACAAACACTCAAAATTGTACACCTACACACACACACACACGCACACAGATATATATATACCTGAGCATAAAAGAGCCCAAAGAAAGGAAATTAAACTTACCATGAATCTCAGCCATTGATCAGAC
>CM022677.1:18378439-18388439 GCA_012295275.1 Chrysomallon squamiferum
AAAATAAAATATAATGAAATAAATCGTAAAATAAAATATAATGAAATAAATGAAAATAAAGAAATAAATAAAGAAATAAAGAAACAAATAAACATACAAATAAACAAATAAATAAACAAACAAATAAATAAAGAAATAACGCAAATAAAATAATATAAAATAAATAAAAATAAACAAAAGCAAAAAAAAAAAAAAAATCATAAAAAAGAATTAAATAAAATTAATAAAACAAAATAAATAAATAAAACAAACAAACAAATAAACAAAATAAAATAAATTAAAATGAAAAAAAAAAAAAAAAAAAAAAAAAAAAACAAAAAAAACCCCACAAATACATGATGAACAAACAAACGTCACTGACTTTCACGACGTTGTACTCTCTGTAACGACGATACCAACTCGGCAATTTATCTGCTATGTATTCAGTGGGAAGAAAACAGTTAAAACGAGTCCGTCCTAAAGAATCGCTACTTTTCGCCGCCGTTACGCCAAGTTTGGCCAAACACTGGCCAAACCTGTAGTCTTCGATATTCCCGTCTTGGCTGCAAATGCTAGAGTTACTGCCGTGGCGACCGAATCGAACGAGAGCTTCTTTACTGAGAACGTATCCAGCTCCCCCACTGTGGTACGTTCCGAACGGAGCCGGTTTGAAATGGAGGCCGTAATAGACCGGATCTGACGTGTTTTTCGTCGACAGGAAGTAGCGCAAGTTCTCTACGATGACGTAAGTATCGTCGTCTGCTTTCATGAACCAGTCGGCGTCGTTGAGGTGGTGTTCGTAGATGTACTGAAAAGCCTTCATCGTCTTCGCCGTCAGGTGTTGTCTGCCTTCGGAGACGTTGAGCCCTACAGCCGGAAATGACGTGTTTGCGACGGAGCTGAAGAAGAGAAGTTTGTTGCATCGCTTCCCCCACGTTTCCTTGACAATCGATGCCTTGACGTTCAGGTTTTTCGGTGACGTCATCACCCAACACAACACTCGCACCCGCTTTTCCAGTTTCTTAGCAACGGAATCGTCGTCTGAAAAAACAACGTCAGCATAAGCAAAACGCAATGATGACAGCAGCTGCAACTATCATTGCTACTACTCCTGCGACTACTGCTTTTACTGCTACGTGGACAAGTGTTACTATTACGACACTTTTACAGCAACAACTACTACTTTAACTAGAAGTAAAAGTACAATTACAGTTACTTCTAAACGTAGAACAATAACTATTACTACAAATGCAACTACTACTACTACTACTACTACTATTATTACTACAGTTATTATTATCATCATCGTCATCTTCATCATCATTACTAATGATCATCGTTAATCATTATTTATTTATTTATTTATTTATTATTATTATTATTATTGTTATTATTATTGAACTTGACGCCTTCGATGTACAAATTAAGTAATAATGAAAAGTTAACAACAAACAACAACAACAACACAAATTAATAAAAAATATAAAATATAATAATAATAATGATAATAATAAATAAATAAAAATTAAAATTAAAAACTACAACAATTATTTTTTAAATATACTACTACTACTACTACTACTACTACTACTAATAATAATAATAATAATAAATAAATAAATAAATAAATAAATAAATAACAAGCAAATAATAGGAGACATGAAACTATGCAGACGATGTTGTTTAAACTGTTTCATGTTTTTTTTACCAGCTTAAAAACTTTGTTGCTTTTCCTGAGCACTGCAACAGAAAGTTGACAAATGACATCAGATGACAGCCAATAAATAAAACACTTGCAGACACGAAATTGTTGTTCCTTGACCTCATATAATAGATTGGATGGGATAAATAAAAGTATATAAGAAAAAAAGAGAAAAAAAACAACAAAAAAGCCAGTATACATAATGAAAAAGAAGAAAGAAAGAACGAAAGAAAGAAATCCCTGAGAAATAAAGATTAACAAAATGTAATCTATGTGTAAGTATATACAGATTTGTTATTGTTGTTGTTGTTATTATTATTATTAGTTTGTATTGTTATTATCATTGTTATCATTATCATTTATTAGTTATTATTATTATTATTATTGTTACTATTACTATTACTATTATTATTATTATTATTATTATTATTATTATTATTGTTACTATTACTATTACTATTATTATTATTATTATTATTATTATTATTATTATTGCTATGGTTATTATTATTATAATTTAATTATTATTAATATTATTATAATTAGTTTTGTAACTATCATCATCATAATCATCATCATCACAGTCATCATCTGCATCATATATATTGTTGTTCTAGTGGGTATTATTACAAGCAGTAGTTTTAGTGGTTCTTCTAGCAGCAGAACAACTATTAGTAGTAGTAAGTAGAAATAGCGTTAGAGTTAATAGCAGTAGAATTAGTAGATTAGAAGTAATGTATATATAAAGACACACAGAGAGAGAGAGAGAGAGAGAGAGAGAGAGAGAGAGAGAGAGAGAGAGAGAGAGAGAGAGAGAGAGATAATCGATCATAAAATTAAGTATTACGCGTATAAACAGAAAACAACATCTGTTGCGGATTTGAAAAACCAAAATTCAGTCAGCAAATATTTGAGTTCAGTGACACGTTTGCACATTTGCTGTTCCGACGACACATTACTTTTATAAACGTGATTTATGTGACCTGGGCAAATTTCACAGACAAAAAGTAAGAAAGGAACAAAAGAGATTAGGCGTGGTATGCTAAAGTCACCTTGATCAAATAATGATGTGCATTCTTATGCTCTCTCTCTCTCTCTCTCTCTCTCTCTCTCTCTCTCTCTCTCTCTCTCTCTCTCTCTCTCTCTCTCTCTCTCTCTCTCTCTCTCTCTCTCTCTCTCTCCCTCCCTCCCCCCTCTATCTTATTATGTATTTGTTTCTCTTTCAGCTAATTCTACTGCTTCTACTACTACTACTATTACTATTACTAATACAGCTATTACTTCTACTAATACTACTACTGTTACTACTATTACTACTCCTACTGCTACTACTACTATTACCATTAGTACTACTACCGCTACTACTATTACTACTACTACTACTACTATTACTACTACTAATACTACTACTATTTCATCTACTGTTATAACTACTACTGTTAATTCTACCACTACTGTTATTATTACTATTACTACTATTACAACTACTATGACTTCTATTTTCAGTTCTACTACTACTACTACTGCCACCACCATCACCACGACTACTACTACTAGTACTACTATTACTACCACTATTACAACCATTATCATTATTAGCACAAAAAATGCCACTATCAAAATTACTATAACAATCAATATTAATTTATATAAAAAAACGTTAAAAAAAAAGAAAAAAAAAAAAAAAAAACAAGAAACAAACAAACAGTCAAGTCTTTTACCATGATGAACGCTGTCATCGTCAAAGTCTCTTCTTTTCAGAATCCCATTGTTCCATTTATTGTCTCCGCGAATTCGATCGTTTCTTTCCGTATTATAGTCGTCAGTCATCGGAGAAGCTTCGTGTATTTTCGTCAACTCTCGGATTTTCGCTGAAGCGTTTAGCACGTCATTTGCGAGGTAGTTCTTAGAGTAGTTCAAGCGTACGTAATGACGATATCTTAGGAATAAAAGTGACGTCATAAGTCCTGTGAAAATGCCCACGTAAAACTGGAAACAGTTTGCCCTGAGGTAATGTTTCAACCACATCTTCGGAATTTTTTTTTTTTCTAAAATAGAGATGCATATCGAGAAATCAGGTGAGGGATATTTCTGTACGTCTCTCTCTCTCTCTCTCTCAGAGAGAGAGAGAGAGAGAGAGAGAGAGAGAGAGAGAGAGAGAGAGAGAGAGAGAGAGAGAGAAACACACTGTACAAACCGCTGATGGTCAATGTGAGAAATGACAAAACACACGTGTTTGACAATACAAATGAACGAGTTTGGTTAGTCAATAGTAAACGAGGCAACATAAATTGATTGATATTGAATGTAATGCAATACGAAAACACGGTACGTATCTGCAATGCATTAATACAATATAGAGAATGCTTATAGTCAACAATTACACAGAAAGATAGAGAGACAGAGAAGCAGGCGAACAGACAGAAAAAAGACATAAACACACACACACGCACACACAGAAACAGACTTAAGAGCGATAACAAATGTGTGAGTGAATTGTGTGTGTGTGTGCGTGTGTGTGTGTGTGTGTCTGTCTGTAACATGGTGAAAATGATCGAAACTCAGGTTTTGATGCACTGAGACAAGCCACTTTCTGGAGATCAAAATAGTTACTGAATTAAACGAAATCAGACTAAAAACTTTCAGGATAATTACAGACTTCGTATCGAAGAATTAGGTCTTTTCACAGAACATTTCCCTACATTAATAGACTGTAATTCAAAATTACAATGCACGACATCTGATTGAGTATCCTCCATATATATATATCCGCCATATATATGTATGTATGTATGTATATAGATTCTGATCTCCTAAACATGTAGACCGAAACACTAAAGGGCATCCTTAACTAGTATCAATCACATCCCTGCTTGGTTATGACACAGTTACCCAGATGTGTATATTGAAAATGAATAGTTCATGGCAGTAAATATAAAGAAATATTAATGAAATATAACGGTCTTATTATTGGAAGTAGCCTATATCTATCTGTATTCACATTATTTTATATTGTACGTGGAAAAGGAAGCGTGCTAAGTATATGATTGAAATGTGTATAGTACGGAATCATTTTATTTAATGATTTAATTGTATTGTCAAAGTCAGGAGACCTTTTGCCTTCAAAGAAACATTAAATAATAAGCGACGGAAATTAAAAGCTTTGGTTTTTTCAATTATTCCTCTCTCTCTCTCTCTCTCTCTCTCTCTCTCTCTCTCTCTCTCTCTCTCTCTCTCTCTATATATATATATATATATATATATACAGTGATATTTCGCTTATATTTTATAAAACTTTTAATTATATTTCAGCTAATCAATAAGCATGTTTTGTTTAAGTTTTAAAAACACAGGTTAATTATTCTTAATCGCGACCTCTGATCTGTTTTGAGGTCGATCGCAAAACACGTAACTGAAAAAACATCTGTTTCATGGATAAGATTGTAGGTGAGCTGCAAATGGACCGTGGAAGAAATAGTACACAAGATCCAACAGGCTTGTGTTTAATGAGGCGTTTCCAGCTTTGTGATATCAAACAGATGTGCTGTCATTATTTACGGATTCTGATGGCTTGCCGTTATTGATATGTCACTAACTTTGATCTCTTAATAAATAATATAGGTCGCGGTGAACAATAACGTTTAACCTAAGCTCTCTCTCTCTCTCTCTCTCTCTCTCTCTCTCTCTCTCTCTCTCTCTCTCTCTCTCTCTCTCTCTCTCTCTGTTTTATTTTTTTCTCTTTTTTCCTTCCGTTGAAAAAAAATATTGAAAAGGTAAGTTCAGCGATTATCATTTTTATTGGTTTAGATCTTGAAATCCTGATTTTATTCCGTACGGTCGTAAATGGTAAATAAAATATTCCATTTCAAACATTCCATTTCTCTGGGTTGATATAATGAAAGGATATTGCAACTGGTATATCTAAAAACAGAGAAAACGTAAGTTAGAAAATTACATTTACAGTGGTACCTTGACTTACGAGTTTAATTCGTTCCGTGACCGAGCTCGTATATCAAATCAATTTTCCCAACTAAAATTAATTAAAATATCATTATTCCGTTCCAGCCCCCCCAAAACCTACCTCAATTGTTTGTAACGTGTTTTAAATAAGCAAAATGTATGTATAAATGACAAATATTGTAAAAAAAAAAAAAACAGAATTAAAAAGAATGTAAAGAAATAAATTGGTTTTGTAAAGTGTACAGGGTTAGGGTTTCTCCATCTTTTCGTGGAGAGAGGTCCACAGCTTAGAAATTATTTTGACGCCTTTGGCTCGAGTTATAACCTTCATCGACTCCTTCTGCTTCAGTATGGTACATATCGTAAAAATACTACACTCGTACTGCCTAGCCATGTTGACAACATGCATACCTCACTCATGTTTTTCTATGATTTCATGCTTCAATTCAATGGACGTCATCCGCTTCTTCTTCTCAGCAATGTCCTTTGCACTCACTTTCTTTGGATCCATGGAAATCTCGCAAAATACTTCCACAAAACACGAGCACAACACAACAGAGATGTTTCCACGGCGAGGTAACGTGTGAGACGCAGGATTCTGAGCGGATGTTGTGTTGTTCGTTGCGCCAACTAGCGGCGGCGTATCTGAAGCTCGCTCGTAACTCGGAAGATGGCTCGTAATTCAAAGCAAAAAATCGACCGAGTGGGCTGCTCGCATTAGAATGAGTATGTCTTTCTGTAGAAAGGCTAGAGTAATCGGTAAAATGGATTGTTTAGTGTGAATGCTTCTTTATCTTTTATTTCCTCTCTCTCTCTCTCTCTCTCTCTCTCTCTCTCTCTCTCTCTCTCTCTCTCTCTCTCTCTCTCTCTCTCTCTCTGTGTATGTGTTTTTTTTCCATTTATCGTGAACAGTTATCCACAACAGTTAAAATAATTTTACCCAGCTTCCTTTGTTATAATCATCACTTAAAATAAAATGAAATAAAATAATCGATGAATGAATGAACCAATGAGCAATTGTTAAATATTTCATTTATTTTCTTTTTGTTTTTTCTTTCTATTTTTCATATATATATATATGCATACACACACATATCTCTGTGTGTGTGTGTGTGTGTGTGTGTGTGTGTGTGTGTGTGTGTGTGTGTGTGTGTGATTCTTTTTCTATCTTTTTCTGTCTTACGGTCCCAAGGGAATCCAGGTGGGTAAATAATAATCTTTCTGACTAAAATCTCTACCCCCTCTGTTGTTATAATATACAGTGTGCCCATTAGCTAACCAGGCAATCCAAAAGCTGAACGATCCCTCGGTTATAATCATGTGATCACAGTTAGCCATCATTGACATATCAACCCCAGCGTCCCCCTTATCTACCACAATGACGTCACTTTTATTCAGTCTTTCTCGACACCAGTGGACGTCATCTGTAGCTACGAGAAACGTCACTTTACCGTATCGTGACGTCATATATTTCATAGCTTTGTTGAGGTAAGAAAGCTGGTCTTTGTCGTACTTCACTTTATTTCTTACCACGTCCATACGTCTGACGTGAACTCCAATTATTGGTTTCGTTCGATTCGAAACATATCTCATGAATTTTTCTTCACCTGATTTAACAATATTTGATCTAAAAGTAAGTTCCTCTCGAATTAAATTGCTAATGTTCCTGAAATATTTCCAGCTTTGAAAATAGTATAGTAAAATAACTTTTTCTTTCGGCAGCTTCTCCATCTTTCTATCATAAACTCCATAACTTTTCTCTGTAACACGAACCCACTTTCCTTTCTTGACGTCAATCTTCTCCACAAACGTCAAATCAAAATAGTTCAGTAACGGATTATAAGGAGAAATTGCAGGCTTCTTGTTATTCATATATGCGATTCCTAACAATGCCGCATACTCAAACAAGCAATTTCCCGTTCTTCCAAAGCCCCGAATCGTAACTAAAGAATTAGTAGCGGTTTTTAGTTTCCATCTAACGTACAAGTTAAATGTCTTTCTTCGTTTGTACGCCGCGATGTAAGTATAATTACCCAGAAGGTCAAGATTTCCGTCCACTCGCCAGTTTTCATCTGCACCGGCCTCTTTTTTGTTAGAGTTGTCTGCCGCTGTACGATTGTACGAGGTGAATGACGATGCCATGTTATCTTGTTTTGTGATCGCTCGCCATTTTAAATACGTTTTCGCATAATTTTTTAATATATTAATTACAATTACTGAAATGGTGATCAGAATAAATATCCTGAAATATTTTAATTTATTCATGTTTTAATAATCGGCTGTTCTGTTCGATGTTGTCGAGATGGCGAACTGAAAGTTAGTTAGTGGCAGTCCTCCGAGACGAACTGTGCATAATAACGAGTGGCAGACCTCTTCGATGACTGGATATTAATAAATGACAGTCCTCTTTACACAAAGTGAATGCAGATCTGTAAAATCTCGCTTGTATAAACTATAGATTTTATTAAATGGAAATTTTATTACGAGATTAAAAATGCAGATGTTAAAATGACTTTCCTTTGGTCTAAACTTGACATTAACAGTGGCAGTCCTCTTCGGAGAACAAGATGTTAATAAACGTCAATGCACTTAATCAAATGAACACTGATAACTTAAGTTTATAAACTTCATGTCAATAAATGGTATCGTCTTTTTATAAATCGTAGGTATTAATAAGCAGCAGTCCTGTTGCTTAAGGTATACATTTTAATAAATGAAAATCTCGTGTATAAACTTGATGTAAAAAAAGTGGCAGTCCTCTTGTACAAACTCGATGTCACCAGACGACAGTCCTGCATAGATGTGATCTGAAGAAGTGGCAGTCCTCTTGTACACATTATACGTTATCAAGTAGTCTCGCATGGACTGGATGTTATTAAGTGGCGGTCCTCATGGAACGATTTGATTGTTAACCCGTAGCAATGCTCTTCTCGTCATTATTTAAAGGTTTCTGAGGGCGTAGGTCAACGGAAAAGGCGTGGTTTAGTCAGTACAGTGCGACTGACAGACACATTATCCAGTGAAATCAGAGGAAACATTGCGCAGTTCTCATTAAACAGGGTAAATAAAACTTTTTAATAGCATTTTTTGAATTTTGAATTTTTTCTTTCTGTTTTTTTTTTTTTTTTTTTTTTTTTTTTTATTGTATAAAATTCATTGCACTGTAACTGAATAAGGGCAGAATTGAATCGAGGATGTTCTGGGATTTTGATATTTCATAATAAATAAATCCATAAAAATATTATAAATCAGCAAACAAACGAACACACACACACACACACATATATATATAAATAGACAGATAAACGAATAATTAAAGAGTGTACGAAATACAATTAAAAAGATGCAAAAAGAAAACAGCTAAGGAACAAAATAACGAGAAAAACAAATAAAGAAACAAGAAAACAAACAAACATATAAAAAAAAAAAAAAAAAAAAAAAAAAAAATAAAATAAATAAATTCAGATCTGTAAGTATTGTATGTAGCTTTATCAATTTTACACTATAACACTCAGGCTGTCGTGGTTTTTTTCTCTCATAGATATGAATCCGTAAAGACCATTTACATGCACACCTCGCTCATGTTTTTCTATGAATTCAAGCTTTAATTCAAATGACATCATCCGTTTCTTCTTCTCAGCACTGACCTTTGCACTCACTTTCTTTGGATCCATGGAAATCTGGCAAAAGTACTCCACATAATGCGAGCACAACACAACAGAGATGTTTAGACGGCGAGGTAACCACGTGAAGCAAACGAGTGAGACGCGGGATGCTGGCCGGATGTTGTGTTGTTCGTTGCGCCAACTAGCGGCGGCGTATCTGAAGCTCGCTCTTAATTCGGATTTTAGCTCGCAACTCAAGGCGAAAAATCGACCGGGTGCCTGCTTGTAATTCGAAAAAGAGAGATACTTCATGAGAGGGGTAGATATGGAAAGAAAAATATAATAAAATAAAAAATAATTTGAAGTGAAACTTACCCGTTATTTTTCTTTCTTTCTTTATTTATTTACCTTTCATGAATGACCACGTTGATAGTACCAGTAGGGTAATCGCCCTGTAACATGAGCTCCAGAAAAGACTTCTTCCTAATTTGTCAGTACCAGCTAATGGTTCAACACACAGTTTTTTAAGACATTTTGGTATTCCTATACCTTCTTTAGAACGATCTTCTCTGCAGATCGTAGAGTTATTTCCCCTGGTGCTCAAGCGTGTCAGTGTTTCGTTACTGAGCACGTAACCAGCCACACCGTTGTGAAATCCAGGCTTCTTGAAAACATTTTTAAAAACTATATTTAGAATGTTTATTGAGAAACGAAAGGTAACGTCATACATATGACGTCATACGCGAAAGGTCAC
>CM022677.1:18395939-18420939 GCA_012295275.1 Chrysomallon squamiferum
GTGAATAGGGTGAGACATGGCGTTTTGCCAGTTATCAGATTTGTGAATGGGGTGAGATATGACGTTTTGCCAGCTATCAATGACAGTCACACTGCTCATCATGCGATCTACAGTTGATATTTGAAACATGTCATTTGGTTTTGCCTTAAACGCAGTCTGATAATCGTTGTCGCTGAGGAAAAGTTTATACACAACCTGTAATACAATCTAGTTACCTGTAATACAATCTAGTTACCTGTAATACAATCTAGTTACCTGTAATACAATCTAGTTATCTGTAATACATTCTTCTTTGTACTGTAATCCTACAGGTCATTGCAAAACCACTGTCTACGTCACTGTATACACCCTGTGGTTCTGAACTTCTGGAAATTATTTTGGTTTCAGGTACTGAGTCAAATGGGTTCATGAGTCAGGCAGTGTTCGTTGTAGGGATTAGTGTTTCATTTCAGTTCTTTATGATTGTTAGCTTTACAGCATATTAAAGTACAAAAGAAAAAAGAAGAATAAGAAAAAAGAAATGAAATATTCAACTCATTACTTCATTCATTCATCGATTACTTGAGTTTTTTCGTTTAGTTTAGTTTATGGGTTGTTGTTGTTGTTTTCGTCGTCGTCGTGGTAGTAGTAGTAGTATAAACAACACGTATCAAAAAGGATGCTTCAGCAGAGGTTCTTTCAGTTTTGACAGACTCCATTTATATATAATTAACTAATAAAAAGAACAACAATAGCAGCAACAGCAGCAACAACAACGACAACAACGACAACAACAATAATAATAATAATGACGATGAACTTAAATTTATAATGACAACTCTGCGCCAAATACTAAATAAATAAATAAACGTTTTATGTGTGTTATGCGTGTATTATTAAGACATGTCTTATCCAGTTTTATTTAAACAAATAACAATTATCTATACGATTTTATAACAATTCCAGTATCTTTTATATTTCAATAGTTGAAAAAATATCTCAAAACGAATTTATTTATTTATTAATTTATATTTTTATTAATGCTCTTTTCGTTATTTTATTTTAATTTTCTTGTTATTTATAATCTGTTTATTATTTAATTATTTTTCTAAAGAAAGAGCTGAAGGCAATTACAGAGTGAACATTTTATAATAACCACTTAATAAAGTTAACAATTAATATATTTATTTCCTTGGGCACACCTAATGACATACAGTCATGTATATATGTATGTATGTATGTGTCTCTCTCTCTCTCTCTCTCTCTCTCTCTCTCTCTCTCTCTCTCTCTCTCTCTCTCTCTCTCTCTCTCTCTCTCTCTCTCTCTCTCTCTCTCTCTCTCCATGATATTTATATGAGAATAGATTTCTAGATTATGCAAGGTTAGCCGGGTTCAACTGAGAACAGATGTTTCAAGATATCGCTCTCACCCAGATGTACTGTGATATCTTGTTTGAACGGACGTAACTAATACATGACTAAGAAACACGTGTTACAGTTTAATCTTTTCTTTTGTTTGTTTATCTGCGGATTGTGACTGTTACAGCTGATATGTGAAATGAAAGACGTTTATTTCACTGTTTCATACATATATTGTGTATGAATAATCTCTCTCACACACACTCTCTCTCTCTCTCTCTCTCTCTCTCTCTCTCTCTCTCTCTCTCTCTCTCTCTCTCTCTCTCTCTCTCTCTCTCTCTCTCTCTCTCTCTCTCTTTCTCTATCTATCTATCTAAGTATCTATCTCTCTCTCTCCCATTTCAAACATCTCTGGATTTTTATAATGAAAGAAAATTTCAGAATCACTACGTGACTGGTATATCTAAAAACAGAGAAAACTTAATCAGAAAATTATATATACAGTGGTACCTTGACTTACGAGTTTAATTCGTTCTGTGACCGAGTTCATAACTCAAATTGCTCGTATATCAAATCACTTTACCCAACTAAAATTAACTGAAATACCATTAAACCCCCAGAAAAAACCCAATCCCAATTCTTTTGTAAAGTGTATTTAAAAAAAAAAAAAAAAGTTCTCTGTGCATAAATGACAAATATTGTATAAAAATAAAATAAAAGAGAATGTAAAGAAATAAACTGGTTTTGTAAAGTGTACAGGGTTAGGGTTTCTCCTTCTTTTCATGGACAGAGGTCCGCAGCTTACAAATTATTTCAACACCTTTGCTCGAGTTATAGCCTTTATCGACTGCTTCTGCTTCAGTATGGTACATATCGTAAAAGTACTACACTCGTACTGCCTAGCCATGTTGACTACACGCACACCTCGCTCTTGTTTTTCTATGATTTCATGCTTTAATTCAATGGACATCATCCGCTTATTTTTCTCAGAAGTGTCCTTTGTACTCACTTTCTCGGGATCCATGTCTATGTTTGGCAAAATACTGCACAAAACACGAGCACAACAGAACAGAGATGTTTCCACAGCGAGGTAACCACGCGAAGGAAACGAGTGAGACGCGGGATACTGGCCGAATGTTCGTAATTCGCTCGTAATTCGGATCTTGGCTCGTAACTCAAAGCAAAAAATAGACCGGGCTCTTTGAATAGTGAATACGAATAACAGGAAGAGGGGAGGAGAGAGAGAGAGAGAGAGAGAGAGAGAGAGAGAGAGAGAGAGAGAGAGAGAGAGAGAGAGAGAGAGAGAGAGAGAGAGAGAGAGAGAGAGAGAGAGAGAGAGAGAGAGAGAGAGAGAGAGAGAGAGAAACAAAAATATAATAAAATAAAAATTAATTTTAATTATTTGTTTACTTACTGATTGATGTTTGATGAACGACCAAGTTTATAGTACCAGTAGGGTAATCGGCCTGAAACATGAGCTCCAGGTTCTGTACAATGGAAAAGATTTCTGCCTAATTTGTCAGTACCAGTTATCGGATGAACACTCAGTCTTTTAAGACATTTTGCTATACCTATAACATCTTTACCACAATCTTCTCTGCAGATCGTAGAGTTATTTCCCCTGGTGCTCAAGCGTGTCAGTGTTTCGTTACTGAGCACGTAACCAGCCTCACCGTTGTGAAATCCAGGCTTCTTGAAAACATTTTTAAAAACTATATTTAGAATGTTTATTGAGAAATGAAAGGTGACGTAATACATATTACGTAATACGTGAAAGGTCAAAGATCATCTGCGACAGCAAACTGGTGAAATATACACAACTAATTTAGTAGATATTCAACAAAGGTGAACGTGTTTAAAGAATGTTTTATTTCATTATCTTAAGATTTTATGATATTGGAGGCTCGTTATCTCCGTCACACATAGTTTATATAATACTTAAGTTTTATATACTAAAGAGGAGACTGTTGTACCGTAACAGCAGAACTATTATTATTATTATTATTATTATTATTATTATTATTATTATTATTATTATTATTATTATTATTATTATTATATCATTATTATTTTTATCATTATTAGAGATAAAAATATATACAAGAGATAAAACAATTAGTTTGTGTTTCGTGTTTAATAATTTTCTTTTACTAAGTCACGACATCTCCACTTGTTAGTTATAAAAAATTACTGAAAGCAATAAATTCCGAAGTTGTGTTTGTTGTTGTCCTTTAGGATATTTTTAATATTCTACACGCGCAGTTCAATACTGTCGTCTGCTTTCAGTTCAAACAACGCACCTTGGTAAGTTGGAGTAATATACATTGAGAATAATTAATTTTCAGTTACACTTGAACAAATATATCTCAGAGATATCTTTCTACACCTGACCCAGCTTATTCTTGTTTCCATGGTTTCCTTGTTGGAGACAACATACATAGATACAAATGTATAGGAAGGGTAGATAACAAAATTAACCTTTACCATGACCTTGTCCTGAAAACGAAGAACAAATAAACATGAAAATAGGTAAGCTCTTCTGATATATTTGTTTTCTTTATTTTTTTTTTCTTCTTTTGTTGTCGTTGTTTTTGTATTTCATATACATACTAATTTACTGCGTTGTGTGACCAAGAAAGCCGTACTTTAATGTTCAGTGGGAAAATGTTTGATTCAGAGAGCTGGATCAAGAATAAATAGTGCAGATGTTTTTGTAATCACGTTTAATACGTCTTATTATTATTATTATCATCATCATCATCATTATTATTATTATTATTATTATTATTATTATTATTATTATTATTATTATTATTATTATTATTATTATTATTACTGTTTATCTTTCAAAATGTCCGTCTGTTTTTATTTAATAAATGTGTATGCCATTTTTAATATTTGTCTTCAAAAAATATTAGCTATTTGTTGTTTTTATGCTTTTCATTGATTTATTTGCTTGTTTATTCATTTTATATATTAATTTTATTAATTATCAGTTTTTTGAGTGCTTATGTGTGTGCATGGGTGTTCGTTTGTGTAGATTTTGGTGTATTAGTAATCCTGTTTGCTTGTCTGGGTGTGGAAGTAACCCTTAACTCTTTTTTTTTCGAGGATTTGCTTGACCTAACTGAAGGAATCATTAGAGGCATCGGAAATGACGAACTTTCCCGAACCCTTCCGGAAATGCAAGTGATACACCGAAGCTTCAAATATTAATTCGGTAAACTCCGTCATAATTCGGAAGATATCTAATTGAAAGTAATAAGATTTAAGAAAGACATTTATATTAACTCTCTGTTCTTAAAAGCCTCTCTCTCTCTCTCTTGACAAATGTCGGTTTCATTTTAGTAAAAAATTCATTTTTCGTAAGTTCAAATACTTCCATCCATCCACACACACACACATACAGAAACACACACACAAATATAGATACATGCATAGATACATACACACACAGATATATATATATATATATATATATATATACACTCATTCACATATACATATACACATAATTATATTTGCACGCAAACCTACAGGTACGTAAATACGCACAAATCCATACATTCTCTTTCTAATAAGACATATTACAAATAAACATGTGCGTAAACACAATACACATGGATACGCACGCCGGCCTACAATAGCAAATACTCACATTCTTATTATAATCAGATATATAAATACATAAATCATTCCATATAAGATAAAACATATATAAAGAAGTAATAATTATAATAAAATACATGAAGTAGACTTATTTATAATTTAGCGCCATCAATTTGCAAACAAATCCAGTAACGAACTTATATCGTGCGTATAAAATAAATTTAAAAATAAAATACCTAAAATAATTTCATTTTGGCTCCCAGTTACGAAGCCACAGAAAATTAAGAACAGTAACAATTAAAAAAATAATAAATACCCTGATAAGATAGCAAACCTTTGACAGACACACTTGAACCAGAGCAAATCTCAGTGATGTATTTTTAGCTTGGTGTATTAATAATCCTATTTGCTTGTTTACGTGTGGCATTAAGACTTGACCCTTTTTTTTTTCTTTTTTTTTTATAAGTTCATTAAAACTGCGAACTGTGATTGTTCCTTTGATGTTTTCTCACGACTCTCATAACACAGTAAAATGGCGGATCTTTGTTGATTTAGTAGGACCTCGGGACACATCAACATGGGAATTATATTAAATGATAAATAAATAAATAAATAAATAAATAAATAAATAAATAAATAAATAAATAATCTGCATTTCTTGGAAAACAATAATAAGTAAGGTTGGTTATTATTACTTTTTTTTCGTCCCAGAAATCATTTGGGGTTTACCCTCCCAGCTAAAAATAGATGACTGAGCTTTGTTGTGGCTCAAGCGTGTCTGTCAAAGGTTTGATATCTTATCAGTGTATATGATAAACTCAGTTTATAAAACACCTTTAAATAAAACTAATGTACAACTCACTCTCTCTCTCTCTCTCTCTCTCTCTCTCTCTCTCTCTCTCTCTCTCTCTCTCTCTCTCTCTCTCTCTCTCTCTCTCTCTCTCTCTCTCCGTGACATTTACGCCTTGCAAGGTTAGCTACGTTCAATCGATACAAGATTTTTCAAGATATCTCTGTCATATCCTACGATATCTTGTTTCAGTTGACATAAATGTTAATCTCTTCAAGACATTAGTTGACAGAGACTCGTAAATACATGTCAGAGTTTATTCTTATCTTTATTACTTGTCTTTTGTTTGTTAATCTGCCCAAACTGACAAGATTTAGTCATCGCCTTCTTAACTATTGTTTAGTTCATTGTCACTGTTACAGCGTGTATATGAAATGAAAAAAAATATATACCAAGCCAAGATAAGTCACTCTAAATTTGCACACTCGAATGAATGCTTAATTGATCACGCAATTCTTGGAAGTGTTTTTTTTTTCTTCGTTATGAGTCCTGATGTTGTTGTTGTCGTCGTAGACGTTGTTGTAGTAGTAGTAAAAACAGCGACACACATTTCGCAGTTTGCCAATTGTTTTTGAGTAACAGTAGACTTATTCCTTTCTGTAGTTTATATGTTACAGTCAACATGTGAGAATAGACATCTGACCTAACACCCTAGACTACGTGACACGAGGCCTAATGAGAAAATGAGAGCAATTCAGGCAGACAGTCAAATGGGTTTAGTGCTTGTTTACAACTGTTCATTGTAGGGATTAGTGGTTCAATTGAGTTCTTTATTATTGTAAGCTTTACAGCCTATTGATATACAATGTCAATAAAAATGCAAGAAGTATAAATAGTGACAATATGATAAAAAGAAAAAAAATTATTTGGAGAATATAAATAATATAGCACGTAAGTTATATCTAACAAATCAAAACTTTACGACATTGAAATGTTTTAATCAAATATTTTCCCAAATTACACAGTGATTTCTTATGTTCAGTCTCATCTCACCACTGATACATAATCTACTTTTTTTCTTCTGCTCTCTCACTATTCCTGCATCTCCCAGTCTCATTTGTCAGCTGATGTGCAGATTCACTTTTGTCAAGTATCTTTTATAAATCATTGGTACAGATTTAACTAAATGAAACTGAAATGTTACACCATCTGTGATGTATTTACATAACTTGTCACATTTCACAGATGTATTTAACTGAATTGAAAGATTCTGCCTTGCTGAGTCATGTATCATTTGCTAAATTATGCATAAATATTTTTCAATATTTTCATTAATCTGTGTATCCCAGTCCCAATTCATATAACGTTTTCCTAATAAAAGTCACCCAGTTATTTGTTTGTGATATAAAATACGGTGTCAGGGCATTCCCCCCATCGGATATTTCCCTCCGGGTATTTCCCACTGGTGATTCCCCTCTACGTCATCCCCCCCCCGGTGTCAGTTCTCGGCCCTTCCTACCTATCAAATATCTGAACTATACTATGAGTATCGTTGTCTTTAATATCTGATTTACTGCAGTTTGACATGTGACATCTTTGATGTCAAATTAACTGAATAAAAACACCAACATCAACACTGTTGACTGTTCAGCTTACGTAAAAAAGAAAAAACAATGGATACTTCTAGTCGAGGCAAAAACATTTTGATTCATGATGATTACGTCTCTCTGTGTCACCGAATTCAGATTAAGTAACACATTTTTTTGTTTTCTGTAACACCCGCCTATTCAGTTTCAACTTGAAATAAATTTATAACAAAGCAACGAAAGCTACTTGTAGCCTGATAGCTAAAAGTCGATAGAATAATTTCTCTATCTACTGTATACTTGATTTATTTAACACACTAAGACAGCCAATTTTATTGTACGGTTGGGAAATATCGGGTTTTACAAATATACAACTAATATAAACACTGCATATGAAATTTGGTTACGAGATGGCTACAATGAAAACACCGTAGGCATCAAGTTTGTTCAGTTCAGGAACAAGTCAAGCTACAGTGTCGTGATATATAATATTCTTAATTTTACATACTCACGGCATAGTGACTAATGCTTTCAGAAATGATACACTTCAGTTCACAAATAAATATATACTTATTTTTAATTTTTTAGTAAATCGAAGTTTATGTTAAGTAATGTAAAACATTTATGAATAAAACTACACACGAGTAAACAAATAAAAAGCAGTATGATTACTACTGTAAACTGAATTTACGTTAGGCTTTAGAAATACCCGATGTTTTGAAAAACGTGACTAGATGTGAAACTGGAAACCTCACTGGAAATCTTACACTCGAGTTTTAAGTGCAGGTGTTAGAGATCATGTTTCTTCTTTTCTTTATTGTGCACGTTGAAGCTAGTTTGAGAAAGGGAAGTGAGATTTGTAGACAATTAATCGTGATTTAAATTTTGTTTTGGAGTTTTATAAATATAGAAGGATAATTAGACAGATAGACACCTCGTTAGAAATCTAATTGTAACACTGAAAGCGTTATAGTGATAAAATGTCGTGATAATATATCAGATCAGTTATTAAAATAACTTTACAAATTTTAAACTTTTTTCCTTTTTAATGATTGCACGGAATGACGTCACATAATATTGAAGTTTTCAACTGAAACAGAAGACTTACAAAACGTAAAATGTCATAATTAATTAATTACTCAATGAACATAATAGCAATGATACTACTACTACTGCTAAGTAAATTTACTTCTGACAAAACAACTTACTGTGTCACATTGTTTCAGTAATACGTTAATTATACGCGAGCTGACTAAATATAAATAGATTAGAGAAAGGATACTGTAAGTATCAAAGAAAGAAAATATGCTGTATAAAGAAATTTTATGTAGAAGACAAATATATTCTTACCTACCTCCGTAGTAATAGTGTAACGATGTTGATATTAGTAGTGGTAGTGAAGCTGTAGCAGCAACAGTAGCATTAGCAGTCGTAGTAACAGCAGCGATAGTAGTAGTAGTTGGTGTGGTAGTAGTAGTAGTAGTAGTATTAGCAGTCGTAGTAACAGCAGCGATAGTAGTAGTAGTTGGTGTGGTAGTAGTAGTAGTAGTAGTAGTAGTAGTAGTAGTAGTAGTAGTAGTAGTAGTAGTAGTAGTAGTTGTAGCAGTAGTAGTAGTAGTAGTAGTAGCTTCAGATAAGTAAATGTATTAATGCCATACCCCACCCGTTAAATAAGCAAAACCCGACCTGGCTGTTTTATTTAACTGATATATATAAATATCAGACCTGGCTGTTTTATTTAACTGATATATATAAATATCAGACCTGGCTGTTTTATTTAACTGATATATATAAATATCAGACCTGGCTGTTTTATTTAACTGATATATATATATATATATCAGACCTGGATGTATTATTTAACTGATATATATAAATATCAGACCTGGCTGTTTTATTTAACTGATATATATAAATATCAGACCTGGCTGTATTATTTAACTGATATATATAAATATCAGATTACTAAATAAGGCCGTGGTTTGAAATTGACACCTGAGTTTTTTCTACATCACGAAATAGTCAAAGTTCTGATCAAGCGGGTATATTAGATCACGTGTTTGAATGTTTGTCTCATAGAAATTAAACCCGGATTCCACAGCAACACAGCCTAATTGTCATCTCTTTGTTAGGAAATACAGAACCTGGTAAGAACAGCATTTTGTTTTACTTAAGTTGCATTTACTCTCTCTCTCTCTCTCTCTCTCTCTCTCTCTGTCTCTCTATCTCTCTCTCGCTCTCTCTTCCATTTCAAACATGTTATCTGGACTTATATAATAAAAGGTAAACAAAATCACTGGGAGCCTGGTATATCTAAAAACAGAGAAAACGTAATTAGAAAATTACATCTACAGTGGTACCTTCACTTACGAGTTTAATTCGTTCCGTGACCGAGCTCCCAACTCATATTACTCGTATATCAAATCACTTTACCCAACTAAAATTAACTGAAAAACCATTAATCCGTTCCAGCCCCCCAATTTTGTTGTAACATGTATTTAAATTAAAAAAACAAATATGTGTGTATAAATGACAAATATTATATAAAAATAAGATAAAAGAGAATGTAAAGAAATAAAATGGAATTTTGTATAGTGTACAGAGTTAGGGTTTCTCCATCTTTTCATGGACATTGGTCTACAGCATACAATGTATTTTAACGCCTTTCGCTGGAGTTACAGCCTTTATCGACTCCTTCTGTTTCAGTATAGTACATATTGTAAAAGTACTACACTCGTACTTCCTAGCTATGTTGACTACATATATACCTGGCTCATGTTTTTTTATGATTTCATGCTTTAATTCAATGGATATCATCCGCTTCTTCTTCTCAGCACTGTCCTTTGCAGGCACTTTCTTTGGCTCCATGGAAATCTGGCAAAATATTGCACAAAACACGAGAACATCACAACAGAGATGTTTCCACGGCGTGGTAACCACGTGAAGCAAACGAGTGAGACGCGGGATGCTGGGCGGATGTTTTGTTGTTCGTTGCGCCAACTACTGGCAGCGTATTTGAAGCTGGCTCGTAACTCGATTTTGGTTCGCAAGTCAAAGCAAGAAATAGACCAGGCGGCTGCTCGTAACTAGGAAAATTCGTAAATTGGAGCACTCGTAACGCGAGGTACCACTGTATCATAAAGATTATTTATTAACTTACTTTCCTAAATTACCAAGTTGATAGTACCAGTAGGGTAAACGCCCTGTAAGATGAGCTCTAGGGTTCATACAGTGGAAAAGATTTCTGTACAATTTGTTAGTACCAGCTATCTGTTTCACACTCAGTCTTTTAAGACACTCTGCTAGTATTACATCTTCTTTTGAACCACCTTGTCTGCAGATCGTAGAGTTATTTCCCCTGGTGCTCCAGCGTGTCAGCGTTTCTTTACTGAGCACGTAGCCAGCTTCTTGAAAAACTGACGTGTTTTTAGTGGACAGGAAGTAACGTAAGTTCTCTACGATGACGTAACTATCGACGTCTGCTTTCATGAACCAGTCGGCGTCGTTTAAGTGGTGTTTGTAGATGTACTGACAGAGAGATATAAAAATAATAATAATAAAAAAAAAAAAATCTGACAAACACTAATGTGAAAAGTAGAAAGGTAGAAAGAAAAACAAAAAATGAAATGAAATGTTGAAGTTATTAATTCATTTATTTGTATATTAATTAATTAATTATTTTTTCTTTTGTTTATTATTAATATTATTATTTTGTGTTTAGATTAATTCTTTGATTTATTATTGCTGTTGACGTCATCGCCGTTGTTGTGGTAGTAGTTGTAAAAACAGCAAAAATAATGAAAAGGATGATTCACCTGATATGTTTTCATTGTTTACAGGCTCTATTTATATATGTTTACATATAATTAATTAATAAAACAACAACAACAACAACAAAGAAACAACAGTAATAATAATAATAATAATAATAATAATAATTACGATGAATTTAAATACATATAATGACAACACTATGCCACATATTAAACAAATAAATAAACTGTTTAATGAATGTGTTATTTGAGCTTTCTTAATATACGTATAATCCAGTTTGGTTTAAACAAACGTAACAATTATCAGTACGATTTCAATTTCTGTCGAGTTTTCGGCAAGGGAAGTAACTCTGTTATCAAACGTTAAGCAAAAGAAATAGACTGGTTATCCCGCCTGATCTCTTTCCAAACCGGTTTAATATATAACTGAAGCAATATTCAAGGAGACTAATATCATTATAATAACGATTTCAGTATCATCTGTATTTCACATGAAATTTTGAAAAAAATACTGTCAAAACTTCTACAGTTGAAAAACTAAAGAAATCAAACCAATGCAAAACAACTGATGGTTAGATAAAAAAAAAAAAGATAATTAAAAACAAATATATACAACAAACATATAATCAAAAACGTAATACATCTGTTAATATACAGTTCATTACAATCAAAGCTAAGGATAAGTCAATTACATGCATTCAAATATTAAAATCGACTGTTAAAGTCCATTCATTCCTAACTGATATCAGTTCCACTCCATCCTGGTGTGTTAAAAGTAATCTTTAAGAAAAGCAGTCAATTTCAGCTTGGGTTCTGTTGTATTTTTAGAAAAACATGAACCTCTAGATAGCACCAGATTAACAGGTGTGATTTGATGTTTATGTATTTCTGGCACTTGGACACCTGGCACACTAATACCATACTAATCTGTATGTAATCATTTGCATCACCTATGTCAACTAGAACTAATTACATTGTTATTACTACCACTACTACTACTACTACTACTACTACTACTACTGCTACTACTATTACTACTACTGCTATTATTATTATTATTATTACTATTATAGAAAATATATACAAGAGATAAAATAATTATAATAATAATAGCAGAAGTAGTACTTGTTCTAGTGTTAGTACTAGTGAAAAAGTAATAGTAGTGATAATAACGTTAAATCCACAAAACTGATTCTGATTAAAGTTCTGTAATTGAAAGTTATGTCTCTGCTTTGTAAGTTTGTGTTTCGTGTTTAATCATTTTCATTTACTAAATAACGACATCTCCACTTGTTAGTTATTGTTATTTACTGAAAGAAATAAATTCAAAGTTTTTTTTGTTTTGTTCTTTTGAAGATTTTTAATGTCCTGCTAAGTGTGAGTAATAACACTGATAATAATTAATTTTAAGATACACTTTAACAAATATATCTCAGAGATATCTTTCTACACCTGATCCAGTTTATTCTTGTTTCCATGGTTTCGTTGTTGGAGACAACCTACATACATACAAATGTATAGGAAGGGTAGATAAGAAGATGACCTTAACCATGACCTTGTATTGAAAAACGAAGAACAACGTAAATATGAAGATAAGAAAGCTCTTCTAGTATCGATTTTTTTTCTTTATAGTTGTTTCTGTTGTTGTTGTTCTTTTGTTGTCGTCGTTGTTGTATTTCATGTACATAATATTTTGTTGCCTTGTGTGTCCAAGAAAGGCGTAGTTTAATGTTTAGTGGAAACATGTTGGATTCAGAGAGCTGCATCAAGAATAAGCAGATCTTTTTGTAATAACGTGTTTTTTTTCTTTCTTTCTTGCTTTTTTAAATTGCCCTTTGTTTTTATTTCATAAATTTCTATCCAATTTATAATTGGTGTTTTTAAAAATTCTTATCTATTTTTAAAATTTTATTTATTAATAATATTATTTTTTTACATTTATTTATTCATTCATTAATTTTCGTACTGAAGATTTATGTATTAAATTAATTAATCATCAGCAATCCGTATTTTTTTGTTTTGATTATTTTATTTTCTGATATATATATGTTTGTTTGTTTGTTTATTTATTTATTTTGGTGTGTTTACGTCTGGCAGTAAGACTTGACCCATTTTTTTTGTGCCAGTTCATTGAAACTGCGAACTGTGATTGTTCCTTTGATGTTTTCTGACGACTCTAATAATAGAGTAATATGGCGGATCATTATTGATTTAATGGAATCTCGGGATACTTCAACATGCGAATTATATGTATTTCTTGGAAAACAATAATAAGTAAGGTTGGTTATTATTAAAACAAATTTCGCCCCAGAATTCAGTTGTGGTTTACCAACCCAGTTTAAAATAGATGACTGAGATTTGCTGTGATTCAAATGTGCCTCATAACCTCAGTTTATTAAACACCTTTAAATAAAACTAACATAATTTTATACTAAGTCAGTACAACTCTCTCTCTCTCTCTCTCTCTCTCTCTCTCTCTCTCTCTCTCTCTCTCTCTCTCTCTCTCTCTCTCTCTCTCTCTCTCTCTCTCTCTCTCTCTCTCTCTCTCGTTGAGAGAGACTCGTAAATACACAGCTTTGTACGATTTCAATTTCTGTCGAGTTTCCGGCAAGGGAAGTAACTCTGTTATCAAACGTCTATCAAAAGAAAAAGACCGGTTATCCCGCCTGATCTCTTTCCAAACTGGTTTAATATATAACTGAAGCAATATTAAAGGAGACTAATACAATTATAATAACGATTTCAGTATCATCAGTATTTCACATCAACATTTGAAAAAATACTGTAAATTCAACTAAATAATAATAAATTTATTATAATGGTTTTAAAATATGTGTGTGTACATACATACATACATACATACATACATACATAATACATACATACATACATAGATACATACATACATAAATAATACATACATACATACATAGATACATACATACATACATACATAAATACATACATACATAGATATATATATATATATATATATAGTAATATTTATAGTGGATAATATGTTATAATTATTTTCTACACTCGTATTTTAATAATTTATTATAAATGAGGGTTAGTAACAATGTTACGATGCTGGTAAAGGGGAAAATACACTAGTTTATGCATTTTAATCATCTTATTGTAATAATAAATATATATTAATATAGAGTTAATATGTATTATTTTGAGTGAACGTCCCTTTAGATTTATTACGAGTAATTTGTTGTTTCACATTACCCGATCATGGTACCTAATGAAAAATGTATTTGAATCTATAAATAGAATGTTTCATTTGAATCGCGAAGTGACACGCATGACACACGCATGAGATAATTTACATTTCAAACACAGGAGATCGTGTTTTATATGATAATATGATAATAAAAAATAAAAATAAAACAGACTTTAAAACAAAGTTATCCTTTTATTTAATAAAAAGGGCAAATATTCTATACTGTTATATTCTCATTTTTTATTTATTTATTTTTTATTTATTTATTTATTTATTTATTTATTTATTTATTTATTTATTATATTTAATATATGCTTGAAGAAACAATAAATGAAAAAAGATAAAAGATTACTTTTACCAGTGTAGTTAACAATTTAGAATTATTCAAAAGATACTGTGTCGTGTTCTTATTTCGTTGTGGGTGTCTCTGTGTATGTGCATCTGTGTATCTGTGTGTCTATGGGTCTGTGTTACTGTGTATCTGTGTGTCTGTGTGTCTGTGTGCCTGTGTGCCTGTGTGTCTGTGTGTGTCTTTGTGTCTGTGTTACTGAGTATCTGTGTGTCTTTGTGTATGTGTGTGTGTGCCTGTGTGTCTATGTGTCTCTGTGTCTATGTGTCTATGTGTCTATGTGTCTATGTGTCTATGTGTCTATGTGCCTGTGTGTCCAAATGTTTGTGTTTCTGTGTATCTGTGTGTCTGTGTGTCTGTGTATCTGTGTCTGTGTGTCTCTGTGTCTGTGTGACTACATATCTATGTATCTCTGTGTCTGCGTGTATATATGTCTATGTGCCTGTATGTCTGTGTGTCATCTGTGTATCTGTGTCGCTATGTGCCTGTGTGTCCGAAAAAGTGTCTGTGTGTCTGTGTATCTGTGTGTCTGTGTGTCTGTGTATCTGGGTGTATCTGTGTCTGTGTGACTACATAAAAGAAATCTCTGTGTCTGCGACACTGAGAGAGATTTATAAAGAAAGTCTATGTGCCTGTGTGTCTGTGTGTCATCTGTGTATCATTTGTCGCTAAAAGAAAGAAAAAAACAGACTGTGTGTCTGTGTCTGTGTATCACAGTGTCTATGTTTCAGTGTGTCTGTGTGTCTGTGTAAAAAGAACTGTGACTGTGTGTCTGTGTGAGAAAATGTCTGTATCTGAGTATGCGAGATATTTCAACAAAACATTATCATACAGAAAAAGGAAAGACAGCTTTTAAAAAAAAAAAAAAAAAAAACAACATATTTTTGGAACTGAGAAAGAAAGACATGACCAGAAATAACAAAATATTAATGTAAGACACAAAACAGTTGGAAGAAATCGGCAAAAAAAAAATAAAAATGATTTAACAGAGAGACTGAAAAGAAAGACCGAGAGATTGTCAAACAAAACACAGACGAGAAGAAAGACACTGAGAGAGACAGAAAAACAAAGACACTGAAAGGAGAGAAAAAAAGAAAGACACAGAGAGACAGAAAAAGAAAGACACTAAAGAGAAAAAAGAAAGACAGAAAAAGACAGAAAAAGAAAGACACAGAGAAAAAAAAAAAAAGACACTGAGAGACAGACAGAAAAAGAAAGACACAGAGAGAGACAGAAAAAAGAAAGACACAGAGAGAGAGACAAAAAAAGAAAGACACTGAGAGAGAGAAAAAAAAAAAAGGAAAAAGGACACTGAGAGACAGAAAAAGAAAAAAAACACAGAGAGAGACAGAAAAAGAAAGACACTGAGAGAGAGAAAAAGAAAGACACAGAGAAAGACACAGAAAAGACACTGAGAGAGACAGAAAAAAGAAAGACATCGAGAGAAAGAAAGAAAAAAAAAGAAAAAGAGAGAGACAGAAAAAAAAGACACTGAGAGAGAGACAGAAAAAAAAGACACTGAAAGAGACAGAAAAAAAAGACACAGAGAGAGACAGAAAAAGAAAGACACTGAGAGAGAAAGAAAAAGAAAGACACAGAGAGACAGACAGAAAAAGAAAGACACCGAGAGACACGGAAAAAGAAAGACACTAGAGACACAGAAAAAGAAAGACACTGAGAGAGACAGAAAAAGAAAGACACTGAGAGAGACAGAAAAAGAAAGACACTGAGAGAGACAGAAAAAGAAAGAGACTGAGAGAGACAGAAAAAGAAAGACACAGAGAGAGACAGAAAAGGAAAGACACTGAGAGAGACAGAAAAAGAAAGACACTGAGAGAGACAGAAAAGGAAAGACACTGAGAGAGACAGAAAAAGAGAGACACAGAGAGAGACAAAGAAACAGTCAGAGAATTAAGGAGTAGTCAACGATACTGAAGAAATAAAATGACAGAAACAAGAAATAGCTAAGAAATAGCTTTTCCTTCTAGCTTATCTTTTTATATATTATTACTGGAAGAATGAAATTAAGTGAATGAAACAAAGAACGAATAGATGGACGAAAGACAATATAACAAACAGAGAAAGTAGTACAGCCAAAAGAAATGACCATTTTGTTTCGTTATCACAATGAAGGTTTTAGAACAAGAACAATTATTTCTGAAAGTATTTAATGTACGAGCTAATTAGACTTAGTAGTCAGAAAAAAATAAAAATAATAACTAACAATAGAAAGCAAATGAAAATAATAACTAATAATAGAAAATAAATAAAAATATTAACTAATCATAGAAAACAAATAAAATTATAGCTAATAATTGAAAATAAATAAAAATTATACATAATAATCAAAAATTAATAAAAATAATAACTAATAATAGAAAAAAAAAAAATAAAAATAATAACTAATAATAGAAAAAAAAAAAAAAAAAAAACTTTCTTTTGTTTTATCTTTTTTTTGACGAATTGCTTTTAGATCGTTGTAGTGTTGTCTTCAACTGGTTGTGTTGTTTGATATTCTGCCTGACAGCAGTAGAGCTATTTCACATTCCTATTGCGCACGCAATACTGAAGATTGTATCTTTATTCACATACTCACGCACACACCTACATACTTGTAAAAAGCCTTCTAAGTATTTGCAACTCGAAGTACCAAAAACATCAACTTGTTGCGGCAGACTGAGTAATAAAGAACACAATTAAAACTATTGTTTTCTCGATACAAGACTTTTCAAGATATCGCTGTCATACGTCACCTAGCTAACATGTCGTTACGTCATTCGCTGAGGGAGACTGTAAATATACGTCAGAGTTTAATCTCCTCTTTATTAGTTGTTTGTTCATGTGCGCAATCTCACGAACTTTATTCGTCGCCTTCTCTCTCTCTCTCTCTCTCTCCCTCTGTCTCCGATCTCTCTCTCTATATATATCCCATTATCTCTATCTATCTCTCTGTCGAAAACTATGAAACAAAGGGGGAAAAAAATACCAATCCAAGATAAGTCAGTCTAAATTTCACACTCGACTGAATTCATTTTTGATCATGCAATGCTGGAAGGGTTTTTTTTTTTTTTTTTCGTTGCGTGTCCTGCTGGTTCGTTTCAGAGAATGTTCTCTCTCTCTCTCTCTCTCTCTCTCTCTCTCTCTCTCTCTCTCTCTCTCTCTCTCTCTCTCTCTCTCTCTCTCTCTCTCTCTCTCTCTCTCTCTCTCTCTCTCTCTCTCTCTCTCTCTCTCTCTCTCTCTCTCCCTCTCTCTCCCTCTTTCTGTGTGTGTGTGTATGTGTGTGTGTGTGTTATTATTGTGTTGTTCAGTCGAGGGTCGTCAGTGGAAACACAAACACACAGAAACAGAAACAGACACACACACATACATACATATACATATACACATTATCTATCTATCTATATACAAATGTTGTCTTTCATATATATTTATAGCATCAATTTGTTTTGGGTTTTTTGTTTTGTTGAGATTTTCATAAACAAAGAAGGACGCAAACAAATAAAATGATGTAGACTAATACTGTACTTAATCTGCGTTGTCAATATAACTGTCTCAATAATAATAATCATAATAATAATAATAATAATAATAATAATAATAATAACAACAACAACAACAACAACAACAACAACAACAACAACACCACATTGAGAATAATTAATTTTCAGTTACACTTCAACAAATATATCTCAGAGATATCTTACTACACCTGACTCAGTTTATTCTTGTTTCCATGGTTTTGTTGTTGGAGACAACATACATAGAAGAAAATATATAGGAAGGGTAGAGAAGAAGATGACCTGAATCATGAACTAGTATTGAAAACGAAGAACATCTTAAACATGAAAATACATAAGATTATCTAGTATTGATTTATTTTGTTCATAGTTGTTTTGTTTCTTTTAGTTTTTTGTTTTTGTTGTCATCGTTGTTGTATTTCATATACATAATATTTTGTTCCCTTGTGTGTCCAAGAAAGGCGTACTTTAATGTCCAGTGGAAAAATGTTTGATTCAGAGAGCTGGATCAAAAATAAACAGTGCCGATCTTTTTGTAATCACGTCTTTGTGTTTTTTTTTTTTTTTTTTTTTTCTCTTTTTTAAAATGCCCTTTGTATTTATATCATACATTTTTATTCCAATTACAATTCTTGTTTTTAAAAATTATTATCTATTTTTAAAATTTTATTTATTAATATTATTATTTTTTCACATTTATTTATTCATTAATTTATGTTCGAACTGAAGATTTAGATATAAAATTTATTAAAAATCACTAATACGTATTTTTTTTTCGTTTTGATTATTTTATTTTTTGATCATTTTATTTTCTGACCAATTATATATATATATATATATTTATATTTATTTATTTTATATATGTTTATTTATTTATTTTGGCGTGTTTACGTGTGACAGTAAGACTTGACCCATTTTATTTTGGTGCCAGTTCATTGAAACTGCGAACTGTGATTGTTCCTTTGATGTTTTCTGACGACTCTAATAATAGAGTAATATGGCAGATCATTACTGATTTATGTGAAAAATAAATAAATAAATAAATAAGTAAATAAATAAATAATTTGTATTTCTTTGAAAACAATAATAAGTAAGGTTGTTTATTATTATTATTTTTTTAATACTAAATCAGGACTTTGACGTGACAGTCAGTTTATAACGTCACTATTGTGTTACCTCTGCTTCCAAATACTTATAGTGCTGATATCAGATAGCCCGTTATTCTGAATCACTGTTTTAGAGATAATAACTATATATAAATAAATAAATATATATATATAGATGTACGTAACGCACTAGTTACTCACTACATAAAATCATGTGTCTAAGGAATAAACAAACAAGACGATGTTTCAAATTAAAGGGTTTTAATATTAGTTAATTCCTGATAGAGAAATGTTAACATTTACAACATGGTAACTCTGGCAAACTGACAAGATTCACAAAACAAATCATGACAAAAAATCTACAGTTCCAAAAACAAAACAAATCAATCCAATACAAAACATATGACGGTTAGATAAAAAAAAAAATGACTAGCAAGAAATATATTCAACAAAGATATAATCAAAAACACAATACATGTGTTAATATACGTTACAATTACAGCTGAGAAGTCGATTACATAAACTGCTTGAGTTTCACAAACTCTTCACCTCCTGCAGTTCACTACTTTGACACTGCTGTTCTAAAAGACTTTGTACATGAACTTCCTGTACTTGATAAGGTCACATAATTAAAGAGAAAATTCGTTGTCATCGTCTCAGTTATCATTATCAGCAAAAGGAACAGCAATATTATTATTATTATTATTATTATTATTATTATTATTATTATTATTATTATTATTATTATTCTTATTATTCTTCTTATTCTTCTTCTTCTTCTTCTTCTTATTATTATTATTATTATTATGGAAAAATTGACAAGACATGTAGCAGTAGTAGCAGAAGTAATAACATTAAATTCACAAAACTGATTCTCATCAAACTTCTGTAAGTGAAAGTTATGTCTGTGATTTGTAAGTTTGTGTTTCGTGTTAATTATTTTTCTTTTACTAAATCACGACATCTCTACTTGTTAGTTATAGAAAATTACTGAAAGCAATAAATTCCGAAGTTGTGTTCGTTGTTGCCCTTTTCAAGATGTTTAGAGTTCTGCACGCGCAGTTCAATACTGTCGCCTGCTTTCAGTTCAAACAACGCGGGTATGTGTGTGTGTGTATGTTTGTGTCTCTGCATCTATGTGTATCTATGTGTGTATGTGTTTATTGTATGCGTTTGTGTGTGCATGTGTGTATTATATATGTGGTCAGGTGTTTGTGTATCTGTGCGTATGTGCGTATGTATCTGTGTTAATGTGTGCGTAACTATGTGTGTTTATTTGTGTTAACGTGAGCGTATGTTTGTGTAGGTGTATTTGTGTGTGCATGTGTGTGTATGTGTATGTGTGTATGTGTGTATATTATTGTATATTAAGAATGATATACTACTCACGTTTGGCTCTCTCTTGCTGGTACTGTGTTTCTACAAACTGCAAATAAATAGAATTGTAGAAAAGAATCAACATATTTTGGTTGAGATATGACAACATACATACATACACTCATATATATATATATACATACATGCGTAAATAAATAAATAAATAATAAAAATAAAGGAACTCTCAGATTAAAACATACTTGGATGTGTGTGTTTGTGAGTGTGTGAGTGTTTGGGTGCGTGTGTGTGTGTGGTTGAACGTGACAATAAAGAAAAGAAGAAACATGATCTCGGAATTTAAAACACGTTTATAGATCTTAAGTATCCAGTTTAGTATCTAGTCACTTTTTTGATATAGCAGTGACTAACTATTGTTTTGTGTATCACAGAGTGGAACAAAACATTTCATACAATCTTTAACACCATAATAATAATAATAATAATAAAAACCTTTGTTACGATGTCGATCAGGTTTCGCTCACGACCAGCACAGCAGAGATTTCCATCTTCTCGAACGTCGAAGTCGTAGATGTTGTCAGTTTTGTCATCGTCGGTGAGATAAACATCTTTGCACGGAAAGCAGACGTCGTCATCCCATTGCACAACAGTTTGACGTTGTGACTGCACCCGTGGTGTAGTGAAAGTTAGAGATATAACGATCACCAGAAAGATGTTGATGAAAAGAAAAAGGACAATGACCTCTGTCCAGAATTTCTTTTTCTCTTTCTCTGTGTCTTTTTCGTTGTCACGTTTTTCACTCACTTTTTCTCTTGGCGTAAATTTTGTGTCTAAATTTTCTAAATTTTCTTCTCCGTTTTCTTTGATGAAAGGCTCCTTACTGTCCCAGTTAGTCCTACCTCGAATACTGCTTTTTCTGGGTTTTCTTTCTTTGTTTTGTTTGAAACCAAGGCTGTAACGATTCATTTTTTTTTTTTTTTTTTTTTTTTTTTTTTTTAATCACAGAAAACTTGTTTATGAGAATAAACTCATTATCATTGTGAAAGTCATTGCAAAGTAATTGAAAGTAACTGCGAAGTTAATTGCGAAGTTATTTTAAAAGTCATTGTCGATGTCATCGAATACACCCACTGATTCGGATCAGATTTCGTACTTTCGTCTCTCTCTCTCTCTCTCTCTCTCTCTCTCTCTCTCTCTCTCTCTCTCTCTCTCTCTCTCTCTCTCTCTCTCTCTCTCTCTCTCTCTCTCTCTCAGTTTAATCTTTTCTTTTCTTTGTTCATCTGGTTTATCAAATGAAAGACCTCCCTATTTATTTCACTCTTTTGTACATACATTGTGAATGAATAATCTCTCTCTCTCTCTCTCTCTCTCTCTCTCTCTCTCTCTCTCTCTCTCTCTCTCTCTCTCTCTCTCTCTCTCTCTCTCTCTCTCTCTCTCTGTCTGTCTGTCTCCCCCATTCTCTCTCTCTCTCACTCTCTCTCTTCCTCCCCATTCTCTTTCCCCCTCCCCATTCTCTCTCTCTCTCTCTCTCTCTCTCTCTCTCTCTCTCTCTCTCTCTCTCTCTCTCTCTCTCTCTCTCTCTCTCTCTCTCTCTCTCTCTCTCTCTCTCTCTCTCTCTTCCTCCCCATCTCTTTCTCCCTCCCCATCTCTCTCTCTCTCTTCCTCTCTCTCTCTCTCTCTCTCTCTCTCTCTCTCTCTCTCTCTCTCTCTCTCTCTCTCTCTCTCTCTCTCTCTCTCTCTCTCTCTCTCTCTCTCTCTCTCTCTCTGTCTCTGTCTCTCTCTCTCTCTCTCTCTCTCTCTCTCTCTCTCTCTCTCTCTCTCTCTCTCTCTCTCTCTCTCTCTCTCTCTCTCCTGTTTGCGTGGTACATGTAAAAACAGAGAAAATGTAATCAGTAAATTAATTATACAGCGGTACTTTCGCTTACAAGTTTAATTCGTTCCGTGACCGAACTCATAACTCAAATTGCTCGTATATCAAATCTCTTTACCCAACTGAAATTAACTGAAATGTTTAATCCTTTCCAGGCCCCACCAAAAAAAAAATCCCCAGGAATCATTTTTCGCGAAGAGCAACGTCTTTTGATAAACTGGACTGAAACTTGTCTGTTTACAAACAGAGAGGCGTGACAGACAGATTATTGTGTGCGACAGGAATAACTTTGTAGGAGACTTTAAACTTAGACAACTAACTTGTACATATTTCCAACTAGATGGTAGAATTGCAGTAGAAAACTGTCAGCTGAAATTTACAGCGGAATTGTTCAGATTTAAAAGCAGTGCAACAACTTGGACAAAGTCTCTGTGACTGGTACCCGAAGGTTTTGATTAAAAGTTTATTTTGTAAAAAGTACACACAACACTAGACAGAGATTCCACAGGATAGCTGAAGTTATAAATATATTTCTCCCCCGTGTCTTTTGTATATATATATGTACATATATATATATATATATATATATATATATATATATATATATATATATATATATATATATATAAGAGACTGGGTAGAAATATATATAGACACAGACACATACATGCAATATGTCATGGCCTCCCATTACAAGTTGATAGCTTGTTCACAGATGTATTTATCTGAATTGAAAGATTCTGCCTTGCTAAGTCATGTATCGTTTGCTTAATTATGCATAAATATTTTTCAATATTTTCATTAATCTGTGTATAACAGTCCCAATTCATATAAAGTTTTCGTAATAAAAGTCACCCAGTTATTTGTTTATGATATAAAATACTGTGTCGGGGCATTCCCCCCCATCGGGTATTTCCCTCTACGTCATTTCCCCCCCTCCCGGTGACAGTTCTCGGCTCATCCTACCTATCAAATATCCGAAATATTATATTATGAGTATCGTTGTCTTTAATCTTCTAATTTACTGCAGTTTGACATGTGACGTCTTTGATATCAAATTAACTGATAGCTAAAAGTCGATAGAATAATCTCTCTATCTACTGTATACTTGATTTATTTAACACACTAAGACAGCCAATTTTATTGTACGGTTCGGAAATATCGGGTTTTACAAATATACAACTAATATAAACACTGCACATGAAATTTGGTTCCGAGATGGCTACAATGAAAACACCGTAGGCATCAAGTTTGTTCAGTTCAGGAACAAGTCAAGCTACAGTGTCGTGATATATAATATTCTTAATTTTACATACTCACGGCATAGTGACTAATGCTTTCAGAAATGATGCACTTCAGTACACAAATAAATATATACTTATTTTTAAATTTTATAGTAAATCGAAGTTTATGTTAAGTAATGTAAAACATTTAAGATTAAAACTGCACGCGATGAAACAAATAAAAAGCAGTATGATTACTACTGTAAACTGAATTTACGTTAGGCTTTAGAAATACCCGATGTTTTGAAAAACGTAACTAGATGTGAAACTGGATATCTAACTGGAAATCTTACACTCGAGTTTTAAGTGCAGGTGTTAGAGATCATGTTTCTTCTTTTCTTTATTGTGCACGTTGAAGCTAGTTTGAGAAGAAGAAATGATCAACAATAATCACAGAGGAGGGTGACAGGGCCGGTACTGAGATATGTAGACAATTAATCGTGATTTAAATTTTTGTTGTGTCTGTGTGTGTGCCTGTGTATGTGTGTATATGTGTCTGTGTGTGTTAACGTATTAAATTGCACACGTGCAGCAGAAACTGAGAACTGATTGTTCATTTAATATTTCCTCACGAGTCTGATAGTAAAGTAATATGGCGGATCATTTTCCAACATGGAAATTACCCACCGAGGTAAAAATAGATTACTGACAACTGCTGTGGTTCAAAGGTGAAACGTTTGGTAGCTGATATTGTCAGTGTATACCAGTTTATTAAAGATATTAACATAAACTAACATAATTTAATACTAAATGAGAACAACTCTCTCCCTCTCTCTCTCTTACCATATGTCTCTCTCTGTCTCTCTCTCTCCCTCTCTCTCTGTATGTCCCTCTCTGTCTCACTGTCTGTCTCACTCTCTAATATCTAGTCTCTGTCTCTCTCTGTCTCCGTGTCTCTCTGTTTCTCTCTCTGTGTTTCTGTCCCTCTCTGTCTCTCTCTATCCCTCCCTCCCCCTCTCCCTCTATGTCTCTGTCTCTCTGTCTATCTCTCTCTGTTTCTCTCTGTCTCTCTCCCCCATTCTGTTTCTGTCTCTATCACTGTTTCTCTGTCTCTCTCTGTCTCTCTCACTCTCTATCCCTCTGTCCCTCCATCTATCTCTGTCTCTCTCTCTCAATCTCTCTCTCTCTCTCTCTCTCTCTCTCTCTCTCTCTCTCTCTCTCTCTCTCTCTCTCTCTCTCTCTCTCTCTCTCTCTCTCTCTCTCTCTCTCTCTCTC
>CM022677.1:18425939-18448439 GCA_012295275.1 Chrysomallon squamiferum
ATTAATTTTAAGATACACTTTAACAAATATATCTCAGAGATTTCTTTCTACACCAGACTCAGTTTATTCTTGTTTCCATGGTTTGGTTGTTGGAGACAACATACAAACATGCAAATGTATAGGAACGGTAGATATGAAAATGACCTTAACCTTGACCTTGTATTGAAAACGAAGAACGTCGTAAACATGAAAATACCTAAGAGTTTCTAGTATTGATTTATTTTGTTTATAGTTTTTTTGTTTCTTTTAGTTGTTTTTTGTTGTTGTTGTTGTTTCTTTTGTTGTCGTCGTTGTTGTATTTCATATACATAATATTTTGCTGCCTTGTGTGTCCAAGAAAGGCGTACTTTAATATCCAGTGGAAAAATGTTTGATTCAGAGAGCTGCATCCAGACTAAATAGTGCAGATCTTTTTGTAACAACGTTTAATACGTCTTTGTTTTTCTTTCTTTTTTTAATAATTATGTTTTTATTTTACTTTCTAAATGTCCGTTTGTGTTTATTTCATAAATCTGTATCCCATCTATAATTCTTGTTTTTAAACATTATTATTTATTTTGTTTAATTTTATTAATTAATATTATTATTATTATTTTTTTGACGATTTATATATGTATAGATGAATAGATAGATAGATGGAGAGATAGATCATTTGCTTTTATATTTTCTTAATTTTATTTATCTATTGGCTTTTTCTTTTCTTTTTTTTTTTTGTTTGCTTATTTATTTATGTTGGCGTATTAATAATCCTATTTGCTTGTTTACGTGTGGCAGTCAGACTTGACCTATTTTTTTGTTCCAGTTCACTGAAACTGCGAACTGTGATTGTTCCTTTGATGTTTTCTGACGACTCTAATAATAGAGTAAAATGCCTGATCTTTGTTGATTTAGTAGGACCTCGGGACACATCAACATGGGAATTGTATGAAAAATAAATAAATAAATAAATAAATAAATAATCTGCATTTCTTCGAAAACAATAATAAGTAAGACCTGTTATTATTATTATTTTTTCGCTTCAGAAATCATTTGGGGTTTACCCACCCAGCTAAAAATAGATTACTGAGATTTGCTGTGGTTCAAATGGTATGTTGCTAAAACTGGCAGACTCCAGACTAGGTAAGCGGTGAGGTGTTCTAATCCGTCACGTGTACGTCACGTGTACCCCGGACAAGCTTCCTACTTGTCAGCTTGCGGTGGAGTGCTTTCTGGAACATTTTGTGTGTAAGTATTTGAATATGCAAATCACGTTCTGCTTAGCAGGACGTTGACGTCACAATCAGTTTATAACATTATTGCTGTGTGATGTCTGCTTGCAATTACACACAGTGTTGACACCAGATACCCCGCTATATTCACACACTGTTTTAATATCCACAGTTTCCTTTGTTCAGTCTAATCTCAGATTAACTTCTATTCTCCAAAATAATGGTTATCTACTTCAATACATACTATACATACATTCCTACATAGATATATACACACATACATACATACAAATATATATATATATTGACCTACGTAACCCACTAGTTACTCACTACATAAAATCACGTGTCTAAGGAGTAAACAAACAAGCCGATGTTTCAAATTGAAGAACTTTAATATTAGTTAATTCCTGAAACAAATCAAACCAATACAAAACAACAAACGATTAGATAAAAAAAAAAAAAAAAAAAAAAAAACTGGAAAGAAATATATTCAGCAAAGATATAATCAAAAACACAATACATCTATTACAGTTCATGACAATTACAGCTGAGAAGTCGATTACATAAACTGCTTGTTTTTCACAAACTCTTGACCTCCTGCTGTTCACTACTTTGATACTGCTGTTCTAAATCACTTTGTACATGAATTTCCTGTACTTGATAAGGTCACATAATTAAAGAGAAAATTCGTTGTCATCGTCACAATGATCATTATGAGCAAAAGGAACAGCAATATTATTATTATTATTATTATTATTATTATTATTATTATTATTATAGAAAAATATCCAAGAGATAAAATAAGATAAAAAATATACAAAAGATACAGTAGTAGCAGTAATAACATTAAATCCAGAAAACTGATTCTCATCAAAGTTCTGTAAGTGAAAGTTATGTCTGCTTTGTAAGTTTGTGTTTCGTGTTTAATCATTTTCTTTTACTAAATCACAACATCTCTACCTGTTAGTTATAGAAAATTACTGAAAGCAATAAATTCCGAAGTTGTGTTTGTTGTTGTCCTTTTCAAAATTTTTAATGTCCTGCTAAGTGGGTGTAATAACATTGATAATAATTAATTTTAAGATACACTTCAACAAATATATCGTTGTTGGAGACAACATACATACATACAAATGTATACGAAGGGTAGATAAGAAAATGACCTTAACTATGAACTTGTATTGAAAACGAAGAACGTCGTAAACATGAAAATAAGTATGTGTTTCTAGTATTGATTTATTTTGTTTATAGTTCTTTGGGTTGTTTTTATTGTTGTTGTTTTTGTTCTTCTTTTGTTATCGTCGTTGTTGTATTTCATATACATAGTATTAATTCCCTTGTGTGTTAAGAAAGACGTACTTTAATGTTCAGTGGAAAAATGTTTGATTCAGAGAGCTGCATCAAGACTAAATAGTGCAGATATTTTTGTAATCACGTGTTTTTTTTTCTTATTATTATTATTAAATTGCCCTTTCGAGTTATATCATGAATTTGTACCCCATTTACAATTCTTTCATTTTTTTTAAAATTATTATCTATTTTTAAAATTTTATTTATTAATATATATTTTATTTTTTTTTTACATTTTTTTTATTCATTAATTTATGTTCGTACTGAAAATTTATGTATTGAATTTATTTATTATCAGTAATGCGTAATTTTTATTATTATTATTTTTTTGATTATTTTATTTTCTGACCAATTAAATATATATATATGTTTCTTTATTTATTTATTTATTTTGGCGTCTTTACGTGTGGTAGTAAGACTTGACCCATTTTTTTGTGCCAGTTCATTGAAACTGCGAACTGTGATTGTTCCTTTGATGTTTTCTGACGACTCTAATAATAGAGTAATATGGCGGATCTTTGTTGATTTAATGGAATCTCGGGATACATCAACATGGGAATTGTATCCAATGAAAAAATATATAAAAAAAAAAAATAATAATAATAATAATAATAATCTGCATTTCTTCGAAAACAATAATAAGTAAGATTTGTTATTATTTTTTTTTTCGCCCCAGAATTCAGTTGGGGTTTACCAACCCAGTTAAAAATAGATGACTGAGATTTGCTGTGGTTCAAATGTGTCTGATAACCTCAGTTTATTTTACAACTTTAAATAAAAGTAACATAATTTAATACTAAATCAGTACAACTCTCTCTCTCTCTCTCTCTCTCTCTCTCTCTCTCTCTCTCTCTCTCTCTCTCTCTCTCTCTCTCTCTCTCTCTCTCTCTCTCTCTCTCTCTCTCTCTCTCTCTCTCTCTCTCTCTCTCTCTCTCTCTCCGTGACATATATATGAGAATATTTTTTTCTAGATTACGCCTTGCAAGATTATCTACGTTCAATCGATACAAGATTTTTCAAGATATTTCTCTTATATCCTGCGATATCTTGTTTCAGTCGATGTAAATGTTAATCTCTGCAAGACATTCGTTGAGAGAAACTCGTAAATACATGTCAGAGTTTATTCTTATCTTTATAACTTGTCTTTTGTTTGTTTTTCTACCAAAACTGACAAGATTTAGTCATCGCCTTCTTAACTATTGTTTACATGATTGTCACTGTTACAGTGTGTATATCAAATGAAAAAAAAAAAAATACGAAGCCAAGATACGTCATTCTAAATTTGCACACTCGAATGAATTCTTAATTGATCACGCTATTTTTGGAAGAGTTTTTTTTTTTTTTCATTGCGAGTCCTGATGTTGTTCTCGTTGTCGTAGACGTTGTTGTAGTAGTAGTAAAAACAGCGACAATAATGAAAATAAGGATTCACCTGATATGTTTTCATTTTTGACAAGCTCAGTTTATATATTTTTATATATAATTAATTAATAAAAAAGAACAACAACAACAGCAACAACAACAATAACAACAACAACAATAATAATGAAAGTGATAATAATAATAATAATAATAATAATAATAATAGTAATAATAATTACGATGAATTCAATTATATATAATGACAACACTATGTCACATATTAAACAAATAAATAAACTGTTTATGTGTGTTATTTGAGTTTTCTTAATACTCGTATAATCCAATTTGGTTTAAACAAACGTAACAATTATCAGTACGATTTCAATTTCTGTCGAGTTTCCGGCAAGGGAAGTAACTCTGTTATCAAACGTTAATCAAAAGAAAAAGACCGGTTATCCCGCCTGATCTCTTTCCAAACTGGTTTAATATATAACTGAAGCAATATTAAAGGAGACTAAGACAATTATAGTAACGATTTCAGTATCATCGCTATTTCACATCAACATTTTTGAAAAAATACTGTAAATTCAACTAAATAATAATAAATTTATTATAATGGTTTTAAAATATGTGTGTGTACATACATACATACATACATACATACATACATAATACATACATACATAGATACATACATACATACATACATACATACATAAATACATACATACATAGATACATATCTATATATATATATATAGGCATATTTATAGTGGATAATATGATATAATTATTTTCTACACTCGTATTTTAATAATTTATTATAAATGAGGGTTAGTAACAATGCTACGATGCTGGTAAAGGGGAAAATACACTAGTTTATGCATTTTAATCATCTTATTGTAATAATAAATATATATTAAAAAAGAGTTAATATGTTTTATTTTGAGTGAACGTGCCTTTAGTAATTTGTTGTCTCAGATTACCCGATCATGGTATCCGTTTGAAAACTTTATTTTAACCTATAAATAGAATGTTTCATTTGAATCGCGAAGTGACACGCATGATACAGATAATTTACATTTTAAACACAGGAGATCGTGCTCTATATACGTATATGATATCACGATAATGAAAATAAAACAGACTTTATTTAATATCAAATATTCTATACTGTTATATTCTTATTTATTCATTTATTTATTTGTTTATTTTATCTATTTATTTATTTATTATTTATTTATTATTTATTTATTTATTTATTTATTTATTTATTTATTTATTGTATTTAATATATGCTTGAAGAAACAATAAAAGAAAACAGAAAAAAGATTATTTTCACCAATGTAGTTAACAATTTAGAATTGTTCAAAAGATACTGTGTCGTTTTCTAATTTTCTTGTGGGTGTCTGTGTGTCTGTGTTTCTGTGTATCTGTATCTACGTATCTCTATATCTGTGTGTCTATGTGTCTATGCGGCTGTATATCTCTGTGTCTATGTGCCAATGTGTCTATGTATCTATGTGTCTATGTGCCTATGTGTATGTGTGCCTGTGTTTCCGTGTGTCTCCCTGTCTGTGTGTCTATGTGTTTGTCTGTCTGTGTGTCTATGTGTTTGTGTGCCAGTGTGTCTGTGTTTGTGTGTCTGTGTGTCTATGTGTTTGTCTGTCTGTGTGTCTATGTGTTTGTGTTCCAGAGTGTCTGTGTTTGTGTGTCTGTGTGTGTATGTGTTTGTCTGTCTGTGTGTCTATGTGTTTCTGTGCCAGTGTGTCTGTGTTTGTATGTCTCTGTGTCTATGTATCTTTGTGCCTGTGTGTCTATGTGTCTGTGTATCTGTGAGTCTATGTGTCTGTGAGTCTATGTGCCTATGTGTCTGTGTGTCTGTGTATCTGTGTATCTACGTATCTCTGTGTCTGTGTGTCTATGTGTCTGTGCTACTGTGTATCTCTGTGTCTATGTGTCTGTGTTTCTGTGTATATATGTGTATGTGTGTATATGTGTCTATGTGTCTGTGTATCTGGGTGGCTGTGTGTCTGTGTGTCTATGTGTCTCTCTGTATATGTGTCTGGGTGTCTGTGTGTCTGTGTGTATCTGTGTATCTGTGTCTGGGTGTATCTGTGTATGTGTGTATATGTGTCTGTGTGTCTGTGTATAAGGATGGATGTGTGTCTGTGTGTCTATGTGTCTGTGCATCTGTGTGTCTGTGCGTCTGAGTGTGTATGTGCCTATGTGTCTCTGTGTCTATGTGTCTGTGCGTTTCAGTTTCTACGTATCACTGTATCTGTGTGTCTATGTGTCTGTGTTACTCTGTATCTTGGTGTCTGTGAGTCTATGTGTCTGTGTCTGTGTGTCTGTGTGTCTATGTTCTGTGTGTCGGTGTGTCTATGTGTCTGTGTTTCTGTGTATCTGTGTGTCTATGTGTCTGTGTTACTGCGTATCTGTGTGTCTATGTGTCTGTGTGTCTGTGTTCTGTGTGTATGTGTGTCTGTGTGTCTGTGTGTCTGTGTGTCTGTGTGTCTGTGTGTCTATTTGTCTGTATGTCCGTATGCGAGATATTTTCAGAAAACATTATCATACCAAAATGGAGAATACAGCTGTGAAAAAAACAACCAAAAACAACAACTTATTTTTGGAACTGCGATTGGTATTATGACCAGAAATAATAAATATTCGTGTAACTTACAAAAGAGTTGAAAGGAATCAGCAAAAGATAAAAAATGAATTAACATCAGCTGTAAAACAGCCGAGAGATTGTCAGACAGAAGTACAGACCCGGACAGATAGACTGAGAGAGAGAGACAGAAAAGGAAAGACACTGAAAGAAACAGAAAAACAAAGAAACTGAGAGAGACAGACAAAGAAAGACACTGAGAGAGACAGAAAAACAAAGACACTGACAGAGACAGAGAAAGAAAGACACTGAGAGAGACAGAGAAAGAAAGACACTGAGAGAGATAGAAAAAAGAAAGACACTAGAGAGACAGAAAAAGAAAGACACTGAGACAGACAGAAAGAGAAAGACACTAGAGAGAGAGAAAAAGAAAGCACTCAATGAGACAGAAAAAGAAAGACACAGAGAGAGACAGAAAAAGAAATACACTAGAGAGAAAAAAGAAAGACACTGAGAGAGACAGAGAAAGAAAGACACTGAGAGAGACAGAAAAACAAAGACACTGAGAGAGACAGACAAAGAAAGACACTGAGAGATATAGAAAAAAGAAAGACACTAGAGAGACAGAAAAAGAAGACAGAGAGAGTGAGTCAGAGAGAGAGAGAGAGAGAGAGAGAGAGAGAGAGAGAGAGAGAGAGAGAGAGAGAGAGAGAGAGAAGTACAGAGGCGGACATACAGATTCAGAGAGACAGAAAAAGAAAGACACAGAGAGAGAGAAAGAAACATTCAGAGAATTAAGGAGTAGTCAACGATACTGAAGAAATAAAATGACCGAAACAGGAAATGGCTAAGAAATATTTTTTCCTACTAGCTTATCTTTTTTATATATTATTACTTGAAAAATGAAATTAAATAAACGAAACAAAGAACAAATAAATAAACGAAAGACAAAATAACAAACACAGAAAGTAGTACAGCCAAAACAAATGACCATTTTGTTTCGTTATCACAATAAAGGTTTTAGAAGAACAACAATTATTTCTGAAAGTATTTAATGTACGAGGTAATTAGACTTAGTAGTCAAAAATAAATAAAAATAATAATTAATAATAGAAAACAAATAAAAATAATAACTAACAATAGAAAGCAAATAAAAATAATAACTAATAATAGAAAATAAATAAAAATAATAGCTTAAAAAATAAAATAAATAAAAATATTAACTAATAATAGAAAACAAATAAAATAATAGCTAATAAAAGAAAATAAATAAAAATAATAGGTTATAATCACACAAACACCTGCATACTTGTACAAAGCCTACTAAGTATTTGTAAATCAAAGAACCAAATACCTCTTGTTGCGGCAGACTGAGTAATTAAGAACATAATTGAAACTATTGTTCTCTCGATACAAGATTTTTCAAGATAGCGCTGTCATACGTCACCCAGCTAACCTGTGATACATTGTTTCAGTCATTACGTCATTCGCTGAGGGAGACTGTAAATATACGTCAGAGTTTAATCTCGTCTTTATTAGTTGCTTGTTCATCAGCGCAATCCGACGAACTTTATTAACTTCAGCACTTGACTTCAGCATGTGTTCTGTTGTATTTTGTAGAAAAACATGAACCTCTAGCTAACACCAGATTAACATGTGTGATTTGATGTTTATCTATTTCTGCACTTGGACAGCTGGCACACTAATACCAAACTAATCTGTCTGTAATCATTTGTATAATTTATGTCAACTAGAACTAATTACATTGTTATTACTACTACTACTACAACAACTACTACTACTACTACTACTGCTATTATTATTATTATTATTATTATTATTATTATTATTATCTATTTCTGCACTTGGACAACTGGGACACTAATACCAAACTAATCTGTCTGTAATCATTTGTATCACTTATGTCAACTAGAACTAATTACATTGTTACTACTACTACTACTTCTACAACTGCTATTATTATTATTATTATTATTATTATTATTATTATTATTATTATTATTATTATTATTATTATTATTATAGATAAATTGTACAAGAGATCACAGTTCTGTAAGTAAATGTTATGTCTGTGGTTTGTAAGTTTTGGTTTCGTATTTAATCACTTTGTTTTACTAAATCACAACATCTCCACTTGTTAGTTATAGAAAATTACTGAAAGCAATACATTCCGAAGTTCTGTTTGTTCTTGTTCTTTTGAAGATTTTTAATGTTGTGCACGCGCAGTTCAATACTGTCGTCTGCTTTCAGTTCAAACAACGCACCTTGGTAAGTGGGAGTAATAACATTGATAACAACTAATTTTAAGATACACTTTAACAAATATATCTCAGAGATATCTTTCTACACCTGACTCAGTTTATTCTTGTTTCCATGGTTTCGTTGTTGGAGACAACATACAAACATACAAATGTATAGCAAGGGTTGATAAGAAAATGACCTTAACTATGACCTTGTATTGAAAACGAAGAACGTCGTAAACATGAAAATAAATAAGTGTTTCTAGTATTGATTTATTTTGTTTATAGTTGTTTTGTTTCTTTTAGTTTAGTGAAGATCTTTTTTTAAACACGTGTTTGTTTGTTGTTGTTTTTTAAATTACCCTTTGTATTTATATCATAAATTTATACCCCATTTACAATTCTTGTTTTTAAAAATTATTATCTATTGTTTAAATTTTATTTATTAATATTATTATTTTTTTACATTTATTTATTCATTAATTTATGTTCGTACTAAAAATTTATGAATTAAATTTATTAATCATCAGTAATGCGTATTTTCAAAAAAAATATATTATATTATTCTCAGACCAGTTAAATATACATATATATATATATATGTTTGTTTATTTATTTATTTATTTTGGCGTGTTTACGTGTGACAGTAAGATTTGACCCATTTTTTTGTACAAGTTCACTGAAACTGCGAACTGTGATTGTTCCTTTGATGTTTTCTGACGACTCTAATAACAGAGTAAAATGGCGGATCATTATTTATTTAATGGAATCTCGGGATACATCAAGATGGGAATTATATCAAAAAAACAATATATATATATACATATATTAATCTGTATAAAAAGTAAGGTTGGTTATTATTTTTTTTTTTTCGCCCCAGAATTCAGTTGGGGTTTACCAACCGAATTAAAAATAGATAACTGAGATTTGCTGTGGTTCAAATGTGTCTGATGACCTCAGTTTATTTTACACCTTTAAATAAAACTAACATAGTTTAATACTAAATCTGGACAACTCTGTGTTGTCTCTGCTTGTTGTTACTGGTAGTGTTGACCTCGGATTTCCCGATATTCTCACCCACTTAGAGATAATAGCAACAGTTTACTTTGATCAGTCTGATTTCAGATTAACAACTATTCTCCAAAATAATGGTTATGCTACTTCAATACATACATACATACGTACGTACATACATACATTAACAAATACATGCATACACATATACATACATACATACAAATATATATATATAGACTACTTGTTACTCATTACATAAAATCATGTGTCTAAGGAATAAACAAACAAGACCATGTTTCAATTTAAATGGCTTTAATATTAGTTAATTCCTGATATAGCAATGTTAACATTTACAACATGGTAACTCTGGCAACCTGATCAGATTCATAAAACAAATCATAACAAAAAATCTACAGTTCCAAAAACTAAACAAATCAAACTAATACAAAACACCTGATGGTTAGATAAAACTAAAATATTCAACAAAGATATAATAAAAAAACACAATACATCTATTACAGTTCATGACAATTACAGCTGAGAAGTCGATTACATAAACTGCTTGAGTTTCACAAACTCTTGACTTCCTACAGTTCACTACTTTGACACTGCTGTTCTAAAACACTTTGTACATGAATTTCCTGTACTTCACAAGGCCATATAATTGAAGAGAAGATTCGTTATCACCGTCACAATGATCATTATCAGCAAAAGGAACCGCAATATTATTATTATTATTATTATTATTAAAATTATTATTATTATTATGATAGAAAAATATACAAGAGAAATAGTAGTAGTAGTAGTAGAAATAATAACATTAAATCCACAAAACTGATTCTGATCAAAGTTCTGTTACTGAAAGTTATGTCTGTGATTTGTAAGTTTGTGTTTCGTGTTTAATTATTTTCTTTTGCTAAATCAGGATATCTCCACTTGTTAGTTATAGAAAATTACTGAAAGCAATAAATTCCGAAGTTGTGTTCGTTGTTGTCCTTTTCAAGATGTTTAGAGTTCTGCACGCGCAGTTCAATGCTGTTTTCTGCTTTCAGTTCAAACAGCGCGCCTTGGTAAGTGGGAGGAAGCCCTGTTTTCTCTGATGACGTCACACGACACTGAGACTGGAAAAGTTCGAGTAATTTCTCTTCGTGTTTCCCGCCATTTCTAAGCCAGATGGAATGAACAGAAGTGGCGTCGTCTTGTGTTTGGTCGTTCACGAAAACAAGATGAGCGTAAATAAAACACGTACCAGGCGTTTTTACTTGAATGCGGCCATCTTTGTACATCATCTTCTTCCCAATGAACGCAGAGTCTTGTTTCCAGTGGAGTATATTTTGTCCATCTGCTTAATAATAATAATAATAATAATAATAATAATAATAATAATAATAATAGTAATAATAATAGTAATAATTGTTTAGCAAACTCTGTTTTTTTCTCTATCTCTCTCAGACACAGATACACATCCATATTAAAGCTAGAAAATCTAATAAACAGACTAATGATTTATTATTATTATTATTAATATTATTATCATCATCATCGTCATCATAATTATTATTATTATTATTATTATTATTATTATTATTATTATTTTACAATAAATAGCTAATATGGTAACATAATGAACACATCTGTTATTTGAAAAATGATATTTAATACTTTAATAATTCATTACTGTTTAACCTTTGATGAACTTTGACCTCACCTGACCTCACCCAGTCAATTCCGCTTAGATGTGCTGAACGGTCACTCTCCCCATCAAAACGTAATTGACAATCTAAATAAAAAATAAACAGACATGTCATTGTGTATATGTGTATATGTCTAGGTATGTGTGTGTGTGTATGTTTGTGTATGTGTATCTTATGTGTATCTATGGGTGTATGTGTTTATTGTGTGTGTTTGTGTGTGCATATATGTGTATGTGTGTTAATATGTGCGTATGTATGTTTATCTGTATGTGTGAGTGTCACAAATGTCAGTTTTTAGTTGTAAATTTATTAATAATATTATTGTACATTAAAAATGATTTACTACTCACTTTTGGCTCTCTCTTGCTGGTACTGTGTTTCTGCAAACTGCGAATAAATAGAATTGTAGAAAAGAATGAACATATTTTGGTTGATAGGTAACAGCATACATGCATACATACATATATACATACATAGGTAAATAAATAAATAAATAAATAATAATAAAGGAACTGGCAGATTAAAACGTATATTAGTGTGTGTGTGCGTTTGTGTGTGTGTGAGTGAGAGAGAGAGAAAGAAAGAGAGAGAGAAGGAGAGAGAGAGAGATATTTGCATTGTAAACTATTTTAGAATGATGACGTCACAGTTTTTATTTTTAGCATTGCAAACATCATATCTCGCTGGCTACAGGTTACGAGATGTTTGGAATTTGAAACCAAAAACAACACAGGAAAAATAAATAAATTATAAAATAAATAAATAAAATAAACAACAACAAATAAAGAAAACAAATATCGTTTTCTTCTTGATACTAAAAACACTGAATCCTCAGTACCGGCCCTGTCCCCCCCCACCTCTGTGACTATTCTGAATCAGTCCCTTGGTCCAACTAACTTGAACGTGCACAATAAAGAAAAGAAGAAACATGATCTCCTAAACCCGCTTTTAAAACACGTGTTTATAGATCTCATGTGAGGTATCCAGTTTAGTATCTAGTCACGTTTTTTATATGTCAGTGATTAACTATTGTTTTGTGTGCGTGTGAATGAGACATGGGTTCAAAAAGTATCTTTTATATCTGACATCATCTTTTGCAATGTATAACAATAGTAATAATAATAATAATAATAATAATAATAATAATAATAATAATAATAATAATAATAATAATATTAATATTAATAATAATAACAACAACAACAACAACAACAATAATAATAATAATAACAACAACAACAACAATACTAATAATAACAACAACAACAATAATAATAACAATAATAATAATAATAATAATAATAACAATAACAATAACAATATCAATAATAATAATAATAATAATGATAATAATAATAAAAACCTTTGTTACGATGTCGATCAGGTTTCGCTCACGACCAGCACAGCAGAGATTTCCATCTTCTCGAACGTCGAAGTCGTAGATGTTGTCAGTTTTGTCGTCGTCGGTGAGATAAACATCTTTGCACGGAAAGCAGACGTCGTCGTCCCATTGCACAACGGTTTGACGTTGTGACTGCACCCGTGGTGTGGTGAAAGTTAGAGATATAACGATCACCAGAAAGATGTCGATGAAAAGAAAAAGGACAACGACCTGTGTCCAGAATTTGTTTTTCTCTTTTTCTGTGTCTTTTTCTTTGTCTAAATTTTCTTCTCCATTTGGTTTGATGAGTGGCTCGTCACTGATACCTGGATTACAGCTTTCTCTCTCTCTCTCTTCTTTGTTTTGCATCAAACCTTCGTTGTTATGATCCATTTCTTTTTTATCTCAGAAAACTTGTATATCGCTCAGATACAAACTGCGAACTGAGAAATGTTTGTTTGATGTTTCCTTTAAGACGTTTTGCGACTAATGAGATGATTAAACTTGAAACACCTTCTATATGATCTGTGAATAGGGTGAGACATGGCGTTTTGCCAATTATCAGTGCCCATAGTTAATAATGTGACTCGTGAAGTGTTTAAACCTTTGATTCTTAGTTACCTGTAATACATTCTTCTTTGTAATGTAATCCTACACTCTCATTGCAAAGTCACTGTCTACGTCACTGTTTACACCCTGTGATTCTGATTTTTTGGCAATTATTTCGATTTCAGATACTGAGTCAAATTTTTTTATTTAGTTTAGTTTTTGGTGTTGTAACGTCAATAAAAGTACAAAAAGAGAAAAGAAGAATATGGTGTTGTAGTAGTTGTTGTTGTTGTATTCGTCGTCGTCATGGTAGTAGTAGTAGTATAAACAATAACTATCAAAAAGGATGATTCAGCAGAGGTCCTTTCAGTTTTGTCAGACTCCTTTTATATATAATTAACTAATAAAAAGAAAAACGATACTAACAACAACATTAACAACGACAACAACGACAACAACAATAACAATAATAATGATGATGAACTTAAATTTATAATGACAACGCTGCGCCAAATACTAATAAAATAAATAAACGTTTTATGTGTGTTATACGTGTATTCTTAAGACATGTATAATCCAGTTTTATTTGAACAAATAAGAAATATCTATACGATTTTATAACAACTCCAGAATCATTTTTCTTTCAATAGTTGAAAAAATATCTCAAAACGAATTTATTTATTTATATTTTTATTTATGCTCTTTTCATTATTTTATTTTAATTTTCTTGTTATTTATAATCTGTTTATTATTTAATTATTTTTCTAAAGAAACAGCTGAAGGCAATTACAGAGTGAACATTTTATTATAACCAGTAAATAAAGTTAACAATTAATATATTTATTTCCTTGGGCACACCTAATGACATACAGTCATGTATATATGTATGTATGTATGTATGTATGTATGTCTCTCTCTCTCTCTCTCTCTCTCTCTCTCTCTCTCTCTCTCTCTCTCTCTCTCTCTCTCTCTCTCTCTCTCTCTCTCTCTCTCTCTCTCTCTCTCTCTCTCAGCAAAGATCTGAGCGAAAATTATGTAAGAAACGGGAAAAATACCAAACCAAGATAAGTCAGTCTAAATTTCCACACTCGACTGAATTCTTTTTTTGATCACACAATTGCTGGTTTCTTTCAGAGAATGTTCAGAGAGAGAGAGAGAGAGAGAGAGAGAGAGAGAGAGAGAGAGAGAGAGAGAGAGAGAGAGAGAGAGAGAGAGAGAGAGAGAGAGAGAGAGAGAGAGAGAGAGATATGAGATATCAATCATGTTTAATTTATTTTCTATTATATTTTCTATAGAAGAGCAAGAAGTGGGACTAGATCACGTCTTGACTCTGTTAGCAGTGAAAATAGTTCCGGCATCATGAAAATAGCACTACGTGTGCTGGCTCCAAGTCTTCCGTTTTACAGAGGTGAATTAACAATTATTCATACGGGGAGCTGACATAGTCGTTTTCTAACATTGACTACCGTTTTGATGAGTAATCACTCGAAATAAAGAGATAATACCAGCTCATTTGTAATCTGTATAAAAAATATATACAGAAAAATGAAGGGTATAGAAATATATAGTTATTTTAGAAAGAAGTTTTAAAGTGAAAAAATCAATCAATGAATGAATAAATAAATAAATAAATAAATAAATAAATAAATAATCATAATAAAAATAATAATAGTAATAGTAATAAGGATTAAATAGATATATTTTTTTTATTAATTCTGAGAGCAGAAGTTATAGAAGAATGAACAATTTTACAGTTCTTTTATAGTAATAAAATTTGTTATGCAATATATATATATATATATATTTCTGTGTGTGAATATCCAGTATATATGTTATGTATATATATATCACTGATACGTATGTAAAAAAAGACGTTTTCTTTACTCAGTATTCTTCTTATTTTTCTTTAAAAAGTTTACTGAAAAAAGTAAGATCAGTGTCATAATACTATTAAATAGTTTTTGTCTACTATAATAACCAAACAAAAACAACAATAATAACAACAAGTAATAATAATAACAATATTAACTAATTCATTTATTTATGTATTTATTTATTTATTTATTTATTTATCTATTTTTTCTTTATCGCCCTCTGTTATTATTTCGTATACACACTACCAAATAATAGTCTGATTATTATTGTATTTTGAATTTGCGTTAGTCTTTAAAAATAGCAGATCTTTTCAAAACTGACTCAATACTAAATTTGATACCTCAATGCAGATCTGCAGATACGTTTTTTAAATCCGGGTTTTAGAGATCGTGTTTCTTCTTGTCTTTATTGTGCATGTTGAAGTTAGTTTGAGAAAGGGAAGTAATCAACAATAATCACAGAGGAGGTGACAGGGCCGGTACTGAGATTTGTAAACAATTAATGGTGATTTAATTTTTTGTTTGAGTTTCATAAATATAGAAGGATAATGAGACAGATAGACACTTCGATGGAAATCTAACTGTAACACTGAAAACATTATAATGGTAAAATGTCGTGATAATATATCAGATCAGTGATTAAAATAACAAATACAAATTTTAAACTTTTTTAATGATGCGCGGAATGACGTCACATAATGATAACGTTTTCAAATGACACAGAAGACTTACAAAATTAAAATGTCATAATTAATTAATTAATTAATGAAATTAATAGCTATGATACTACTACTGCTACTACTACTACTGGTACTACTAAACAGCTACTACTACTATCATCAGTATTTAATTTACTTATTAATCAGTGGTCATTTATTTCTATAATATTGGAAAGAGAGAGAGAGAGAGAGAGAGAGAGAGAGAGATTGTTTCAGTAATACGTTAATTATACGCGAGCTGACTAAATATAAATAGATTAGAGAAATGATACTGTCACGTGTGTGAGTGTTTGTCTCATAGAAATGTTTGAAATGTTTGAAATGTTATAAATATATTTTCCCCCGTCTGATATATATATATATATATATATATATATCTCTCTCTCTCTCTCTCTCTCTCTCTCTCTCTCTCTCTCTCTCTCTCTCTCTCTCTCTCTCTCTCTCTCTCTCTCTCTCTCTCTCTGTCTGTATATACACAAACATATATATATAGACACAGACACATACATGCAATATGTCATGACCTCCCATTACAGGTTGATTGCTTTTGCCCCAAGTTGTGATATTAAGAGGAGATCTCGCTATTTTCACAGCAAGGGACACGCGCAACACAAACTGAGAACTGTGATTGTTCATTTGATATTTCCTCACGCCTCTAATAACAGAGTAAGATGGCGGATCATTGTTCATTTAGTGTGACCTCGGAACATGCCAACATGGAAATTGTATCAAATGAAAAATCAATAAATGAATTAAAAAGAAAGAGTAAGGATTGTTATAATTATTATTAATTTTTTTTCTTTTATCCGCAGAAATCAGCTGGGGTTTACCCACCGAGCTAAACAAAAATTACTGAGAATTGCTGTGGTTCAAATGTGAAACGTTTGATATCTGTTATTATCAGTGTATATCGTAACCTCAGTTTATTGAACATCTTTAAATAAACATAATTTAATACTAAATGAATACAACTCTCTCTCTCTCTCTCTCTCTCTCTCTCTCTCTCTCTCTCTCTCTCTCTCTCTCTCTCTCTCTCTCTCTCTCTCTCTCTCTCTCTCTCTCTCTCTCTCTTTTGTTCCCTATGTGAAATATTTATACACGATATCGTCTAACCAACTAGTGGTTTTCAGTTTTGTTATTATCTATAATACATTCTTCTCTGAACTGTAATCCTCTAGTCTATGAGAATAAACTCAATGTCATTGTCAAAGACATTGCAACGTCATATAAAGCAATTGCAAAGTTATTTTGAAAGGCATTGTCAAAGTCATTGTATGCACCCAGTGATTCGGGTCAGATTTCGCACTTTGTCAGTTAGTTTTAGAAACAGTACACTCAGTCCTTCCTTTAATTTTTATAATACAGTCAACATGTGAAACTAGAGTAGGCGTGACTGCACGTGGTATGCGTGCACACACGCACACACATTTACATACTAAAAGGTCCTCCTCGCTTTGGAAGCGAGATATTTTCACAAAACTTTATCAAAGTAAAGTGGAGAAGACAGCTTTAAAGATGTAACATTTACTTTTAGAACTGCCATTAGTATAATGGACCAGAAACTAAATATATTTATCTAATAAGTTATAGACATCAGAAATTAAAGTTTTGAGGAGAAGCAGTAGAAGATAATACTTTGTTTAATTGTAGTTTTAAATTTATATCACGAGTCACAATAAATAAAATTTATTTACAAAATAACTTTTAGTCACTGTAATAATATTTTGAAAAATGAGTGATCCTTGCGAAAGATTTTTGAACATATTAAACGTAATTATTTAAAATTATTTATCCTGTTTTTCTATCAAATCATAGCGAAGTTTCTTTTAGCTGTATATATACATGTGTCTGTGTGTGTGTTTGCGTGTGTGTTTGTTTATGTATGTCTGTGTGTGTGTATTTGCGTGTATGTCTGTTCTAGTGACACTCAGCTGAAAGGACTAGTAACAAAGACACACACAGACACACACACACGCACACATACATACATACAGACATACGCACATACATACACTGGTCATTTGACTCCTGAGTATAATACGTTCCGTGACCAAGCTCGTAACTCAAATTACTCTGCTCGTTATAATTTTTTTTTCTCCGCAGAAATCAGTTGGGATTAGTCAGCGTTGCTATGGTTAAAAATGTCCGTCCAAGATTTGATAACCTCAGTTTATTAAACACCTTTAAATAAAACTAACATAATTTAACACTAAATCAGTACAACTCTCTCTCTCTCTCTCTCTCTCTCTCTCTCTCTCTCTCTCTCTCTCTCTCTCTCTCTCTCTCTCTCTCTCTCTCTCTCTCTCCCTATATATATATATGTGTTGTTTCTTGGTACATATGTATATGTGTGTGTGTGTGTGTGTGTGTGTGTGTGTTTGTGTGTGTTACATCTGTGATGTTTTTATCAACAGTTTAGATGCTGTTTTCATATGACAAGGAATTAAGAATCTAGAAACAACAATAATGCTACCAGTCCACAATCATGTGATCTAATAGTAGTTATTAACAAACAGTTTTATGCCACAAACTTCCCCTCAATACATAAGTGAACATATGGGGGGCATTAAATATGTTTATCACTGAAGGTAAAATAGCACACCTAAGTAAGTATTTGAATATACAAGTATGTGAAATAATGTACTGATTAGCATGACGTTGACGTGACAGTAGTTGATAACGTCACTACTGTGTTGACCTCAGATACCCCACTATTGTCACACACTGTTTTATACATAATATCAAGAGACTAATTTGTTCAGTCTGATCTCAGACTAACAACTCATCTCCAAAATAATGGTTATAATACTTCAATACATACATACACACATACTAAACCCCCACACACACACTCATACATACATACATACATACATACATAATTAGATACATACAAACATGCATACATACATGCATACACAGATACATACATACAAATATATATATATATATAGACATACGTAACTCACTAGTTACTTACTAAATGAAATCAGGTGTCTAAAGAATAAAGAAACAAGACGAGGATTCAAATTAAAGGAGTTTAATAATATTAGTTAGTCTCTCTCTCTCTCTCTCTCTCTCTCTCTCTCTCTCTCTCTCTCTCTCTCTCTCTCTCTCTCTCTCTCTCTCTCTCTCTCTCTCTCTCTCTCTCTCTCTCTCTCTCTCTCTCTCTCTCTCTCTCTCTCTCTCTCTCTCTCTCTCTCTGTCTCTCCCTCTCTCTTCCATTTCAACCATCTTCTCCGGACTTATATAATGAAAGGTAATTGCCGTTCCAGCCACCCCCCGAATTCTTTTGTAACGTGTAATTAAATAAAAAACAAATATGTGTGTATAACTGACAAATATTGTATAGAAATAAAATAAAAGAGAATGTAAAGAAATAAATTTGTTTTGTATAGTGCAAAGGGTTAGGGTTTCTCCATCTTTTCATGGACAGAGGTCCACAACTTACAGTTAATTTTAACGCTTTTGGCTGGAGTTATAGCCTTTATCAACTCCTTCTGTTTCAGTATGGTACATATCTTAAAAGTACTACACTCGTACTGCCTAGCCATGTTGACTACACGCACACCTCACTCTTGTTTTTCTATGATTTCATGCTTTAATTCAATGGACATAGTCCGCTTTTTCTTCTCAGCACTTTCCTTTGCACCCACTTTCTTTGGATCCATGGAAATCTGGCAAAATACTCGACATAACGCGACTAAAATACAACAGAGATGTTTCCACGGCGAGGTAACCACGTGAAGCAAACGAGTGAGACGCGGGATTCTGTGCGGATGTTGTGTTGTTCGTAGCGCCAACTACCGGCAGCGTGTCTGAAGCTCGCTCGTAACTCGGAGTTTGGCTCGCAAGACAAAGCAAAAAATCGCGCAGACTCGTTAAGTTGGAGCACTCGTATCACTAGGCACTACTGTATTAGAAAAATTATTTATTTGTTAGTGCCAGCTATCGGTTTAATACTCAGTCTTTTAGGACAATTTGCTATTACTACATCTTCTTTTGAACCACATTGTCTGCAGATCGTAGAGTTATTTCCCCTGGTGCTCAAGCGTGTCAGTGTTTATTTACTGAGCACGTAGCAAGCTTCTTGAAAAACTGACGTGTTTTTAGTGGACAGGAAGTAACGTAAGTTCTCTACGATGACGTAAGTATCGTCGTCTGCTTTCGTGAACCAGTCGGCGTCGTTTAACTGGTGTTTGTAGATGTACTGACAGAGAGATAAAAGACAACAAAAAGTGTCACACGCACTAATGCGTGTGAAAAGTAGAAAGGTAGAAAGAAAAAGAAAAAACGAAATGAAATGTTGAAGTTATTAGTTCATTTATTCGTCGATTAATTATTATTATTATTTTTTGTATTGTTATTATGAATATTATTATTATTATTATTATTATTTTCTGTTTTAGATGAATTTTTGGTGTTTATTATTGTTTATTGACGTCGTAGCCGTTGTTGTTGTAGTAGTAAAAAACTATTAACAACAATAAAAAATAATCATCATGATAACGATGATGATGGTAATGACAATAATAATAATTAAAAAAATGATGATGATGATGATATGGTGATGATAATAATAATAATCATGATGATGATGATAATAATAATAATATTAATAATAATAATAATAATAATAATAATAATAATAATAACAATTGCGATGAATTTAAATACATATAATGGCAACACTATGCCACATATTGAACAGATAAATAAACTGTTAGTGAATGTCATTTGAGCTTTCTTAATACACGTATAATCCAGTTTGATTTAAACAAACGTAACAATGATCAATACGATTTCAATTTCTGTCCTGTTTACGACAAGGGAAGTAACTCTGTTATCAAACGTTAAGCAAAAGAAAAAGACTGGTTATCCCGCCTGATCTCTTTCCAAACCGGTTTAATATATAACTGAAGCAATATTTAAGGAGAATAATACAATTATAATAACCATTTCAGTATCATCAGTATTTCACGTCAACTTTTGAAAAAATACTGTCAAAACTTCTAAAGTTGCAAAACTAAACAAATCAAACCACTGGAAAACAACTGATCGTTAGATAAAAAAAAAATAAAGATAATTATAAACAAATATATTCAACATACATATAATCAAAAACATAATTCATCTGTTAATATACAGTTCATTACAATCAAAGCTAACGATAAGTCAATTACAAGCATTTAAATATTAATATCAACTGTTAAAGTCCATTCATTCCTAATTGAAATCAGTTCCACTCCATCCCAGTGTGTTAAAAGTAATTTTTAACAAAAGCAGTCAACTTCAGCTTTGGTTCTGTTGTATTGTGTTGAAAATCATTAATTTCTAGCCAAAACCAGATTAACAGGTGTGATTTGATGTTTATCTATTTCTGGCACTTAGACAACTAGCACATTAATATCAAACTAATCTGTCTGTAATCATTTGTATCACTTATGTCAACTAGAATTAATTACATTGTTACTACTACTACTACTACTACTACTGCTACTACTACTACTACTACTACTGCTACTACTACAACTACTATTATTTTTATCAAAGAAAAAATACACAAAACATAAAATAATTATAATAATAATAGTAGTTCTAGTTGTTGTAGTGTTAGTATAGTAATATTAGTAATAATAACGTTAAATCCACTGATTCTGGTCAAACTTCTGTAAGTGAAAGTTATGTCTGTGATTTGTAAGTTTGTGTTTTGTGTTTAATCTTTTTCTTTTACTAAATCAGGACATCTCCACTAGTATTGAAAACGAAGAACGTCGAAAACATGAAAGTACGTAAGATTTTCTAGTATTGTTTTATTTTGTTTATAATTGTTTTTTTGTTTTTTTAGGTTGTTCTTTTATTGTCGTCGTTGTTGTATTTCATATACATAATATTAGTTCCCTTGTGTGTTAAGAAAGGCGTAATTTAATATTCAGTGGTGAAAAATGCTTGATTCAGTGAGCTGCATGAAGACTAAACAGTACATAGCTTTTTGTAATCATGTGTTTGTTTCTCGTTTTTTTTGTTTTGTTTTTTAAATTGTCCTTTGTATTTATATCATAAATGTGTACCCCATTTACAATTCTTGTTTTTAAAAATTATTATCTATTTTTAAAATTTTATTTATTAATAGTATTATTTTTTTTACATTTATTTATTCATTAATTTATGTTCGTAATGAAAATTAAATTTATTAATCCTCAGTAACGCGCACTTAAAAAAAAAAAAAATAGTATTTTATTTTCTGAACAATTAAATATATAAATATTTTTGTTTATTTATTTATTTATTTTGGCGTGTCTAGGAGTGGCAGTAAGACTTGACCGATTTATTTGTGCCAGTTCATTGAAACTGCGAACTGAGATTGTTCCTTTGATGTTTTCTGACGACTCTAATAATAGAGTAAAATGGCGGATAATTACTGATTTAATGGAATCTCGGGATACATCAACATGGGAATTGTATCAAATG